>CM073770.1:115984218-116541718 GCA_037158775.1 Hetaerina titia | reverse complement strand
CAAATCAACGACACCGGAGAAAATTCTTTTTTCATACTTTCCAGTTTTTTTAGCTTTTCCTTACTTCCCTCCTCCCCGTTCCCCCGCACCCTCACAAGGGGACGAGGACAGAAGACGAACGGCGGGGAGACCCCCCTCCGCGCCGATGCTCGGTAAATGGAATCAACTCGCTCCTTGACGCCTTATTAAAACGCCTCGGGTTGGATTTATTAGCACGCAAGGCGGAGGAGGAAACTATTACTTCGGGGATGGGGTGGGGGAGTCTTGCCATCGCCGCGAACAGCTCGTACTAATTGCTATCTGGGTTAGGGATGGAGAAATAGAGAGAGAGAGAAAGAAGATCTTTTCGTGTTCCCTTTATGAGCTTGCATATTTGTCGACTTGGCACAAGTGCAAGGAGGCTGTGAGTCATAAGATTCACATTTTAAGACATGTGGTAACCCAAAGGTTGACACACCGCACTGACGTACTTCTGCGTAACGTAATCTGTTGCTCGAATAACGGCTTAAGGCTCACGACCAAATGTGAAATTAAAATGTTTATACAAATTCTGCCATTGGTGAAACTGGATTATTTACCTAAATCTCTGTATTGCCTACGCTTGACCTTCTATTCAGACCAAATAAGAGAGCAAAATTTCCTCTTTATATTGAATGATTAGTTAACTTTTTACTATCAAGCTGAGAGTTTTATACACTCATTTACAAAGTCATTTACATCTACATAAGTTACATGCTAAGAAGGGTCAATATCATATGTATATAATCTCGAGCAATAGTAAGAAATGTTGGCATTCAGTTGGTCTCAAATCTTATGCGTTGAAGCTAGGAGCATACCTCTCTGGGGCTATTAATACCGTTTTGCAATTTCAACAAGACTTTCCCCTCTCTCCATTTTTTATTCACCACGACTGACTTGTTGTTATAAGATATAGGTACTGAAGTAAAATCGATTCTATTCTATGAGTGGATGCTAATAATTCTCCTCCTTAAAATGTATCATTATTTCACCGGTTTCTATGAACTCCATATCATAAATTAAAAACTAAATTATATAACTCTAAAATAAGATTATTGGAATTGATGGGATCAGCAGGCTTAAGCTTGCAGATTTAAAAAAAAGATAGTATGCACGCTTTCCAACAAACTAGGTGAAGGATTAAAGTTTGACTGAAGGCTTAAATTAAACTGCACGCACACATGCACTCTGCTGTACCCGCAGGATGAATCTCGTCTTCGTTAAGCGACAGAGGCACATGTACTGCAGTTATGTTAACCCTCTCCTCGAAGCCAGTCTGGCGCAAACGGCATAGCCACATGCCTACACACGGGATGAAAGGTAGCCCTGATTCACCGATCACTTCAGCGCCTTTACCTAAAATTATCAACCCCTCACAAATGTACGATTTCTCTACACACTAATGTATACAGTGCGCACTTTTTCGCATTAATCCTCAAATTTCTCACTCTAACATGAGAAGATATAGGAGTGCCACTATTGCAAGGTTAAAGAAAATGCCCATTTAATACGTCGAGGGCTAATGTAAGTTTAATAGACGCAACTTCGTACACATTAATTTTTAAACCTAATTTGCTCACAAATTTGCTCTCTTCATCTTGTGATGCGTCTCCCTTTCAATGCGATAAAGAATATTGCGACTGCTTCCTCCATCCTCTTCAATACATTCAACCATTCCTCTCAGCACCTCTCCATCCACTTCCCTCACGCACATCCTAGCCCTTTAACCACCCATCTTCTCTTCCACACCAGCTTAATCAGGCATTTCTTTTTATTTTTTCGAATTATTTTCTGTCAAAGTGTCCTCATCGATCATGTGGAGTCTGACTCCCAATAATTACGGAGGCGAATGAATCTTTCCACGCTGTGAAAAGGGGTCTTTTTTTGGGTAATGCCAACAACTTTCGTGGAAGGGGAGCTTACGGTGGAAAGAGGGAGCCTCGGGTGACAGAATGGCTGGGAGAAGGCAGGTGGGTGGGGAGGGAGATTGAGAAGCGCTCGGGAAGATGCGTGAGCCACGAAGAATGGAAGATAGGAAAGATTGGTACGAGGCATTTAGCGGCGAGAACAAGTGAAAAAGATGTAATTTGCGGAAATCGGTAGGCCGTTTTAGCGGTCCCTGAAATAAAATAAAAGATACAAAAGAAGGATTCATTAAAATGAACCTTCAATCATCGCCTATGGCCGATGTCCTTCGACAGAGCGAAATGCTCTAGCCTCAATCAACTGTAGTTTACAGTTGTTGAAAAGCGGGGAGTTTATCGAACGAGGTTTTCAAGTTTCTTAGCTTTAGATATTTCGTTTTTGAGAATATAGGCACAGAAAATTTAATTTCGAAAAAAGCAGCACCTAATTTCCGAGTTGAGCCGAGAGTAATTTATTCGCTGATAAGTGACTACTAGAAAGTGCTCATTATCTTTTTTCTCAGGATGCGTATAAGAAATTGTAGCGGATAAAGATAACTAATGAATTTATCAAATTTCAACGTAATTTTGCACAACGGTGCTTTTTATCGCCAAAACCACCAAAAAAATATGTTTTCAATCCGGAATCACTTCTTTTATCGCTAGAACAAAATGAGAGTTTAGTGAGAGGTAGAAGTTTTTCTCCGATCCCAATCAGAGCATATTAAAATAACACTTCTCAAAATAAACGTAACCACACGAAACTTCATTAAAGGAAAAGAAGTAACTACATCTAATCCTAGGGGTTTCGCCGGAAAAAGTTGGCAAACACCGGAACGAATAAGACTATTTTTTATAAACCATGGCTACAACACGAAATGGTTTATAAAATGGTGATCTTCAGAGTAAAAAGTGTGAAAATGGTCAAGAAAAAAAACATCAAACTCCCATTCGAAATAATTATATGACGAGGTAAACTCTTTGCACCAAGAAGACACCTTTTACGTACTGAATACGTACTGAGTAGACATGCTGAATACGACGCTTAAAACCGCTTAGTCATTTTAAGTGTGAATGATTTATTCGAATAATTACACTCTTTAATGGAATATATTTCTTTTTACTTTTGTCCTTCTATTCTCTAAAGTGCGGCCCGTATTTGAAAGACACACATCTCATAACGCCTCAACGTCCACAACAAAGTTCTACCTATACACATTGATGTAAAATCCATAAATCACACTTTCGCGGAAATAATTAGTGAATACATTAGGACAAAAACGGAGAAGAAAAAGGCTATTTCCTCGACCCTGTGAGACTCTCTGTTATACTGAAAGATTGGTTCCTTCATTGCTTTCCCAATCTTTATTTATTTCTTTCGGGTAGTAGAAATAGCTGAATTAGTTGAAGGAAATACGCATAAATGAGTCGGTCACGATCTAGACGCTTCAATTCCGAGTTAAATCTTCGGACACTGAAGCTTGCGTCACCTTACATTTTTGGCTATAAAAGAGTTTTAGAAAAAAATAACAATTTGATTTTTCGAAAGAAGATATATGTAGTGACGAAAGGGAGTCTTAAACTTAGGAGTTCCTTGGACATTTGACATAGAACATTCCATTATTCATAACCAATTAGCAACTTAATAATTTAGCAACTTATTATTCCTACAGTCATTAAACCTTAAATAAATCTTAACCAAGATGCCTTCATTGCATGAAGAAGTATGCATTAAGAATAGAGCAGCATAATTTGAATGCCATAGCAAAAACAATAGGCGTCAATAGGATGAATTAAGGAATAAGAGCAGCTATAAAATGAGGAGGAAAATATTACAATCCAATTGAAATGTTTTTAAGGATGCATGAAATACTTTAAAGCATTCAAAGCAAATACACCGGTAACAGTTTGAACAAAAATATTTTCAAAAAGCCCTAAAAATATATTTTTAAATCTCTGCAAATATTTAGACGAAAAACGGAAATCAATATTCTTGGGTATTGAAGTGTTCTACCTTTAGTTTTACTCATTTTATGTTCGTTCGTCTCCCATAGCTTGTGGAGAGTCTCCAACTTTCCGTTACTATGGAGAATTAGAGGCGTTTCCATTGCATTGAATAAATACTACATTTTAGCTCCAATAAATAGTTTTAAGTGTGTAGCATAAACAATGAAGCCGATAGGGTGATACGAACTGAAGAGCATGTCGCTATGGGTCGTCTTGAACTATCTCACCCTGGTCCAAATGAGTATGAGATTTGACGATTTAATTTACTTTAGGAAAGAAATACTGTAGCAGTTGCAAATCAAGACCAACTCCTACTTTCTATGTGCAGTCATGAAACTTCCGAATCATAAGGCAGGTCGTCCAAACCTACCGTCAACTATCGGAATGGATTACTAATAATAAGATGGGTGTAAACACAAAAAAGTGTAAACTAATAACATTTAGTAGGAAAAGGAGAAGGGAAAATAGAGATTATAAGTTGCTAGGTGAAAATCTAGTAAGAGTTGAGAAATGTAAATATTTAGGTGTCTATCTCACAGCTAACTTAGAATGGGGACATCATATAGATAAGCTGGCAGGTAAGGCTTTTAAAACTCTACACTGGGTCATGAGGAACCTTAAGGGGAGCAACAAATCCACTAAAGAATTAGCATACACTTCAGTTGTAAGACCAATAATGGAGTACGCAACAACAGTATGGGACCCTATGGTAAAGGTGCATATAAATAAGCTTGAGAAAGTACAGAGAAAGGCAGCTAGGTACGCTCTAGAAAGACATAACAGGATAGATAGTGTGACAGAAATGTTAGAGACACTAGGATGGACACCGCTCCGACTCAGAAGGAAGCTGAACAGGCTATGTGGGATGTTCAAGATAGTAAATAAAGAGAAGGGGTGGGAGGAGCTCTCAGAAAGATTAGACAAACCAAATTACATTGGGCGGAAGGATCATCAGTTCAAAATAAAACATAGAGGGCACAAAACAAACATTAAAAAAAACTCCTTCCTCAATCGTGGAATAAAAGAATGGAATGAGTTACCTGAGGATATCTTTAAGTCCTTACCTTATTCATTAAATAAATTTAAAACGAGGTGTATGCTCTCCTTAAAAACGTGTGAGTGAGAAATGTACGTGATAAAACCGTATGTACTTGTGCTATGAATAATGTGTTAACGGGACGCGATTTTGAACGGTATATGAAATTGAAGAGTACGTGATTACGGACGAAGTGTGGCGCTGGACGGAGCGTAGTATGTACTCGTGTGGTGTACACCTAATCCTTGTGTGATGGTAAAGGAGAGGTCAGTAATCTTAAAAGTGTCATTGAATATACGAGCATTTTGTCTCATATCTGTTCTTCTTGTTTGTGTATGTATGTGCATTGTAAGAGTGACCAGTGATCACACTGGACCGTTGCCACCAGGAAAATTGCCTAATTGCAACGAAGTATGTAAATAATAATAAATAATAAACTAAAACCATGGTAGTTCTTCTCACAGAACATCTTGAAACCTAATTACGTACCTTGAAATTCGGAATGTTGTCAAAAGAAGGTATTTAATCACAAGTGCACGCTGGAGTCAGAAGCCGTACAAGGATACATGCAAGACGGAAATGCGTTGGGTTGTAGGTAAGAATGACTTTGGAAATGAATCACGCAATCATTTGCTCGTGCAGTTCCTTAATGGTATAAAATCTACACCACCCGAGAACAGTTGATGGATGGAAACTAATCTCACGTTTGTCTGTCGGCAAAAATTATGGTTCCACAAGATATAAAATTAAGGCTGAACAGGGAGAAGTCATCATTAAACCTCTTTCAATTCTCTGAAAGAAGCTAAACTGCCTAAGAATTCATTAGTCAAGCCAGATTATAAGTCTCTCAAATATAATTCATTTCGAGCCGAATCTCATTTTCGTCCGATTGGCTGTTAGAGCGTCATCAACTGTCTCAAGGTTCCAAGGAGTGCATCGGCTACACCCGTCTGTTCTTAAGGTCTCGCCCCAGCCTTCGGTCCCTCCAAGCCTGCATTTCTACCACCGCAACAGTTCAGAGGTTACATCTCTCGGTGTTAATCAGTCCCATGTTGGTGCTGTATTTGTTTCAATGACCCAGAAACTACCCAGCGTAGCGGTGGCAGTATTTCAATGATCTCGACATTGGGTCTAAAAACTTACGTATAAAATGCGCCAGGCTGGTGCTGTTTTAATGTAATTACAGAACAACGCTAATAAACCTAAGATCTAGACATTGGAGTAGGTGACGCAAATTCAGGAGTACACCTAACAGGGTTGAATGATTATGATTAGATTTGCTGGCAGATTCTGACGTGTCGCTATATGAGAAACCAGTGGTAATTGCCTGTTCATTTTCCAGATTAGATGTTCAATAGTAGTCATGTATTTTCTCATGTAGTTACAAATAAAATTTAGCCAAGTTAAGGGTAAGCCAGAAATTGAGATAGCCTAACTCTAGTAAAATTACTCTTATTAGCAGTGGTATAATGGTTATAAAAATGTAACTTATGCTAAGCAAACTTTTCGGGAATTAAAATCATCTAAGCCTGAAAATTTTCACAAGATTATGTCCATCTGTGACTCCCCTTGCAAGTTGCCTTTGTCTGAATTATCAGATGCCATGTCCGATTCTCTAATAAAAGCAAAGACTATTTACGTTTTCAATAGGTACTGTTTAGTGTCTCTCTAACTTGACAATGCGTTGATATACATAGATACTGGAAGTAGAGCTTCTGTAAGTTTGATGCATGTCTCGCTGTTTAAGTACTTATTGTCAGGATCATAATCCAACTTATTACTATGGGCACAAAAGAGTAAATGAGATTGCTTTACAGTTAACGGAGTTATATTAGTTCAAGTGAGAGTAAAAAATGTACTTCCTCCAACTACTGAAATTAGTTATGCGTTCTTGAGGATCCAAATGTTTCCTCTTTGCGTCGGGTGCAAATAATTCCTAATGTATGGCATATTGTGCACAACTGTGAATTCCGTTACAATGAAGAATAATTCGTGGAGAATGTACCTCAGGAAAGTTAGTGAATTGAAAAAAGAAAACTAGGTAAAAAATTGAAACACTGTAGACTTCCACATATAGAATTTATTAAACGACCCGGGTTTCATCGCTGAGCGACATCATCAGGTGACGATGAACACCTGATGATGTCGCTCAGCGATGAAACCCGGGTCGTTTAATAAATTCTATATGTGGAAGTCTACAGTGTTTCAATTTTTTACCATGAAGCAATTCCACAAAGTTACGCCTGAAACCATTACTTTTAAAAGAAAACTATTTTGTTTTCACTTGGAATAAGTTGCATTTCATAAGGGGAGTTTAGATAACTCTTGCGCAAATGAAAATGCGAAATCTGTTGTTTTAAAGTGATATGACATTCTTTCCGGCCGAGAAGAACCTGTTGAAAATCGATTAATGAATGGGTTAAGCCAGGAAAAATAAAGTCAGGGGCACATACTCAACAAACATGAACTGCTTGGCTAGTTATGAAAGGCGAGAATAAATTTTCCATTACAACAGCTATTACTTTTGTCTATTGTGTAGTACTAATTTTATTACTGTAATCTTTGTCTTGGGAAATGTAAAAGTACTTAAATTGAAAAAAGGCGAAGTTATTACAGAAAACGTAAATATGGCCATTTTTTAATTAAATTTAAAATGCCAAGAGCGCCTTCACTGAAATTACTATTTTTGCATTACGAAATTCTTCTAGCACCAAGCTATGGACTGTTTTATGAAAAATTGCACGTTGTATAGAAAGGCAAATGAACCAAAAAAATTACCGGTTTGGGAAGATCTGCTGAAATAATAAACGAGCTTCTTGCAAGTATGAGGGTTGTCTTATAAAGTGAACCTGAAGTCTATAGCAGGCAACAATACTATCCACGTTGGTTTTTTCCTCACTTCACTCCCATCTAAACAATAATAACGTCCTAGCAACACAGATCTTAAGGCTCAGCAGTTTGCAGAAGCTTAGTTTGTTAAGGATGTAAAACCTCTCTCGACAGTATATTAATCTAAAGATAACACTTGTTGATATGAAGTTTATCATGTTAAGTAATGTACATTTTTTTATTTACAGCATTTTACCATCCAAGAAGAGACATTATCAGGAGCATGTTGTACTATTTATTTCAAGAAAGCTTTTGACAGTTCCTATTGAAAACATGAAATAGAAAAACTAATTTTTATAGTTTTTACGATGCAAAGTACTTTGCTAGATGAGAAAACTCTTGTCTCGGTATAAAGAAAAATTAGTTGGCTTATGAAATTAATGTACGGAGACAGAAGGCACACTTTGCATGGTGTGAGAAAGGGGTATCAACGAACCTAGTCTCCATAATTCACATAAAGACGTCATTTAATGCAAACAGTTACTCCTCTCTATATATTTCGAAATTCCTCAAAAATTAATTCTGTGAAACATTTTTTTACGTTCCCTGTTCCATTTGAACTTTCAAGTGATTCTCGCAAGGCATCCTTCTAAAGTGTTTTCGCGGACCTCTATAGGACCGCGATTAGCACTTTTTGTCCTCAAGTAAACCAACATATATCTATTTCATATAAACTGGCTGCATTTATTTCATAATCTATTACATAAAATTAAATGGAACGGAGAATGACCAAAAGCGTTTGATTGTGATTGTGAAAAAATCGTTTTATATGAAATAAACAGGCATTAAAATATCATCATTTATCTTTTTAATAAAAGGATTATTTAGGTAAGAATTATTTCGAATGTGAATTATTACGTTCAGTGTCCGTATTATTCATGGGATCTATCATTTTAATGTATACATTCTGGAGGACGGTTCAGGGATTTAGGTGATAGTTTCAGGAAGATTAGACCTGCAAAATGAAAACGAAGAGCAAGTATGAAATGTGGGATTAATCTCATTTAAAATTAGGTTTGGAATAAATTTACCTCCTATGTGAAAATTTTTTCACTTTTCCCTGGAGAATGGTACGAGAAACGTTTGTGCTTTTGAGCAAAAACAAGTGTTTATTTAGTAAAATAGCGCATAGACAGCACATTTACCTTTACCATTTATTTACACTTAGATTAATTTGAACGATGTTTATGTCGCATTGATGTTAAGTTTGAGTTATTATTACAGCAAACTTCATATTCCTGGAGTACAACAATTTGTGACTAATTTATTTCTCCAATGACGAATATTCATCCAGAAAAGCCAACCAGATAATTTACACCAAGTAATGTGAGAGTACAATCGTTGAGATTGCCTACTATATAGACATTATTGGTGGATACAGAATAACGAATAGGGATTTTAATTTAATCTTAAAAAAAGTACTGGACTAATTGAGCTAAAATTGAGAAGCAGGCTTTAAATGGGGTTGAATTACTCAACTTGAAACTAGTCTAGCTCCCACGAGCCACCCTTACCAGTAGCCCCTAATGACTCCAACACATTAAAATAAGTCTAGTTCACTGTGACTAAACATGGCTTCATTAAACATGCTATACCAAAATGTTTCGGAAAAGTATCCCAGACGCGTAATTCAAATCGTTTTATGCACATGCTAATGCTTCGAAAATATTTTGGATACAAAACGTAAATATTAATCAAAGATTTGCATATAACAGAAACCATCTAAAGAATTTGATATACATGCATACTTACATATATAAATACATACATGTATATAAACACATGCATATATGCAAACACATATGAAAAATTGTTTAGATGAGAAAATAAAGTTACTGGGCTAGATAAAGACATGACTTGTATCCATTTCTAACACTGAGTGTATTACTTGGACACCGATCTACGACGCTAGATTTAAAAACCGGATAAAATAAGGTAAATGCACTACATAACTGGTATACATTAATAGTTATTCCCTCGCAAGTTTCGCGATCACAAACAAAAAAAGGTTAAGCTCCTCATGAATTGCAATTGAAAACATTTGTTGTCACCTGCCATTCCTTTTACGAACACTTCACATTTACCCACAATTGAATAATTTATCCTCACTCTTCCTGCCTATGCTCTTTTAATGGCTCGAAGGCTATCACGTGGAAGCAAATGTACGTACATTACCACCCTCACTGATCTTATCTCTGGCTTAGTTTATTTTTGCCACACATTATTCTTCTGTTTGAAGTACATGGTTCTGTTATAAGTACCACCACTGTCATGCCTGAAAAAGCTTATCTTTATTGCAGCTGAAACTATTAATAACGCCGAAAAATTATAGCTACATATAATCTCACCGTTTTACTTTGGCCTCAAAAGGCTCGTTTATATAAAATAAAATTGGCTGAATTAGACATTTTGTACGAAATCATATTCAAAATATACAGGAGACGCGGTATTTTGAATTGCTTAGGTCTTATTGATCGCTGGTGACACATTATTTTTAAGGCCATAAAAGTTTGCTTCCAAGGTGATTTATGACAACTTTAGATATTATTCTTAGATCTCTTTAGATTTTATTCTTAGTATTTTACTGAAATGCTAACGCCTGCCATTCTAGATGTCATCTAAAAAGAAAGGACGATGTTAAAAAACCGAAGAATTAATGTGAACGAAACTAATGTGTTAAATGTGACGGTAGTTTAATGACTACCGACTACTTAAAACAACTTCTTAAACTCTTGATGAAAGTTATCGTATCGCGATGGGTTCCGCAAATTAATATATAAAATGCACTTTCACAGGAAGAGTCACAAAAAGTAAGTAATAAAAATGGCTTATGATTTTGCAACTGTGAAAGTTAAGTGAGCAGCATGAGAGCTCATTAAGAAAATCATTTCTGTGGTACACTTACACTGCTGAACTGAATATTTATTTTCCTATGAAGTAACTGTGTCTTGCCGCATAGTACGCGCACATTATTTAATAATGCATGAGGATCAATGGATTCGATCTTGTGTCTGACTATAAACGAATGAGAAGAGAAAGGGAGGGGTCGGAGTGGAAGGGGAAAACTACTGTGCCCCGCAGGCTTTTGAAATCGGTCCCGATTTTGCGTGATCAAGTGGACTGGCTCCGACGCCTTAAGGTGCCGCTTGAAAAAACCCCGCGGTAGAGGAAGAGTGAATAGAATGGGGCGAATACCGTCGAAGAATTTCAGCGAGCAAGAGTGAGAAGACGCCTTCCTGAGCGTTGGAACATTGAGAGCAGCCACCGGAGAACCAATTACCCAGAGGAATCGAATAATGAGATATAGTCCGCGCTGGAGGGCAAATTAATATGCGCGAGTTCGTATAACGATTCTCCCGGGGGAAGAATCTTCGGTCCCGCCCTAAACCTATTTGCCAGGGCGACAAATACATCGCCCTTGGCTCGCGGGGAATAGGGAGGAACGAATAAATAGATGGGAAGAAAGAGGAATGGAGGATGAGGGTATCTTTGAAGAAAAACGAGGCACGCGCTAACAAGACAGTGCCATGCCGAGTGTGCAGGTGACAAGGATAGCCCCGCCCATCGTGCTACACGCTACTTTGAAAAAAAGATTTCCCACAGAGTATTGGGTGGCAAATACGAGGGCATTCTTTACGATCCTGCTCACGCATCAGCGCTCTCTGAATTACCCATTGTTCTCGTTTTAGAACGAGCTTATTTTCACACTCTATCACAACACCCTTCGCATAAGTGCGACTAAATATTTCGGCAAACGTTTAACAACTCTTTTCCTGAAGGCATAATTTCAGAACCACTAAATCTCGGAGGTCGTCTACCTCAAAATGCTGAACAACACCACCTTTCGTTCAAAGCATCTAACGAAAACCACCTTAGCTTTATAATTGGTGTATGTTAAAAATTAACTCAAACTACCCCTTATATATTAATATATATATATATATATATATATATATATATATATATATATATACATATATATATATATATAAGGGGTCGTTTGAGTTAATTTTTAACATACACCAATATATAACATACACCATATATATATATATATATATATATATATATATATGTAATACCAACCATACTAACATTTACATAAGGCTCAGCATTTAGCTGTTTGCTAATAATAAGTAGGGTTAGTTGAAATCATTGCTGGATTAGACAGTAAATATATGCAATTTTTAGTAATAAGTGCAATAAACATTTCCTACTAAAGGGATACATCGTTATACAGGCAATAAAATAATCGCGACACCTAATAAAGGAAATCTGTAGCGTTTATTAACTAAGAAATGTTAAATTTTCGTCGAATAAAAATTAGTAAATGGGCATAAATTGAGGTCAGTTAGGACGAACTAAATATATTGCATGTTCCGAATGGTATGACACAATAACGATGACGTATAAATTGCCGTTAATATTTTGCTTCATCCTTTTTTCCTTAATATCAACAAAAATTCGTCTCGCGTGTTATTATCTTCCCATTCCGATAAGTTCATTCTACAGCTATTTAGAAAGACTAGTTAGCTGGCTTCCTTTATTTTCTACCATCCGTGCGGAAAAAAATACCAGTCGATATTAAATATCATCTGACAGCATTAATGCATTGATTTGCATACTTTAAACGGCTTCCTCATCGTTAAGATGATTTAATTGACGTACCAGCCAAGCGGCAATAATTTGGTCATCGTTAGCGGCAAGATGAAAAGTTATGAAAAGAGTGGCCCCGAGTGGAAAGAAGCGAATCTCTTTTGAAGCAAAAAAATCCACACTGCTCTTATTCGGCGATAACCCTATTTAATCATTATAATACATTTTCAGTTTAAAATATTAACCTTACGTAGTAAAAACGCTCCATCTTGTTAAGAATGCATCAGCAGCTTTAACCGAATGCCCCGAGGAAAACAAGGTTCTTACAATTTTAGCAGTGAAAGGATTAAGAGATGCCGCACATTTGTGGATTCCAAGTTCGATGCTCATGCTAGGTTTTATTTGCTTATCTTTTGGATGTATAAATGATTTGACCGCTGGTAAAATAACAGAAATCATTTATATTTAACTCAGTTTTTAAAAAAAGAGAAATGCAGAGATTATTTCACCAGGTATATCTAGGCAGTTGGTTGTTGTATGCATCTTTAAATTACATCAAATTCGTTTTACCAATGATATTAGCAGTTATTAAGAAAATTTACATTAAAGAGTATTCTAGTAACTTTCTATTTAAATTGTAAACTGAAATCTGACCACGACGAAAACACGATTATTCAGCGAAACGATTATGAACCAAAAAGCATACCTCCCCGAGGAAATAACTTAATACTTCTTCTTTTTGATATCTATGTAAAACAGAGTCTATTTGTTTGCCTATATTTCATCTTGATTTTCTCAGAGCTGTGAATAAAAACAATTATGGACCTTCAGAGTATTAATGATTACATGATATTTGAACATCCCTCCCTTATTCCAGATTTTCATCTCCATCACACATGAGAAATTAGTAGCCTAGACAGGTTTGCATATAAAACTGTTTATAACAATTGACAAAGGCTCTATTATAAGAAGGTCGACGAAATGATGAAAACTTGATTATTCAATAGGACCCAGACACCCACGTTTTAGGGGCATAGGGCACAAGGATAAGGAAAATCTTGTACTGGAAACCCACTCGTACCACAAAAAGGGCAGAGTATTCTCGAAGTTTCCTCTTATCCATTCTTCCACTTAATTTTTCTTACTATTAGGAGTATGTAACTTCAAATTCTAGTCATTTAAAGACTATACAAGGAAAAATTAAAATTAATTGTAACCCACAAGGAAAGGTAAAGTATTATAAATTACGTCTTAGGTTGAAGTAGAAGTTGGGTATTTTAGATATACATTTGATAATTCACGATTGAAGCGATTGAAAAAAGTTCAGTTGACTTCACAATTAGGAATACTAATGTGGGATTTATAATCGCTTTGATTTATTTGCTGTATCCAACAGCTTGTAGTATTATTTAAAAGTTTTATCCCGTGGGCACCAGTCACATCGGTGAAACGAAAGAGCATAATGTAACTGCAGCCCTTCATAAGTTATAAATTTTTCTGTACTGCAATTTATTTTCTTTGAGCAGTTGATGGATGGAAAAATTTGCGATTTATCTAGTATTTTGATAATATAATTCAGTTTAACTAATGATTCCTAAAAAGTATGTCTCACGGTGGCCCTATTGTCTCTATTGTATTGTGGAATTTTACACACACTTACACATCCTTAGGCATTTAGAAAGAGTGTCAGCTTTCTTTTTTAGCATGATTAATTCTATGGTTCCTTAAAATACGATTTTCATGATTGTTGAGGACTATTACTCCGTTATATGATGAAATTTTATGATAATTTATATTATTATTGGGTTTATAGTAGCATTCATTTTTATGCAATCCACATTACTGTGTCTAAGTAAGTCATACCTACCCTAATGAAGCATTAGTAAGAACGTTTTATATTCAAGAGGTAAGACCAAACTTCTAGGGGAAATGACAAGAATTTAATTTATGAATTGGTGTACCTTGCGTTTAAGATATAAAACTTCTAATACATCCATATACTATTCGACGTAGTACATTCATTCCACTGCTGCACAATATTTGCAGCCATAAGACAAATTTAACCTGTTTCTGGACGAGTGACTGCTCATTTAAGATTTTTTTTCCCATTACATGCAAACATAATGGAAGGAAGCTAATATATTTTTTTAAATTATTCAATACTTTTTCATACTTTTGGGTGCTATTTTTCCCGTATGAGTTTATGAACAATAATTTGAGTTCTACACGCGTATATTAGATTAAACAATGTCTAATGATACCGTTTTAATGTCAGAGAGGTCATTTTAAATTATTATAAATCATAAATGAACATCGGAAAGCCCTCTAGAAAAAATTATCATTCACTGAATTTTTGAACGCCGCTTATTCATGCGTAAGAAAATATCTTTCGACATAAGACAGAGAACACAAATAATCACCGTAAAAATAAGACTTCCAATAAGGTCCATTTTAGAAAAGCGTTGCGAAAAATTTCAAGTTTCGGGGCAGAACGGGCCAGAGAGAGCTAAAATATATTTCTCAGCAAGATCACTCCCATAGACTTGGAAGCCGTCAACGGGCAAGGCGAGGATTTCTCCTATTAGAACGTTGTTGAAGCCGGAGGGGAAGGGAGGAGGAGACACGGAGCTGCCGGCCGAAAAGAAGCCCACAAGAGTTGCCCTGGAGAGGTCCCGAAGCTTATAATTAGGGGCGGTATTAAGCCGAAGGGTTTAAAGATACCAGAAGCGAGGAAGGAGAGACAGGAGGAGGGAATAAAACGGAATAGAACGTTAAAATGAAAACCGGTCGAGCCGCGCACGTTTCCAGCAACTACCGCGGACAAGAGGCATTGGATATACGCGGGAGGCTACAGGAGGATGGAAGATTGGGAGTTTTTAGGGGGTGGATGAAGGATTGTTTTTATCCAACATGATTTGCCGACTCGAGAGGAACGGAGAAGTGGTAAAAGAGCAGTTGGGTAGGGATATTATAAGCATCCAATCGGACTCACGTCCGAGCTCGTACTTTTTCCGTGAGGTGTGCAGAATGACCAATAAAAAAAGTTAAGGGGAAATGAATGGGGGACGGGTGGGAGAGATGAAAGACGAAGGAAGGAGGACATTTTTGAGTAGAGAAAGAAGCCATGGCAGTCGGCGAGAAAAGGAATAAAGCAGATGGGAGGATGAGTAGACAAGGGTCGGATGGAGGGATGAAAAGAATTGGAGCCAGGAGGAATGGGAGCAGGAGGACTTAGGGAAGGTAGGTACACGTCCCGCCGTCACATCACGCTGGGCATATCTGGCTCGATGAAAAATTACTTTCAAGTTTCCGTCACCGTGGAGCGAACTGTGAGTGAACGAACTGCTGAGGAGAACACGAGAGAGAGTTGAGATTGGAGAAAAATGAACCGAGGGCAAGCAAGTAAACGGAACGGGATGTTTCCAACAAATAAGCGTAGAAGAGGAATAAAGAATTATTGTCACTATATATAATATAAATGAACATCCTCTCACTTTGAAAAAATATCCACGTTAACCGGTTAGATTTAAAATTCCATTCACTAACTAGAAACATCAATGGGGAAAAACACGAAGCATTGGGTTTATCTTACATATATATTTTAGTTTTCAGCAGAATAATCATATTAATCCATATCTTTTAGACTAAAAATCCAATTACCAACAATGGAATCAATAAAAAACAAAATAGCCATAATAAGAACCTCTTTCTCTTTACCGCAACCAACAATATATTATTTTTAGCCATTTAAATAGGCATTTAAAATTATTAAATAACAAAACTATAACATATGATTACTGGCGAAAAGCCTGATTTCGTAATTTACGGTTAGCTTCCGGCGCGTTGGACTTTGTCAAGGAATTTTACCGTTGGTGCAAAAAAAATCCGGCAGAAAGGCGGAAATTGTGGTCAGGGTTCAACTGAAAACCATGCGATTCAAAGACCAAAGCCTTCAGGAGTTGAGTGAATGAAGGGAACGTTTAATATCAATTTAAACGAAACTGATAGGAAACCATATTGAGAGGTAGGCGGGGGGACATGGTTCTTATCTCTTTGCCTCAATTCACCCCAGAGTCATGGACGAAAGCGGTCTTATCTCACCGTTCCGTTTCATGATGCGTTACGCCAAGGAACACCTAGCACGAAAACAATAAAGATTCAAAAACCTGTTACGATAAGAAGTTACTGAGATCATTTCTTCCTGAAGGAAATCACCTTTCAACCGAAAAACGTATAGGCGATGACAAAAGCGATAAAATATAACTTAAAGGTGTTTTTCTCTGAAGTTAAGGAAAAGAGTTCTGAACAATTCTGCAACACTTTTCGAACCGTGATAAGCAGACTCCGAAGAAACAGTTACTAACCTCATACATTATTGTTCACTCATGTTGTCACATAATAAATTGCAGTACAACAAATAACTACATTTAAGTCACATTTAGACAAATATATTCAAGGAAAAAGTTAACGCTAATGAATTATATTGTTTGTTCGGCGATGACCTTAAATTTTAAAAGATATTTACGTTAAAAATTTATAAAAGGTTAAATGTCTATGAATATGATAAATGATAAGAAATTGCAATGTGAAAAACAAAGTTTATGGTAGTAGCAAATTTCGATATCCTCTGAATTGGGCTAACATTGAGAAATATCCAATGAATGAATGATATCGATGTTGTGGTTGCGAGACCCAAATTCATCTGTTTTTCTCTTTCTTACCAGAAACTCCTCCAGAAGTTTCGAGGTGGTTTAAGGCCTTTAAGGAGGGCCGGGAAGAGGCTCACAACGAGTAACACACTGGGCGGCCGTCATCCAGCAAAACCGACAACGATGTGGCTCATGTTCGACAATTGTTGGACTCTGATCGTCGATTGAGTATCAAGATGGATGCCAATAAACTGAACTTGTTGTCTACTTTTGTGTTTTTCATTTTTACTGAAGATTTAGCGATGAGGAAAGTTTGCGCCAAGCTCGTGTCCAAGGTGTT
This sequence comes from Hetaerina titia, assembly GCA_037158775.1. NCBI lineage: Eukaryota > Metazoa > Arthropoda > Insecta > Odonata > Calopterygidae > Hetaerina > Hetaerina titia. The sequence continues at coordinate 116,524,279 of CM073770.1, read as the reverse complement.
TGCCACAACGCGCTACGAGTCCGCGAGTTCCTCGCCAAATACCAGGTGCCAAAGCTGCCCCACCCCCAGTATTCCTGACATTACCCCAGCAGACTTCTTTTTGTTCCCTCGGATGAAGATAGCCCTGAAAGGAACCAGTTTTTCGTCCAAATTAAGAGATTCAATCAGCCGTGTCGAAGACCTTGCGAGAGGTCCACGAAGTCCCTGGAAAAAATGTGTAGAGGCCCAAGGACAGTACTTTGAAGATTTTTAAGTGTTTGTGCATATCTGTTCAAAAAATTACTTAAAAAATAATGGCATTACTTTTGCAACGCACCCTGTATATTCCGGCATGGATATCCACGCAATGTAGTTCTCGGACCAAATGAACTAATGTGGTCATTCTTCCATGTATATAAAGGCCAATTGATAATAAATGCTCTTTCAAAGTAACACCTATCTAAATGTAACAAATTCTCCAACACCAATTTCTGCTTAAAGTACACCAATGAAACGAATGCCAGAAAAAAGGCCGGCCATAGGGCTTTTCGAAAGAGATTTTTTTTATCCTAAAAATAATACTGCAGTGGCTTATTGCATCTTTATAATATCAGAAAAAAAGAAAAATATGTTATCAATGTCAACTTCAAAACAATAACTTTAATTGATTAGAGAATATTTGGTCTTACTGTAAGTAGACTTACTATGCTTAGATGATATAAAGTGGAGATAAAATACATAAGGCGGGTACAAACATGAGAGCGAAGAGGAGTTAGCGGGAGAGTATCATCCCTTTCAAAGGAGTATCGACTCCGCTCCACAACCAATGAAAATTCTTATTGGTGAATTAGTTTGTGAGCGAAAAAGAGAAAGTAAAGCAATTCATCGGAAATTGAACCGATAAAAAATTCTGAGCATGCATTAAATGTTTATGATAATGGCAAAGTGATCTGATAAATACCAAACTTCACAGGTGACCAAAAAATTCTTATTTCAAATCCTTTTCATAGATTTAAAGCAATAAAACAATTGACAGAATCCGATTTTGGTGATTATATGATTCCCTGATATGCCTGCAAAATCAATTACGGCACAAGAAATGGATTCATAGAACTGTGAGAGGTGCCGTGACAGTAACTTTTAACGGAGTCATCCGATAATATACATTTTAATCTGTATTGTTATGCATATTAGCAGATGACTCCGTCGAAAGTTACTGTCACGGCATTTCCCATAGTTCTTTGAATTTGTCTAAGGTTGTAAAATATTTTCTTTAACTTCGTGGACTGTGGCTCTAAGCGCACGACTACGAATACCTTGGACATTGCATGCACGGCTCTTCGTCAAAACACTTGTTCCTTTAAAAGCCCCCAAAATTTCGAAATGAACGACCACGCCTCGGTAGCTTGCCTGGGTAAAACACTCGGTCGGACATCGAGGAATCCGGGTTTACATCCCGGTCAAGGTAAATGATTTTTACGCTTTGAAAAATCTGCACAAGAAATGGAACTTGTCTCTTTTTTCCACAAGCATAATATATACGTACTTAGCGTGAGCTAAACTCAACCGTTTGCGAGAGTTGATCGGGATAGACAATTTCTCACAACTCCCTGTGTTCCCAAGCAGTGTAGAATTCTAAACCAAAAATGAAACATTTATCAAGACCAATATTTATAATTGCATTTAAAATTTATAGTATTCTGTTCATCTAAAATAACCGTAGAAGAATTTCGATAACTTTCAAAATAAGAAACACCCAAAACCCTTTCGAAAGTAGCAAAATCGTGGAAATACTCCACGAAATCAAAAATCGTAATTGAAATATGATTTTGAATGGGTATACGTATTTTATTCAACATAAACGAGTAAAATGGGATATTTCTTACGGAACCGAATCTGAAAGAATCAAGCTTTTAGAGCGATGAATTCATAGCTGCTGGTCATGTCTTCTCATATGTTGGTTCCTTTTTATTTTCTGTACCACTCACTATTCCCTTTATAAATGTGGGGAATGTTTATAATCTGCATGACTCACTTAAAGCTAAAAGTAAATTTAATATTTTAGAGCGGAAATACCTATTTTAGAGAGTGGTTGGACAAAAATATAAATTAAAAGCAGTCCCAATTTTATATTTTCAGACAAACTTACAGAAACAACAGTTTCAGCATTTATGGGCCAGTAGTCACTCGTTTGTAGCAGAGTGCCCTCAAAGTTAACCATTCCGGTCGAAGTGTTTAGCTGGGCTTGAGAAATGCTGATAATTTACGGGTGCGGATACTAAATTAATCGCTGTTGAGAAATTTATTGATACCATACTGGCAGCGGAAATATCGAAGCTGGATTCGGAATTGGCTTATCAACCCAATGAAAATGTTCTGAGCAAAAAAAAATAAAGAGCTGAGAATGACTTCTCTCATTCTTTTTACTCCACTTCCAGAGCAATTTAAAGACACGCACACCAGTAATCGTCCCAGAAATAATATGATCTACATCTACATCTACATCTACATAAGTACCCTGCGAGCCACCAAAAAGGTGTGTGGCAGGGGGTGTAGCACCATGAGGGAAGGGTAAGGGTTGAGGGGGTTGGGAGTTAGGTGAGGAAAGGTGGGGGGAACCTGTAGGAAAAAAAATATATATATATACATATATATATGTATATATACACACATACATATACATACATACATACACACATGTATACACATCCTCGCGAAGTCCCTAACCTGTACGTTAATACTTATTGTAATGAACTAAGTCCTGGGGAATTTCGACTACGAGCATTCTGTTCCCTTATCGTTCTTGGAAAAAATGACATTTTAAACCTGTCAGTCTTGCAGTCTATTTCTCTAGTCTTATATTCGTGATCCCTTCGACCGTAATACGTTGGGGTTCGTATTATATCCTTGATGTCATCGGAAAAGGGCCCATCTTTAAATGTTTTTAATAAGTTTAATCTATATTGGAAACGCCGCTGTGTAAGAGAATCCCAACCTAAACTGTCTAACAAAGTGGATACGCTGCTGAGTTGGTCATAACAATGTTTGACAAATCTAGCCCCCCTCCGCTGAACTCGATCTAATTCCGAAACCAAATTTATGTTGTGAGGATCCCATATACTGGCAGCATACTCTAGGTGGGGCCTGACCAAGGCAAGGAAACATCGTTCTTTCACCTTTTCGTCGCATTTACCTAGCACTCTTTTCACAAATCCCAATTTTTTATTAGCACGACCGCATATTTCTCGTATGTGTTTTCCCCAGGACAGATCGTGAGTAATTGTTACACCCAAGTATTTAAAGGAATCTACCCTCGCGATTTTGGTTTGTTTCACTTTGTAACTATAAGGGAGGGAATTACTCTTTTCCCAAAAATGTATTACTACGCATTTTTTAAAATTCAATTCCAATTGCCATGTATCGCACCAATTTTGAATTGCATCTAGGTCGTTGGCTAACACGACTCTGTCTTCGTGACTTCGGATGTCCCCATAAATTACTGCATCATCGGCGAAAAGACGGAGCTTGCTATTAACTACGGTACTGAGGTCATTTATGTAAATAAGGAAAAGGAGGGGGCCTATGACGCTTCCTTGTGGTACCCCCGACGTGACCTTGACAGTATCGGATGATACACCGTCCAGGACGACTGTTTGGACACGATCACTTAAAAATTGTTTAATCCAGTTAATAATACTTTCGTGTATTCCATAGGTTTCCAATTTCGCCAGTAATTTGCAATGAGGGACTTTATCGAAAGCTTTCTTAAAATCTAGGAATATCGCATCAACTGGAATATTACTTTCACCGGAGTTTAATACATCATGTACAAAAAGTGCGAGTTGAGTTTCGCAGGATCTACCCTTACGGAAGCCGTGTTGGTTATTAATTAATAAATCTTGGCTATCGAGGTGCCTCATCATGGAACTAACAATGATGTGTTCAAGAATCTTACAGGAAATGGAAGTCAGCGATATTGGCCTATAATTACTGGGGTCCTCCCTGTCTCCGTTTTTAAATATGGGTGTTACCGAAGCTACCTTCCAGCCGTTTGGCACGCTTTCTTCTGCTAATGATTTCTTAAATATTATATCTAGATATGGGGCAATTTCAGCCGACAGTTCTTTATACACACGTGCCGGTATCTCATCAGGTCCCGGAGATTTGTTGGGGTCTATGTTTTTAAGGAGTAATTCTATTCCGCGGGTGGAAATATTGATTGCTTCCATTGAATGCTGAAATATTTTCGGAAGGTTCTCGGGTGTATTTTGTGAGGATATGTTGAAAACACTCTGGAAAAATGAGTTTAATATGTTGGCTTTATCTAAACTACTCGTTACTTTATTCCCCTTTTCGATATTCAATGAGTTTACGGTGGACTTGTTTCCCTGCACTTCCCTGACGTAGGACCAAAACATCTTTGGGTTATCGTTCAAATGTTCGCCTAATTTTTTCCTTTTGAATTCCGCTAGCGCCTTCCGGAAAGCCTTCTTGGCAGTGGACCTAGATGCTTTGTAGTTCTGTATGGTTTCGTTGATTTTATCAGGGGAGGAATCTTTAACTGCATTTTTCATTCTGGCATGGCACACCCTTTGCCGCCTAAGAGATTTCCGTACTTCAGAGTTGTACCATCGGGGTTCCTTATTCTCTTTTATATATTTACTAGGTATGAACCTCTGTATTGCTGAACGTGTTATCCTAAGAAAATTATTCCAAGTATCCTCGACACTACTAGTTTTGCTTAATTCGTCAAATATAAAAAAAGAACTTTTTAATTCACATTTTAAGCCATCATAGTCCGCTTTATTGAACAAATACACCTTTCTCTTAGGTTTGTTGACTTTATCTACACTTAGAGAAAATTTAGCGTTTACAGCCCTGTGATCACTGATTCCGTCAACAACTTCTATATTTAAGACCTTTTCGGGTATATTTGTGGCTAACAGATCAAGAATGTTCTTTCCCCTTGTTGGTGAAGTGACTAATTGATGTAGGGAATTCGAGGTGAACGCGAATAAGAGGGACTCGCATAGATCCTTGTCTTTACCTCCATTTATAAAATTGTACGAATCCCAATCTATTGTGGGAATATTAAAATCACCTCCGATAATTAGGCTATGCTCACTGTTGTGGGATGTAAAGCGTTGTATCTGTTTTTCTAGGTCTGGTATTGAGTTAATGCTAACGTGGGGTGGTCTATAATACGCACAGATATATATTCTTTTCGATCTGGGTGTTTTCACTGAGCACCATACACTTTCTATACAGCTATCAGGAAATAACTCGGCTCTACTGACGTTAGAGTTCTTAACCGCAATAAACACTCCTCCTCCGGCTCTATTTTTTCTGTCGTTTCTATAAACTATGAAGGACTTGGGAAATATTTCGCAATCTGCGATGTCATCTGTTAACCAACTTTCAGTTCCTATAATGATATCCGACTCTGTGCTATGAATGAGATGGTGAAATTCCGGTATTTTATTTTTTAAACTTCGGCAGTTAACTACTACTACGGAAATTATATCCTCTTCTAAAACCTTCTCTGCGGTCTGCTTTCTGGGGATGCTATTTAATCTCTTTGATGTCTTAGTATGCGATCGGCCTATATTCTGATTGGTAATTTTATCTTTTGTCTCATTAGCAGTGCAAGTACTTGGAAGAATCTCTTCTGGTAACCTAGTATTCTTAGGCCCACTAATTGACCTACACCTTATTATATCGTTATTTAGGCAATCTGCTCCACTACCTAACCTACGAATTTGCCTAAAAAATATCTACAGTGCTCGAAGATCCTATGAGCCACCCGAGTCGACGCCTCAGGGGTGTAGTGAACCCCGGAACGGTTCAAGGGAGTGGGACACGACCCGAGCACCGGTCTCAAGTCCACAAACTCGGCCCCTATGTCCCGACAGAATTTCCACAGCCTCCCGTTCAGAGACTCAATACGACTCCAAACGTAAGCACCGCAGTCAGTCCGCGGGACAATGCTACATATGGATAACCGTAAGTCCACACCAGATGCCTCCCGCACACGATCCACTTCGGATTTTAGGTCCCCAAAGGCACTCAAAATCCTTTCGGACCCGTATCTGGAGGCATCGTTGGTGCCGACATGGACCACCAATCGCAGCATGGAGCAATTCGTGCCCTGGACCGCCGCCCTTACTGAAGCCGTGGCGTTAGGAATTAACCCCCCCGGCATACAGTAGGAGGTAACCTCCTGGTTCGTCATGTCCCTCTCCGACCTTCCCCGCAATGGGGCCACCAACCGCCGGACGTTGGAACTCCCTAGCAATAAGATTCCCCCCCTCCCAGAGCGACTACCCCTAGGGATGGAGGACTTCGAGGCTCGGGGTGCACTCTCGGCCGCGCAAACAGGCGTCTCGACGCCGTCCTCGGACAGCGCCGCGAAGCTGTTGCTGACAGGGATGGGGACGGTCTCCACCGCCCCCTCTCCCGGAATCGACCTCGCCGCCGCTCCGCGCCTCTTGGTCGCCATCTTCCACTCCTCCATCCGAGGGGAAGGGGTCGCCATCGGGCGAGAAGGGCCAGCCACCGTCGCCTCCACGACCGACTTATTAGCATTTGCACCCGGACACATCCGGGGCACCAAACTGGTGCTGCTTGCGGTCTGGGAGGCAACGGGGCGAGCCCCCGCGCCCGAGACGGCCACACACCCCGTCAGCTTGGAGCAGAGCTCCGCCACTATCCTCTCAAGCTGGGTGACGCGGGCCCTTAAGAGCTCGCTCTCCGCCGCTACTTTCGAGTCGTGGACGGAAGACCTTCGGGTAGCCATCCTATTCTAGATTACTATTTACAAGTTTTAACGCTTAGGTTTTACACTGCTATAACTCACGTGGAGTGGAAAATGCGTTCACTAGCTCGGATTTCAAGCAACTCAAGTATATAGGTAAGTTCGACGTGTGCGTAAGTGTTGGCTGATTCCAAAGTAGTGGTCAAATGAGGGTCGAGTACCCTCGCAGCGGGGGGGGTTAAGTTGTTGGTGGGTCACACAAGGGAAAAGCTGTTTACGCGGGGAGGGTGACCTTGAAGGTGACTCCGAGGGGAGTGTACAATGGAGAGGGGTAACTAAGGAATTTAGGGGGAGTAGAAGTCCAAGGGTGATACCAGCTAAATGGTTAAAATACGAAGAGAGATGAAGTGTTCAAACTGTATCTATATACCGCGAGTAATACACTTAAATCTACTTCGGGTTAGTATATAAGATGAAGCGGGGCTCAAACACAGAGAAGACACAAAAACTATATATAATTAAAGATATTTATAGCATGCACCTCTAGGAATATACTTAGAAACTAGCAAGGAAAATTAAGGCAACACTCATACACAGGGGAAACACACTAGAAAACGGAAAGGAAGCTTAACGTTAGTTAAGCAAAATTCACATGCAAATCACACGCAAATCTATACACTAAGCTGATAATTTATCTTAAATTTAATGGAAATTAGCTACTACATAGGAGGGATTTGATTCAGATAGTTGAAACGAGTATCTAACACAAGAAATACGCTAAAAATAATATACAAGGATATGGTAACACGGCAACTAAAAACAACGATGTCACTTTTACAACAAAACGCGAAGACGTTACTGGTAAGTAAGGGAAATATATAATATAATAATTTAAGATAGTCAAACGGTATATATACTAAAGTGGATATACGGTAAAATAATTATGTAAGATAAGGATAACACAGTAACTAAAGCAAACGATCTACTATCACGGCAATAAGCAGAATTCGGGGAAGCAATCAACTTTGTAAAAATATAACTATCGATATAGCTAAACACTTTAAAAGAACGAAATAAAATAATGTTATTTAAAATATAAAGAAATATGTACTACTTAACACTACTCTTAATATATAGCTAGCACTAGGCGGCTATTCTAGATGCGTCGCAAGGAATTCTGCAGGTAGCAGCGGAACAGGTTCCGGCGAGCTCAGAGAGGCACGTCCTTTCACTCCAAGAGTCAGACGAAGAATGATATGTTTCTAGGTGTAATTATCAGCCATTAAACGCCAGTCTTGATGGTAGGATTGAGTGATACTAATGAATGACTTTCACGTGGCACCCAGGGGTAATTTCTAATACTCCAAGCTTGCAAAGGTGTGCTAAAGATTGAACAATGTTTCCTTTCCGATTTATGATTCCAGCTAGTAAACGTTTCACAATAAATCCTTCAAACTGAATTCATGGTACTCCTGATAGATTTACTTCAAGAAATTGATGTGGTGTAGTATTTAAAATATACTTAAATATCGCAAGCAACATATATTTTAATTTTCACTTCTCATATTCTGACGATAACTTCCTCGAATTAAAAAAAGCTGAACTGCTCGTCTTTTCAAAATCAAAAACTATTTTTGTTATTTTGTAATACATTCCGAAATGAATTATTACATTGTAAAAATTCTCATGTTTTGTACGAGTATATCAGGATATCAAGAATCAGGTTACTAAAAAAATCGTACCCAAGCACATGAATATATTTAATTCAAGACAAATTATGACTTAGACAGTTTTTGCATGTTGCATAGTATGTATCCGTACGATTGTTTGTGTATATGAGCATACATATAACACTATCTATTTCCAACTATCGGGCCAAAGTTGCGGAATACATTTATCTATAATTCAAAATATTAAATAGATTGTATTTGTAAGAAGCCATGAGTTTAGGATATTTCAATACAAAATATATGATAAATTTGAACGGAAAATAGAAGACAAATCTTGCTTATGTCTAGGTATCGGACACAAATGGAGGTAAAATGCCTCTACCTACCTTCCCAATGACCTTTCCTTCATAAGTTGTAGACGAGACTATGCGTGTGTAAGTAGTTCTCAAGTAGGGACTTTTAGGCAATCGTCTGAATAATGCGTATAACCATGGAAGTGGGATTTACAAAATACCAGAATCAATTAATTTAAATACGGACAATGGGTACGCTGCGATTACTTATACTAATATAAATAAGCTTTGGTTTGCTTAATTATCTAAATATGAATTAATATCAAACGTGGAGCTTTGAATTTTAGTATCATCCTTTCCCGAAGAGGCATTTTGGAAGAACGTAGACCCTTTCTCAGTGATTCGTTATAAATGTATATGATCATTTTAATATATTTCTATAGCCCTATGAATGTGATATAGTTGGACTCAAGAGTGAAACTAAGTTTGTTTTTCTCTTGATAAGATAATAATATTTAAAATGTTGTAAAACGCCCAAAAGAAGCAAATCTTTGGCGCATAATAATTTTTCACTCTTCTCGATCTTTTCTTTTTGAATTCCACCTTTTAATTTTCACCCTCTTTTAATTTCTTTACTTAAGTCACACAAGAAATGGTACGATCAATGAATGCTTCACCTCAAACAGGAGAAAATATGAAATGAGTACTGGTTGTTACGAACGCAGCACTTCTGATATTCACCTCTTCGAGTCCCATGGCAATAAGGAGTAAATTAGGATCAAATGTACCTTTTATTGGGAAAGAATCGATGCATATCATCCGATCTTAGCTACCACATTCATCACTGAGAAAAAATGAAACCATTTCAAAGCAATTGACCGACAATAATAAATTTCCAGCAAATAAATTGGCGGCGGTGAGAGCGCCAGAACCAAATTGGCAAATAAAAGTCATTTCAAAAAGCAGAGCTCTCTTCCCTTTGCATTGTTTCGATTCAGCCTTTGCACGAAGAGTATACACAATGAGAAAGAAAGAACACTTTCACGGCAGCGATTGGCCTCCAATTTAGTGAGAGAGGAGCCCGGAGAGCGTGGAGGTGTACTAGTTAAGGAGTTGACGGGTTAAAGAGAGTGAGAGAGGCATGGGGATGGCTTAAGAAGAAGGCAAAGGACGATGGAATAACACACGAATCCGGTCTCCCGTAGGTACGCGCATCTGCTTTTCTTATATTGGACTCGATGAGAGATAAAATCGGAATTCCGACGCTCTGATTGGTCTCAGGGTTTGGTGGATGTGCATGAAAGCCCCCAACCTGAAGTTTTGAGCCAGGGAGAAAGAGAGAGAGACCCGCAATGGCTCGGCATCTCGCTTCCCTTCCCCCAAACCTATGTCCCGCCTTTTCCTTTCCTTCCACCTTGGCAAAGATGCAGAGATTCGTTCGAAGAAGAATGCACCCGTGAGTATGCTCATTTTTTTATTCTGGAAACTGACCAAGGAATGAAGAAAACAAAGAGGTATCCGTAACACGCAACTGCTCCTTTTATGCCGGAAGATTTTTGAGGACGGTAGAGGAATATTTAGCGTAGGAACTTGAGACAATTCGTAAAAAAGGAATTCCTTCCACAATAGGTTAAAAAATAGAGGTCATTCACATTTTATCCACGGTGAGAACAAAGGACTACCACATTAAATTATTTATAAAAAAATATTTTTTCACCTTTTTGAGTACCTAACAACTAATGTACAGATACATAACTAAAAGCTGAACTTATTATAACTCTTTAACGGACAATATTTTGCGCATTGCTATAAATTTTATTTAATTATTTTTTTATATGAATGTAACTTTTTTGTACAACAAATTGGGTATGTTTTTAGATTATATTATCACTAAATTTTAATTTAAAACATATGAACGAAAGAAAAATAACTCTTTGTTATTATTGTATTACTCTTATAATATAAACGCATTTTGTACAACTCAGTGATAAATGGAATCACTTATGCTATCAAACTCTTATCTCAAGGAGGCATTTGGTAATGTTGAGAATTTACTGGTAACTGGAATACAGAAATTGTTTCCCACTAAAGGCGTGAAATGCAGAATTGTGTACACTGTTTTAAATTTACACTGATGATTATTTGGTTGATTTTCAGTTCAGATTGGTTCCAATGTATTATACGCTATTCATAAACGCTATAAATTAGCACACCTTACCAAAATATTTTCTGGCAAAATAAGTTACCCAAACATTTTTTCATCACTTTTCTAAACCTTGTTTCATATGTAAGATTCCACACCCCAAAAACACCTCAATTTCGGCCTCAAATTAAGTAGCTTGTTTCTTCACTTCTTAAATTGCAGCCTCCGGGATCTAATAACCGAACAATTTTTGCAATGACATCCTACTTTAAACGTCAACAGGGAATGCCACATAAAAATTTTATTTTAATTTTTACAATACATTCAAAGCTTAACTTTTCCTGGACTTTTACTCTAACTATCATAGGCTACCATAAGTTCAAGAGGCACAATTCCTGGCGTTAAAATTGATCGAATGACATCTTTGTCCATTATCCTCGGTTTTAATCACGCTATTGGATTAATATTTAAACTTTCACGACCAATTATAAGGACAACATCATTCTTGGCTTAATATTTTTCATGATACAGAGTGACTTTCCAAAGTTAAATAAATGATGAATCTACTGCTCGCGAAAGGAATCGTGAGACCGATGGAGGTGGAATCGCACGAGTAGCAAACGGGAAGTGAGGCTTGAGAGCATTACTGGTTCCAAGACACGCAGTGAAAAGAGAGAAGTGGGAGGAATGAGTTCCCCCCGTTCCTCGCCGCGTGCCTATTGCAAAGGCAGTCAATTGATCATCTGTCATGTCACTCCAATTCCCCTCCACCCTCTTTTAACTCAAAGAGTAAACCTCATGCTCCCGAAGTGATAACCTTATGGCAAATGCCATCACGAAATGAACCCGAGGAAAGATTTCGACTATACCGCGGTGGACTTCACATAAATAAAAGCGATGAGGCAAAGCCAACATAGAGCGAACATGAGTTGGTTTTCACTTAGGCTTCCGCTCCAGTTTGAAAGGACGTCCAAATCCTCTCGATTGGACCTCTCGCTCTATCTTTCTTTAATCAAAGAACATAACTGAAGTCGGTTTTGATGAAACTTTTTCACTAGCCAAGGTAAAGATGATGACTGGGAGGAGGGGGAGTCTGAGAAGACAAAAATCAAATCAAAATTTCACGAGTTAGCGATTTCCTTTTATTTTTTCCAGCTCGAGTAGAATTCCATTGCTGAAAAATAACGATGACTTATTTGATAATGTGTCGGGGAAATATATGCGCCGTGTTATGAACGTGCCAGAAATTTCTACGCCTCAGAGCCCGAGAGGTGATTTATGGTCTTAAAATGCGGATGAATTAAATTTGCTGAGTTCTTTGTGATGAAGAAGTAAGGCCGCGGAAGAATAAAATATATATAAAATACTCTCTTACTGTATTCCATGCCAAACAAATGAGGGAGGACAAATGATCACACATTTCTTACAGAAGTTAATGCCTTCATCATAAAAGACTACATTTTTTGCTGAATTAAAGTCAGGTTCAATTTATTTATGAGCCAAAATTTCGGCGATGACACTATTTAATTCACTAATAATGCTAAAATGTGTATGAGGTTTGTTATAAATGCCATTTTTATAGAAAAAATATATTTAAATTTGAAAATATTACTTTTGATAATTTTTATTTTGTGGACATTTTCTGCGAAGTTAAATATTCATAGTAAGTGAAAATTAATGCATCAGCTGAAAAAATGCTCTAAATATCGCATGGCACCGGGTCATTTCCGAATATATGATGAAGTGAACCATAGAAACTTAAAAATTAGCATAATTCTATTTTTGGCTGTAAATACTTCCTAAATAACACTATGGCTGTTAATAATGTTGAAAACAAAGTAAATAGAAATTATTTCTAACCTTTCAGCGGTCATGAAAACCTAGTCGTATCGAATTATCATTACTTCTACTGATTATTAATTGGTAAGTAGAAATTGCAGAGAACGTAATTGTAATTTTTTTTGTAACATACGTTTACGAGGCAATTAAATATATACTAATATTATACTTAATCTTTTTCGTGTTGCTGTAGTTGAATAACGTAAACGAATTTAGTACTAGGTATTTTTTTAAGCATCGAGATTTATAACATACGTAAATAACTATCAATAAAAGCAATGCATCAATATGTGTCCAATTCAACTATTTTAACGCTCTCCTTAAATTTCAGAGCCTTATGTTGAGGAAAATTAATTTCATTCAAGACCAAGTTTTGTAACCAATAATCTCAAAAAGGGGTCAGGAGTATACAAAATCTGTCTTAAATTTTATTACTAGTCTTACTCGTATACTCGCACAAACATAGTATAAAAAAGTCGCATATGTTTTGAAATTAGTGAATAGAATCTACGGGAGGGCGAGAGTAGAATTTGGAATAGACACTGGGAGGGAGAGAGAAATGAAGACTAGAGGAGAGGTCAGAAGAGAGGGCGATTGGAAAGAGAATGTACATGTCATAGACTGTGCAAGGGGAAGAGAAGAGCGCAGACAGAGACCGAGAAAGAGGCCATCCCTCCGGCAACACGGGATTCCAACACGCCACACCCCGCGGAGTGACCGGGGGCAATCGCTGAGGCGTGGCCCCCCGCCGGGGAAATATACTCCCGCTTTCGTCTCTCCCATCCTCTCTCTTCTCACCGAGCTGTCCCACCAGAGGGGCTTTCTTCTTCAACACTCCTCCCCTTCTTCCTCTCTTCCCCGCCCCCTGGGGCATTGAGCGAAAAGACGTAAGAGTCAATGGCCCCCCAACATCTCATCCAGCTCCCAGAACACACACACACATATACATATATATGTATTTATTCATTAAAATGTATGTATGCATCCATGTATATGCAAATATACATGATATACCTCTTATTAGAACGAAGTTAAGAAAATGGTTAAACAACATATATGTATGTATGGTGGGTCGCGGTAGTTCAGGGGTAGAGCGGTGGAATACTGACCGGAGGACCGGGGTTCGATTCCCGGGCAAGGCACTCTGGGTACCTGCAGCTCCACCCAAGCTAGTTGATTTTTTGGGTACCAGATCTTCCTGGTAAACCATAACCGGCACAGGGAAAGGATCTGGCCCCCCTACCCTGATGTGTGAATATTCACACGCCGTCGGGCTTGGTACATGGGTGAGCTCTACCATCACCTACTAAACCGACCTTCGGGTTGATTGCTGTGTTTATGGTTTTATATATTATTTTTGAAAATTATATACATTATATATATACATTATATATATATATAATATATATATATATATATATATATATATATATATATATATTATACATGTATGTGGTTTAACCATTTTCTCAACTTCGTTCTAATAAGAGGTCCAACTATATTATTTCTCTACTTTTCCTTCGCCAAAAAAATCCTCTCTTCCCTCTCTTCAGCCCATCTTCCACGGACACCTTCGAGAGAGGAGCCACAGAGGAGGGAAAACGTATCGAAAGGGTGGAAAAAAGAAGGGTGGGGATGGATTGGAGAGATTGAGATTGATAGCCGAGTTGGGGCGGGCGGAGGGGATCGGAATGGGCAGGCAGTGGAAGACGATTAATACCGAACTGTCTAGTTGCCCCGAGGACGGGGCGGGACAGGTTACTGGAGGAGAGGGGCGGGGAAGTGTTGGTGAGATAGCGGTCGGGAGGAGGGGGTGGAAAGGAGATAGGTAGAAGGCTAAAAGAAGCAATAGTGGATGGGCATTGTGTGAGACTAGAGAGAAGAAGAATTGTGTATAAACGTTCCATCAAGACGAATAATAAAAGACCATGGATGAGTTCTCTCTCAAGCGCTTGAATGGGAGGGAAGAATCGGTTAAATAGGGAATTTACAACGGAACATTCATTCGGCGAGTATGATTATGCAAGGGAAGCTAGTGACTGAGTCAGCATTCGAGTCCACTCATAAGTGAACATATCTGGAAAATCTTAGCTAAGCTGGAAAACCTCCCAGCTAGCTTAGATTTTTGCCGAGTTGATCACTTCAATCAAATGCGCTCATTACCACACGTACAGTTGATGTCCATTAATCAAAACGCCAATAGTTTCTTAATACCTCTCCGTCCTTACGATTTTTTTCCCAAGGCCACTCTTTAAACGTAGCACCTTAGGTTACAATCTCCCGAAGGCACGACTTAGTAAGCAACGGATGAAAAATGATACGGTGATAACAACTGTTTCATTTTCCCTTCAATTTAACCAACCTAACAAAACATAGTTTATATAGTACTTTGGCAAAAAAAATTAGTCTACTTAAGACAATAAGGCCTTGGGCCAACTTCTCAAAAATTATTTTCTTTGAATTAGCTGCCAAAATCAACCATTTACGGCTCACCATTCGACTAATTCAGTTCGCATTCCTTTACTTTTTTAATGTTACCTTGTAAAGACTTTCGGTTTCAAACAGGGTGCATAGAATTAATGCCTATGACTTAGGCATTATCTATCCGCTTGATTCTAGGCAATTAATGTAGAGTCTGAGGAAATACAGAAAACGAAGAATTTTGAGAATTTCCCCTCAACGTAGTTCTGATTGAGGACTAAGAAACACGAAAAATACGAAGAGTCAATAACTCCGAAAGCCCTGGTCAATTATGGGCATTAAATGGTGTATCACACAAGGGTATTTGAAGCGTCCATATGAACCCATTACATTGGTTCGAAATCAAAAATAGCAGGAATTTCAATATAGTATAAACTGGCTTCACACAGAGGTTTCATTATAGACTACATATTTTATACACTATTTAATGAAAATTATTCACATTACTAAAACTATAATAATCATAACATGACGAAATAATATTTAGAATTTTAACGCCGTCGTAAAATTGAGTCTCTACTCCCCTAGATAAGAAAAGAGATCTTAAATGAGCATCTATCCCGTATGCTATTAGGTAATCATACATTCAGCTTTAATTCCCTGTTTGCTCAAGGGCGGACCTTAAACACTGAAAATTTAACTAAGTTGAAAATCTGTTAACGTCACATAGCTAAACTAATTTATTATCAGAATATACAGTTATTAAGAACGATTAGAGACTGATTGCTAAGTGCTTCCAAGCGAATCCATTTTGTCACAATTCCCATATCAATTCGTATTAGCCTCAATTTGCTGGGAACCATCTTAATTATAAGGATTCCGATTCAGAGGGGATAGACATGGCCGAAAACTTTTTTTTTCCGTAACACGAAAGGACGTACAGTAGGTAGTTAAAATGTGTGTTCCGAATGATTCTCACATTCCTTCAGTCAGCCATGGACCGGTATCTTGCGGTAAGGGGACCGGTATCTTGCTCATGGCGCTACTTTCTCATATCGATTACAACTCCCGAATAATGCATACTCCTTTCATTTGAATCGAGCTTTATTTAGAATCACAGAATTATGCAAATAAACTTCCAGAGACCAAGACCAGCGAGGATCCTCAGGAAAACTGGTATTTCAGCCGAACAGCTTAAATGATTATAAGTTTAGGTGGTGTGCTTCACACTAATATAGATGGCGTAATAAACAACATATATTTTCCAGTCAAGCGACATTATAATGAATCAAATTATGTTTAGAGATTACCTTAATGACCAGCCTCCGTTTAAGGTAGCTTAATAATAATGAATGTGCTAAAGATGGCACTTCCATTTTAAGGTGCTTACATTCAGTTCTTCCTAAAAATAAGGTAATATTGATAAAATTATGGCATATCTTTTGAAATGATATTGCATGGACGTATTTCAATTCGGCATTTAAACTGTGTATAAATCCCGTTAGAAATAAAGTCATCGAAGGGCTCCACAGATATTGTATGCTTGTGATAAATCAAAATATAGTATTCCCTGAGAAACGTGACGGGCGCCGTTCGAACATGAAACCATTGGCCCGCTAGACAGACTCCATTTGATACATCAAGGATAGGAACGACTTAGCGTAAATAACAGAGGATTTATTAACTATAAATAATAATATCAACTATGTTCCAAGCATATAAATCATTTATTGAGGAAAACAATACTATAACATTGATATTTTATGAAAGTTTAGGCAGGTAAGCTTGATTCATTTGTTTATTCCTGGTTACGGATGATTTTGACCTGACATTGATGTTATGACTATACTTTACTCGTTTTTATTGAAAGTTGTCATTAATATATTGATAGAGAAAACCATCCTCCATAGAATTCACTAGAGGATTCTTTCCAAATGAACGTAGCACTCCAAGTTCATAATTAACTGCACTATCAGAATTGTAAATGCTTGCTGTCAACTCCACTGAAACATTAAAATTATAATTTCATGACAAATTGCGAAGTTTTCAGAATTATATTATAACTATAGCCAAACAGTACGTCGAGTGAGTTACTGTTAAATAATACTCCCTGTTGCACCAATATATTTAAGATGCATTAACATTTTTATGCGATAAAACGTTCCTAATTTTCACAAAAAATTAAAATCTCTCTCCAAGTTTTGAACTATTATTAGTCAGAGAAATTAAATAAATTCTCAATTTTTTCCATCTATCGAAGGCAAATCAAAGACAATTTCAAAGTTCAAATTTAGGCAATGCCAAACCAAGGAGACTAAACTGACACAATCTTAATGGCAATTCCATTTCCGGTGAAAACAACGTTCGAGTTGACGCAATGTTATACACTTTTCAGACTCTTTAAAAAGCGTCTCCTAGGAAATTACGAAGTTAAAATAGACCTATGATATAGGAAAAAGTATTTAATGATAAGTACAATAGTATAACATGTATACGACAATGGGTTCAATGGAAGAAGGGACCATTAGGTCTCAATTTCGCCCAAATAAAGTCCTCTATATCTATAATGACGGCTTAGAGAAACTTAAAATGGCCTTTAGTGAAAAACATTTTTTAGGGTTCTATCACTTAAGCACAGTTCTAAACATGACGGAAATTGCATAAGAAAATTCCCGGTTTTCTTTTGTTCCTTCTAGGAGTAATATTAAGGCCTAAGTCAATAGTAAGGTTTCTAAGGTAAGGTATAGTAAGGCTTCAAACTAATTGAAAAAAATAGTTAAATTGCTTTCACACAAATAAGTTTGAGATAGTAAACGATATAATTATAAATCAAGACTCTTGTGTCCCTATGTATTTGGAATGTTACTGAAAAATATTTTTGGCACAAATATTTTAGAATATATGTTATTTCTCTGAAAAATGGATTAAATGTCAGAAATAGCAAGCGGTGAATTCATCAATATTTAGAAGTTACACTTTCTCAAGACTTACGCATGACAAACTTGGGAAAATTAGGGATGCCTAAACCTGAAAACTGTGAAAGTTGATGAAATTTTTACAGAAATTATTCCCCAGGTTTATACTAAAATGGCCAGCATTGGACATATACTTACTACTAAAAAGTTTAGATGAAATTTGAAAATTTTCGCTAAGTTATGCCTATCATTCGCAAATATATTTGGAGACTAAGGTGTTTTTCAACAGTCGAAGTATGTAATTTACAATCATATCAAAGCCCCATCGCAAGAAACTCTGTTTTCCTCATACTGACATAAATATGGGCAAAATGTTAGTGCAAAATAAAAATTAATTAAAAATGGATAAAAAAATTTTTGAAACAACGTGTAAACCAATAACTTGTACCAAATAGTGGTAGACTTGAAAATGGAGAATTAAATTGAAGATCATTTTTCACATTTATGTTGCAAAATTACAACTACTCAACTGAATTAACTTAAATTTCATTTATCATATTTTAGTAGACCAAATGATACCTCGGATAAGTATCAAAGCCATAACAGTACCTTTTACAGCCAATCAACTTAAATGAATAGAACGATAACCTAATTTAGAGCTAAATTTACCGATTACTATTACTTTCAGCACTGCATTTCGGCTTCTTTAAATTCTCCAAAAAATGATCCTTTGTGCTACTATCCATTTCCCTTCTATCGCCTTTTCCTGTAAAAAATATCCCCAACCATAACGAGGAACTTATGAATGAAAGCACGTACAGAGCGCGAAAAATCGGATAGAAGGGGAAAAATACACGATGAAAAGCGCTGAATAAGTAGGAATTAGGCACGACAGAGAACGAGGATTCAGAATATCCCCTGAATGAGAGGAGGATAAGAAGGAATGAGAAGATAGCGAGAGCGCTAATTGTAAGTGGGAGGGACGGGCGAGAGTCTAAGCGGAGAGGAGGGAAGCTTGGAAGAAAGAGGCTTGCCGTGGGAGGAAGCCGAACAGAGCCGGGAGTGGGGGGAGGAAAGGAGGCGTCGGAAAAAGATGAAAAGTGGAGCACATAAATCGTCGTCTAACATGAGACGGGAGGCAGGAGGAATTTCATACCCATTTAAGTGGCGAGGTAAAAAGATACAGTTAATGGAGGGCGTCGAGTTATTCTGGTGGAGCGGAGAAGGAAAAAGGAGGTGGTCGCGCCCCTTCCCCTACGGAGAGGAGGCGATCTCTGGAATGAGAAGAAGCCGTCTCTGGGAAGGGAGGACGAGCCAAGCGAGCGGTGTCGTAGAGGGCGTGGGGGAAGGGGGGAGAGAAATGGGGGAGGGGAGTTGAGGAGGCTAGTTAGCGAACGAGAGGACACATTCAAGGAGGCGATGAAGAATGGCGTGCCCAAAGGGGTGGGTGGTTGGGAGGGCGATTAAAGAAGAGATGCGGGCGGAGAAGAAGATGCTGGGCTGGACCGATTCCTCCAAGAAATTGAAGAGTGACTTCTACTCCCTTGCCTCCTGCATCTTCCCTCCGCCTCCACCAACCCCGAGCGTCCACTCTTCTCCTCCCAACCCCCATTAACAGCCACTCCCACTAAAACCTTTCCCTCACCTCCCCAATCCACCCCTTTCCCCGTATCTTTCTCCCGAACCCCTCCATTACGTCCCAAATCTATTCAACGCGGCGAAATTTAATTAAAGTTTTCAGAGAGAGGGAGAAAACCCTCACACCCCTTGCCGGGCATCCCCTGAGGGAGTGAATGCAAAAATATCAAGTCGGTTGGGGAGGGGGAGAGAGAAGAGTGAATTGGAGGAGGAGAGCGTTGGGGGACGGTCAATTATTGGCAAAATAGGGAGTGATACTCCACACCCCGCCCACTCTCTCTCTCTCTCTCTCTCTCTCTCTCTCTCATCTCCCAGCGTGTTACTTCCGTGGCGGCGAAGATGGTTCCCGAAGATTTGCCGGAGGAGGTAAAAGTCGGAAAAACGTAACGATGGAGAGAATAGTAAAGTGAACAGTGAGAGGATAAGAGGGGAAGGGATGGGGATAAATTGCCAAATCGGTGAGGGAGCCTTGTAGCGGAAAAGTGAGCAATGGGCAGAGATGAGAGCTACAACGGGCAACTCGCAGTGTAGCAATAAGTCAATCGTCCGGGAGCAAGCGTGTGACGGTAGGGCGGTGGACAAGCCGCAGGGTGGGAGGAAGAACTCAAACCACCCTCCCACCCGTTTTTGAAGGCGTTGTTCACTCCTTTTTTCCCCTCTCCTCCCCCCAATATCTTTCTCACACTCACAAATTCTTCCTCCAAACGCCATTCATCCCCCTGGGGTCTCCACGATGGAAAAAGATTTTCGTCTTTTGGTTATTTCGTTATGTCTCCGTTCTCCATTCCGGAATATGAAGAGCAAAGGTGGATGAGACTGGATGATGGCTGGGGTGGTGGTGGTAGTTTGAGTAAAAGGTGAACTTCCCCATCATCCATCAATGGCTCGTTTAAGAATTTTTTGCAGTGGTATTACTCGCCCCCCTCTTCTGGCACCGCCGCCTTGGATCCGTCTTGGAAAAGAGTGGAGGGGCAGTGAAAGCAGCTTTCGCGTTGGCGTAGGAGATTTTCCTTCGCTACTAGAGGGTGGCGGTCCAGAAAGCGCAGGATGGTTAGCTGAAGAGCCTCTCTCCATTTTGCCACCGCTGCTACCGAGGGGCTCCCGTTTATCTCCGGACCACTACCGTTTTCTCACTGCCGACACTGAATCCGCTACCCTATCCTCCATCCCAAACGAATCGCGTCCATGAAAAACAACTCTTTTCTCTTCTATACTCTACATATTGTGAATTTGAGAAAAGGACTCATCGTACTCACGAATTAAGGGTGATTCTCTCGTTCAAATCATTTATGAGCGCATAACTTCTTTTAGTCTATGGTACTTCTGTTACCCTCTTCCATCACGATTGGAAATATTAATTAATACAATTGAAAACCGCTGAACATTCATGCCCCTCTTAAAGGATTCCTTATCGAGGAAAAATCCTTGAATTGAGAAACATTAAATTGTAGTCAAGTATAATGTCTGAAACAATTTTTTTTATCGGCAATGATGACCCATAATTAGCTACATAAATTATAAATTCAAATTTTAAAAATTCAAATTAAGCATGAAAAATTATAACTTTCATTGTCTTATTTTTTCCAGGTGTATTTCCATATAAAGTAGAACAATGAGCTCATTAATTCATATTGTTGTCATTTATGATAGAGCTAACAGTTTCAGGCTTAACTTTGTGCAATTCTTTCATGATGATGGTAAAAAATAAGGAAAACTTTACACTTCCACACACTTTTAATACAATACAACCTTGGTTTCGATGATGCGCATCAACATCATCAGGTGACCTGATGATTATGTGCATCATCGAAACCATGGTCGTGTTGTATTAAAAGTGTGTGGAAGTGTAAAGTTTTCCTTATTTTTTACTCGCACCATTTGTGATAGAATTCATAGAAAAATAAATGTTTTCAATATTTCCCCTACTTTTAGGCATCGAGGTAAATAGTCGAAACGGAAAACCTTCTACTTGAAGTGTCCGAGTGTTGATTTTTCTATCTAGACTCTCTCATCGTTTTGTTACGGAAAAGCGTTGATCTTGCGGGACCCAGTTCAGCCCAACAGTCGATATAGTACATTTAAATATATTTTTATACAGGCTAAAGAAAACATTCGGGAATATTTGCAAGAAGGAATGCTTTTAAAGCTTCAGGAACTGCATGTTTGCCATTGATTAAATATTTAATTGGATAAAAACAATAGTAGGTAAAATAAAATGCGAATTGTAAATTCGTTGTATCGTGCGTTAACAATCCACATAGTAATGTGCCATGATAGGTTACCTTTCTATTGCCATAATTCAAAATCTTCATAACTAGCACTATTTACGGCTGTTATACTTTCGTTTTCCTGCCATTAGGAAGGAGTTTTATTTTCCTTTATCATGTCCACTACTTGCTGGTGTCCATCAATAGTATCATTCTGTATAATGATCTATTACTATATTTTAAGAAACTCAGTAGGTTCTCGTAGGAACTTAGCAGTGTGTGTCACACAGTATCTGTTAACAAATCTGATATTGCAGATGGTATCATAATGATGGTATAGGAGTACATTTTCAAAGAGTATATTACATTGTACAACCATTTACGACTTCAATTATTCAATATATATTTCACTATGACGCAAATCTATGAATGTAAATGAGAACACTTAACTATTCAAATTATTTATAATAAAGGTCCTACAACTATACATTAATGGGTTCAAATTAGTCAGCACTTTGGCAGAGGGGTTAATAACGGGTCTTGATCCACTTCCATGTGTTTCTGAGTAATCCCACTACCTAAGTGGTAAATTTTTATCAACCCTTAGTAGTTTATTTGAGTTTTAGTGGGCATGGTTGTGTTTGATGAAAATCAGCTCGCTCTGGGAACACCTTCCATTTGAGTCCACACCTCCCCTCATCACTATGTCAGCTCGGGTCTTCGACAAGTACCTGATGGGACGAAAGCGTTTGATCGGGGTAATAAGTAGTAAGAAGGAAATAAGAAAGGAGGGATGATTTATAACCATTTGGGTAAATATTTCCAAGACTGCCTTTCCCGATATACGAACTCCGTAATCACTGGACATATTTCCTTCGGGGGAGAATTTATGCTTAATTCCACCAGTGAGAGCTTTCTGTCAGAAGGACTATAACTTAAATTCTACCCCAGCGATAGACGCAAATTCTCCGAGGTAAATGCAACGGAGTGGAATTTTTAAATTTATGTAATGTATGTGGAATACCGTAATGTTCCAAATGTAAAAACGAGGTAACTATATATAAACATATGAGATAATTATACGATTACAGCATCAATTTTTCAGATGCGCTTGAAAGCATTTTCGCATCAAATACAGATTTTTACGTAATATGGTTTCTAATTAAACATTTATTGTGACTCCCCACTGTTAATGCCATTGGAAAAATTTCAAATAAAATTAAGTCATGATTGACAACAAGAAGAAAATCCCAAAAAATTTAAAAAGGTGGTAGTTTCAAATTCACCCGTTACTTGAAGGATGTTGACCAGTAATAGACAAAAACTGACTAAAATCTTGTCTTAATATCTTAAATAAAAATAAGTTGCATGTGATTCTTTTCATTTCAAGACCAATTAATAAAACTGCAGCAAAAAATTATGCCCTTTGCGAGAGTTTCGATTGTAAATGATGGTACATTCACCAGAGCCAAAATAATTAGTATAATGAAATGCAAAAGAGTTATCATACCGCAATTGCCAAATAGTGGAACCATTTTAAAATGGTTATTTTTTCTACGCACGAAAACCTAGAAAATTACAGAAATTAAATAGTATGTCGTACAACCAAAAATTTAAATATCTCGTAAAAAATGTCAAATAAAAAAAAATCATATAAGAAGATATTTTAAAATGCATGGAATAATGTAGCGCCTACCGTCTCTTTTAATAATGATTAAAGTACAATAATAGTTCAATTGTAAAACAAAGTCTGAAATAAGGAAAATAAATAAGCCATGTGATACCATGTGATTGTTTCTCTCTCTCTCTCTGCAAAATACCAATCGCTCGTTCATTGAGACAGACAATTAATAGTATGCGTCCAACATGCAACAAGAAATTGAAGAATGGCGAGAAATCGCCTTGGTATATTTTCGTTACTTGGAACACTTGGAATATACCCGTACCAAAGTGTCTGCCTTTTATCTATGCACAAGGTCTATTTATCCTGGAAGAAAACATAAGTAAAAATCAAATAAAATCATGAGGATATTTTTGTAAACCCGTGTTTTTAAGAGTTAGATTAAGGGGATAGAAATATAATGGACGGCCAAATATTTATTTTTTTACCATAAGTCGACCGCTTGAACACGATTCAGAAATTTTTTTATCCCACTCTGCCTCTATACTTTCTTAACGCCCGACTCCATCCGCCCGCATGAAGTGTCATAAAATACAAGGATCGGTAAGAAAAGGACAGGCAAAAATATGAATGGCCATCCCGAGCTGTCAAAATTAACACGGGTCCTCTTGAGATAGTGGTCTTTCCGCCGGACTGGCGCATTCAATGGCCGTTTCCCCTAAAAGTTTTCCGAACCTCCATTATATGGGAAATTACG
The DNA here is from genome assembly GCA_037158775.1 of Hetaerina titia. Classification (NCBI taxonomy): domain Eukaryota; kingdom Metazoa; phylum Arthropoda; class Insecta; order Odonata; family Calopterygidae; genus Hetaerina; species Hetaerina titia. The sequence continues at coordinate 116,500,042 of CM073770.1, read as the reverse complement.
AGGAGAGACTGTCATAAGAGCCAAAAAGAGGTAAAACAGAAGCAAAATTCAGTTTAGGAAAGAAATCCGATGGAATGATACAACACCTTTTGTGGTACGCGATAACTATACGTTAGAATCAAGCATTAGGCGTGAATAAGTTTTTATATAATTTTCGAAACAGATCTCATCTTGCATCTTGGAGAGATTTTATTCATTCGTTTATCCGTACATTGTTTATTAATGGAGTTATTATATGACCCTTGACGTAGTGGGTAAAACTTGGACCTTCGGGAGAATTTCAAACCATTTCGAGACATTTTTAAACACGTGGAATGAAGGCCTAGTGGGTACTCATCAATTTGAGCGTAGTGTTGTGGTTTGGATCCCTTCAATTTGGATACCCGAGCTTCATCGAAACGGTGAATTTTTGGGTACCATATCTTCCAGAGAAACACAGAAGGACCTGAGAAAGGAACTGGTCCTTCAACCAAGACTTATGGATTTCACACGACTCATAAAATGTTTAATCTCTCACCTATCAAAACAATTTACGGTCGTTTCTATGCATATATGTGCTTACACTAATTCACAATCAACAATAAATAAATATGAAGACCACATGAATATGAAAGTATTAAAACTAATATTACGAGCTTGCAAGCGCCTCTTTTATTTACGCACATATTACCAATATATACTATACATCAAAACCTTGCTTTTTAAGAGTGATTTAGGCATACGAATTAACAAATAGAAGCGCTACTGAAAACACAAATCGACTGAAAAAATACCTGCTCTTAATGAATCTAAGAAACTTTTATTTACAACGCCACAATAAATACTTGTTTTAGAAAAAAAAACTTGAAACCTACATGAATAAATCGAGTGTAACAGTAAATCGTGAAAATAAAAGCGGGATGAATGGAAAAACGAACGTAAAAACATACGAGCTCGTACAACGGCAGTCCTATAATGGACTGAAGAGGAAATTGGGGTGCCTGGAACATAGGGATAAGAAAAAGAATGGCTGTGAATAAAACCTCGCGATCGATGGGAAAATACGATCGAAAATTTACGTGAGATATGGCCTCGAGGCTCGGAACAAGAATTGGAAAAATTGGGAGTTTTGTGAATGCGAAGGAGAGGTCATGTTCGGGGTTGCTATTTCTGGTCCAGGGCCACGAGGTCAACGCATCGGAAGGCTTGAAGTGCGGAGAAGGAGAGAAGATGGAAAGCGAGAGACGGAGGTTAGGTTGGGTGAAAGAGGGGGGGATTACGGACAGATTTTACCACTTGGGGCGCCACGAGCGGGCAGGTGAGAGAGTGCGTCTTGTCTGCAGGAGTGGGGGAGCGTGTGGAGAGGACGGGTGCGAGGGAAAGGGGTTGGTGAGGCGGGAACGGAGCTCAAGGGAGACGGTCGAGCCGGGAGTGGACGGCGGCGCGGCACGTCGGTGGGGCCGTGGGAAACGGCGGGGTACCCCCGGAGGCACTGGAAGCGGATAATGGCGTCGGGGACCAGGCTTGAGGAGGTCAGCGGCGGCGAAGGGTGGACGTCACGGGGGAGGAGGAGGGAAAGGCGAAGTTCCGCTGGAGGCAGAGGTGGGGGGAGGTGGATGAGAGAGGAGTTAAATGCTAAAGGAGGACACAGGCGCGTGTTGCGCTCGGGGCGGACTTCACAAACAGAAAAAAAATCCACAGATCACTGAATCAATACGCCTGAAGTGAAACAAGTAATAAAAACGTAGAGGGTTCCACATATATTTGCATTTACACGAGTGCGTATTACGTCTTATGTTTTCGGGAACCATTCCTGTGGTCAACATGCTTGCCGATAGAGTTCCAAAATAAAAAATTGTCGGTGGATGACGTATAGAAAATGAATCCTCAAGACATTTCTCAGTTGTTTGTCTATGCATATATTTAGTTGTCAGAACAAATTTGGAGATACTAAAAAATGAAACATGACAAAACTTAAAACGGAATTTCATGTCCACTTCTAAGAATCTTGAAAGAACTTTCTTTTGAAAAATAATTGAAAAAAATTGACTCGGGGTTAGATAGCACATGACTGAAGTTAGAAAAATACTATTCATATTTGGTTAACATAAAAATATGTAATTGTTCTCGGACGAATTTTCAACAGAAATGCCGTTTTTTTCCAGGTGCACCAAAAGAATTTGGTAGGAATCCGTCATCCATACAAAACCTATGCTTGAACTTTCATCCATGCTAAGAGTAGGCTATTAAACTGTCGAACATTAAAACGTAAGCCACCATAAAATACAAATGTTTACGGGTTCCTCCAAGGACTTGCTTATTATACAATTTTTGAAATTTTTCACTAGTCAAAGATGTATATGGACGTGGTAGGCAAGCAGCTGGAGCGCCGGGCTACTAACCAGGTTCGATCGACGGGGACTCCTCTAAGCATATTAAGCTTTACCCAAGCAGTGTGATTTTTTGCGTACCAGAACTTCCTGAAAAACAACGGCGGCACTGGGAAAGAAACTCCCCCCCCACCCTGAAGTGTGAATTTCACACACAAACGCACATCAATACATATAGATGCACATGTAAAAATGGTCATTCACAACAAAAAATATACAGGGTGCGGCAACATGAAATTCCTTTTTTAAAGGGATTTTGCTTTATAAAAAAGGAAGTTACATTGCCACACTTTGTAGATGAAGTCGATAACGGTAAATGACTCCTCATTAACTAACGGAATGTCTATATAGATGAGATAAATATTTGCAAATATACTTTACACTTTAAAACTTCTCTTCGTGGAAATGTTTTATGACCATATTAAAGGTGATGATGCCGCAAGACGCTGAAATACGTTGTTAATTAAATTAAAATGTGGAAAATTACAAACTTATTTTATATGGTAACATTTGCAAGAATGGAAATCAACCAATGGAGATGTAAAGTGTCAATCCCAAGCAATGAAGCACGAAAAAAGTTTAACTCACACAACATAAAAATTATACAAGGCGAAATGTACACGTAAACCAAATTTTCTCAAATTTACTACATGTTGTAACGATAATTGGCAATGACCTCAATTTTGAGATTTATCAAACGAGGTCTAAAAATATATCAAGTTATTGCTGAATGATTTGATTCTGTAAAGGTAGTTCAATAATTTAAGACATAAATTTATCATGAAAACGATGGTCGTTATCATTGAAATACATCAGTTGAATATGTAAGTATATCAACGGTTGTAAAAAATTTCAAGAAATATACCAAAGCTATTAATCGAAAAAGTAATAAAATATTCTGTGAATAGCTGTCGTCATAAAATGTCTAAAGTTTTAGCTCAGACTCCCTTCCTGATAGGTCGTTCATCCTCTTTAGGGTAATAAAACGAATTTGGGCGAGACATAATATAGAGTTGCAATTGGTTATGGTGTAATGATATATTTAAGGTTCACTTTTTAGTTTTTTCTCAGTACATATTCCTTCCGATGTTTTCATAAACGTAAACATAATTTCCTTCATTATATAGATATTTTATGGTTTTTATATTTACGTTTTTTCTGTAAATAAAGTTAGATTATTTAATTAAATTAAAAAAATTAGTTCAATAATATGTTAGTTTATGGACAATGCTATAAACTCGTTAACAATCGGTTGGACAAGAGTCGTAGTGTAATCTAGAGCCGTTTGACAAAATGTTATCATAATTTTTTATCATCAACATAATCTATTGAAATGAACGTACGTTTGATGTAACATTTTTTGCCTTAATCTAAATTGTATATTCCGGACAAGTTTCAATAATCTTACTACTACGGCGTCCGGTGCAGCCGTTACAAGTTAAAAAATGTTCAGGACACATACGGCAACGAAGGGGATAAAATCGTCTGCCGAGGCCCATATAGTTTTGCAGAAGGCTTAGAGTGCCGTATCTTCCCCGTAGGACAGGTAGAAAATGGTTTTAAATATTCAAAGAGGAAAGACAATCGATTCAAAGAAAAGTGGATCCAGAGTAGCAGCCTGTTCTTGCGGATACCTTCCCCACTCTCACCGACCAGCCCGACTCTTACGGAAACATTAACAACGCTGTTGCCATCGTGAAAGAAAACCATCGGACAACGCTACGTGCACTATCAGAAGATCAGATTTCAAATTTCATTGGGTGCCACCCACACGTTGGCGTCAGAAAAATTGCACATGAGTAGTATTCGTGCGCGGTAGGTTTCGAAACCCACAGCGACATCACAGTTATCCCATGAAAATCATTGGAAGTTGTGTTTCTCGTCCTCACTGTAGTTCTAACATAGCCCTTTAAGACATTCTTTCCTACTCTCCAATGCTAATACTATATGCACCTTTGAGGAAAGTTTTCATAATCAGAGGCAGTCATAGGCGAACTGAAGATATTTCAATTAGCAACAGCTGCCGCTGGCGCAATGCTAAAGTCAAATCAATTTAACTTGTACCATGCATAAGTTACACATCAGGCTAACATAACTTAGAATTAAATTTGTTCACAAAGAGTTATGCTACTTTAAAATGTTTCATCACTCTTTATGGAACAGCCCTCATATTAAATGATTATTCATGGTCATCTCGGAAATTGATGTAAAGGTAAGTAGTTACCTACAGGTATTTTAACAGTACTCCCATGGCTTTTAACAAAGAGTTAAGCCTGGGAAGTTATATGAAATAGGTAAAGTCAATTAATTTTTCTGCTTAATATGGAGCGTTTGTTAATATCTCCTGCAGGAGAATTTTTTATTCAGTTTAGCTGAATCAAAGTGTATATGCATGTACGAGTATTTTACTATTTCTGTAATTTTAATTTCATTTTTATTGCTTCAAATATGCTCATCACTGCATTTGCCCCTCCATTTTATGCCGATAAAACAATCTAATTCTACTAGCACACGATGGCAGCAATATTAATTAATTTAAATTAATTAATTAATTAATTTTAATTAATTAATTTAAAACCGACATGGATTACATGAACCAACTGAAATGGCTGAAGGGAGATAAGAATTTTATGGGATTACGTGCGGTATATCCGCTTTAATATTTCCAAAATACCAATTTAGCATTAGAGAATTTACTCTCACTTATGCCATTTCTGCTAAAATTGTGGCAGCATTCATTCAATTATAACATTTTTTATGAATAAGTGTCCCATGTTTGTGATTACTTGTAAAGTAACATTTCCTTAGTAACATCCAATATGCCGTACAAACACTCTGAATGGTGTCTTACAGCAAAATATGGCAATGTTAACTAATCCATAATTAGTTTTTCCAAAAATGATTTAATAACACCAAATAGTGTATAGCCTTGTTTACCGAAAAACTCACATAAGAGGACCTTTAAATTCCAGAATTATATATATACAGTTAGCTAACCGAGCTAAACCATCATTTTCTCACAGCATCCTTTTGAAAAATGAATCACATCGAAAGGAGGCACCACAGAGAGAAATATTAATATGTGCTATACTATGCTAATATATGATTAACATAAAGATTACCAGGACGAGAATAAACTTAATAAAAGGTACACACATCATCGCATCACGGTATTCAACCCGAAGGTTCGGCTTAAACCTAAGGTTTGTTGAGGGTAGAGTTTACCCCGAACTAGCCCACATGGCGAGTGAAATTCATACATTCAGGAAAGGAGGGCAGTTTCCTTTCCGTATACCGCTATTCGGTTTCTCACGGAGTTATAGTTACCAGGAAATCTTACCGCTTGGGTTTTAGATGGGATCGTCTCAAGCCATCACTCCGGATTTGGACCCGAGATTCTCCACCCAGCAACTGACCAAACGACCCACTTGGCTACCATTGACCTATTAGAAGAATTTAAGGAAAATAATTATGTCTTTTTCCGAGGATGAGGTGCTAATGACGGATCTTTCTAGAGGAGAAGAAGAAGTCTAAGCTAATACTATATATGACCCAAGTTGGGTGGACACTTGGTGAGAGATACCAATCGCTGGATGACTTAAATATACGAGACTGTTTTAATCATGCCGAAGACGGATAAATAGTAATGCCTCATTTTGGCAATCAATAACTGCATCTTCTATTGAAATTAGATACAATTACTATCAAGTTACTTGCAAAAATGTCTTTGCTAAACCAATAAAATTCGGAAGAATTGCTTCCTGAATGCGTAGAATCAGATGTGGAATCGATTTTCTTAAGGGTGCTACGTGTTACGCGATTTAAAAAGGGATATACGTTTGCTGGAAGCGGAAAGAAGAAAAAGCCCAATAATCTTATAGTATGGTTGAAAAGATAGTGCTTTAAATAGCCCATACCCATGCATGTGAAAAGTTTAAGAGAAAGTTTGGGAACTTCGCGAGAAATCGATAGAACGTTTTGCACGTTACTCGAATGATATAGCCCAAAGGAGTTTCTTTTCCTGTGGTCTAATCCAGAGCTTACTAGAAAGGCATCTTATAGAGAGGATACCAGCGCAAGGAGGAGGTAAAGAAAATGAGGAAAAGAGGTGGGGAGGTTTGTGGAGAAAGAGGAGTGACAGGTAGGAGAAAGAAGGGAGATTGAGGGGATGGTTCGACACATTTCCTCCTGCATTCACTCTCCTCGCGGCATCGACGCGGCAAGAAGGAATCTCACATCGAGTTCAAATAGGAGGGCGTGGGAGTAGAAAGGCAAGCAAGTAGCCAGAGGCGTTAATGGGCATCATTTCAGTCCGCGCTGAAAGAATCCCATCGCTGGGGATTTATTCCCAGATGAAGGCAAACTTTCTGAGAGGAAAAGCATCGACTATTATTTGTCAGGACTGATTGAGGAAGGGGGGGATTGGTAGTGAAGGCGAGAGAAGAGACAGAAGAGGCCTTGCTCAAACCTTGGCAAGGCGAGGGCGCGATTCCCATGCACCTCTCTCAGAAAAAAAGTTCACTTTTTGGGGTCATCACACCCTACGCACTCCTATATTGGCAGATGCTAATGAGCTGGTGCGCTAATGTGCTTATTTAAGCGAGTGCGTAACTTGTTAGGGGGATGGAATACCACGCAAAGGTTTTTTCCAATCACAACTAAGACGCCTTGAGCGTGTTTTCGCATGTGATTTGTGCGACGTTTCGTTCTCTCCCTCTACGCTTGATCACGAGAATTTTTTCCAATGGGTAAGCCCAAAAAAGAGACTTTAATGTTTCCGAGAAAGAAGCCATTTACATTTACGGTGATAAGTGGTTAATACATTGATGTATTCTCTCGAAGCCTTGATTACTTGATTGTATGATAGCATAATTCACACACATATCGATACAAATAGTCGCCCAAGGCAAAGACTTAATGATCAATGCTACGAAAACCATGAGCAGAGCCAAAGCCCCATACTTTGGGTAGGATTAACGAGAGAAATCAAAGGGCCGTCAAACTTAGGTGATATTTTATCGCAAGATTCCTAAACTATTCGATGGATGTTTTTTCACGCCGTAAATTTAAAACATGAAATACTGATTGAACTGGGGACATGTCATTTGAAAGAAAATTGTCCCTTATTTTCCCATTTAAAAATAAAATCACTTAGACAGTGAAATATTACTGTGGCAAGAATGATCAAACGTGATTAAGATTCACATCATGGAAAAAACTAAATAAAATATGTTACAACTGATAGAAAGGCTGGTTCATGATAAAAGTAGGCTATGAAATTCGCCATCCTTTAACAGATTTCGGGATTCGTGATCTGCTGAAACTTATATTACATATTGCTTAAAAATTCAGCAATCACAATTACAAGACAAATATTAAAATACGATTTGTTTTTAACACAAAATTATCAATAAGATTAAGAGCTAAATTACGATTATAATACATTATTATTATTTCCAGCTGTAAAACTACACAGATAACACAGGTAGCGGAACCGTCTTCAATTTTCAGTTCACTGATAGGATAATCCGAAATTCGTCTAAAAAGCAACAAATATAAGATAACTTTTCAATATAGATGATAATAAAATATAACTTATTTAAAAGTTATAACTAAAAGAAGTGCAACTATACCAAGTTTATTATCAAATATTAATTTATTCTGTACGCTAATTTATCTATTTAATTTTCATCGTGTTGTGCAAACAAATTTTGCGTCACCCTGACACTGTACGAAAATTTTTTCTCGTTTCTAATTTTATTTTCAAAATTCAGGAAGAGAGACTTAAAATCATTAAAAAAATTATATTTCGCATATAAACGCAAACGATGACAATATTTAATTTGAGTTGAGATGCTCGCTCAGTAAAGGCTATAAAATTATTTAAACGAAATTCAAAAGAAGTATTAATTAATTTCTCTTATTAAAATTTGTAATTTTTTCCAATTTTAAGTAACAACAAAATTTGTAAAAAAAACTATCACATAGGGAGACAATACTTCCCTTTCATGGAAATATCGATGCATCAATGAAGTGTTTCATGTTCTCCCATAAGTGTATTTTGAAAAAATCCTATTTATATATACATATATATATAACAATAGCGATAGCAATATATGATTTGCAGGATAAGATATCTCAGGGAGCGTAAAACCGTCCATGCTTTTTATCCATCTAGCTCGTTAGGGTTCACGTGTGTGAACGATACTAATACTACAACGCATATTATAATTTTACAAAAGGAAAAAGGGTAAATTTCCCAACTGGCTCATTCGTTCGCCACGCTTGAATTACGGAAAAGTTCCACCTAACAATTTACGCAATAAATTACCTTTCTCAACGGTTATTGTCCTTACCAACCACTCCCTTCTTAGCATCGTCAAAGACGCACACGCCTACATATCTCCATTGACACTTTCCGCTATTTTTCCACGCTTGTACACGAAATTATCTGTAATAAGTACCTATGGAACAACTCAAGAAACAATTCAGAATATTTGATACAAAACAGACTTAAGGAAATCACTTCCATGGAAAATTGTCATATTAAAAGGAGCTTTTATGTAAATACTTTTAAGAGTTTAAGTGATATCAACGTTACTGTGAAAAGTGCGTCAAATTGTATGACCCCGCACACTATAACCAAAAGATAAAATTTTGCTTTGAGGGTCATGGGATCCTCACTGAAAAATATCGGATTTCGCATTTAAAACCAATCACAAAGAAACGTTATTGAAATAGATCACAAATCTGATTTTCTCCACTGTTTAAACGTAAGTGGACAATATTTTACCATGGCCAATTCACCAATCATTCCTTCTTATCGAGGGCTCTCCTTCAAAATTAGTTCGGTTTATCCGCTTTCACAAAAGGTGCGCTACATTTGTAAAATTTTGTTGCGAGGGCAAAATAAGAACAAAGATGGTCATCGAAGAACAGGAAAATGCTCACTCGAGGAGAGCTACGGAGACCAATATCTTTAGAAATATACAGGATGATTTTAGACCAAGGTATACACAGAAAGTGTACAGTGTTTACACACTATAATTCATATTAAACTATCCCTGAATATCAGGAAAACGGGCTCCAACATTTACAAATTTTGTTACTGAAAACCTCACAACTATGTAGATCAAAATCGAAACAAAACAAATACTAAAGCCCCGAGAATATTACCACTCTTCCTGCCGGGTTAGTCCAGTGGGTGATGCATTCGCCTGATAATCAAAAGATTGCAACTTCCAGTACCACTCTGGGCATAGCTTTTTATAGCTACTTTATAACTTATTCTTATAACTCTAGTGTTTGAAGTTCTTAGTACCCCTGATGACAAGCCTGGAGTGGCTTATCGGGATCCCACAGATAAATGAACCACAAGGTACGTCACGAGAGAAAAACAAATAAACATGATTATATCAGGATAATTTTACTTGTACGATTTGATTTACCCAATATTGCTTAATTACAAGAAAATAAATAAAGCTCCTTACCATATACTTTCGCGCAGTCTTCAAGTAGGGTAAAATTAACCGGCTTTCTTTCGGCGAATACGTTTTTCGTCGGATTAAGTCAAAAGAAACATCCTTCCGTTTCTGATATCATTTACCACATGTTCTACCAAGAAATCAAGTTAATTTACCCCGTTAGTTCACTTACTTCCTGAATAGATATTCAAAGGTCTACACCGATGGTGACATACCAATTGGGTGATGGGAATACTAGTGACTTACCGAGACTACTTCTCTTCTCACGAGAAAAAAAAATATAATCTTCACCTTTAATCATAAAAACAAATTTGAAAATCATGTTAAGCTTAAAATTAATCGTACCAATTCAGAGACCGCATCGCACTCTACAGCAAATAATATTATATTCGGAAAATAGCAGGTATTAAAAAGTAATGTAGGAATATTAATGGTTATTTTGAACAGCATGCAAGCCAAAAATATACCCAAAGAGAAGGCAAGGGCCCTAGATCCTCCTTGGATTCGTTATCTAAGGAACAATTATTTTTACCCAAGTTATAGACTTAAATCTCTCCCCTGCGCTTTAATTCCTTTATAAATGGAAACCCTGTAACACAATGAAAATAATCTACCAGCAATCCAAAATTTTACTTTCTGTCCACTATTAGGTACTAGAATGGAAGATCCCATAAGTGAAAACTAATGCGGATAACGTGAGAAGGGAAAGAGAGTAATTATGAATCCAATAAAATGTTAACAGATAGGAGAATTAAAATCTGCAGCTTGCTTGCGCAGAAGCAAACCAATCCGACGACCGATGATCAATAAAGATGATGGTAATTACTAGGAGTAGATATTTTTACACTGGCTCCCAAGTATTCAAATGAAAAAAATTTTTATCAAATAATAAAATCACATTAATTTAGAAATATATCCTTCACTAAATGTTTCCTTAGTGCATTATAAATCATAATTTAATTGAGTGTCAAGACGACGGTGTTTAAATGGATTTTTCGAACCTTTAATTCTGAAACCACTTGATACCTCATTAATTTCCACCAAAGTCAAGAGCAACTACATATGCATTGAAACAGAGGAGGTTTACCTGGGAGTAAAGGAATTGGGCATCTCAACAGCAATGCAAAAGGTGAGTAATAAATTTTAATGCTATTCATAATTTTAATTTACCCCAAGATTGAAACCCGGGTGCTTTTGACTATTTATGGCGTTAAATTGGTGGTCAAGGGTTCTATATTTCAATAGAAACGCACAGAAAAAGAAAACTAAAACCACCAACGAAGCTCAATAAACCAAAAACCAACAACGAGTTCCGTCTCAATTTACCCTTAGTTTTCAATCACACCTAATAACACGATGGCTGACGCGTTTCGTACATGCTCACGAAAAAAATATATAAAATATGAAAAACCGTGCGCCGTCCCACGCGCTCACTTCTCCTCGTTGGCCCTCTCTAATAAGCATTTCCGCACCATTTCCTCCCCCTACCACCCACTCCGATGCCCACTCCAACTTCTCAACCCCACTCCACGGGGATTATCTGCACACGCCTCCCGCGCTGGCCGTACGACCTCCAATGCCGCCAGAAGGGTCCGTCCTGCCTCGACCGCTACACCCACGTAAGTAATCCACAACCACTAGCTCCGCTGCCTCCTCCTCTTTCATGCCCTCTAACCTCCCTCTCCCCCTCTTTCTCTTTCTCTTCCCCGGGCGCCCTTGTTCCTCCTCGTTTAACCTTTGCCTTATTAATCATTCTCCCCGAGAGCCTCGTCCCCCTTTACATTCAATTACCACCGGCTTAAGCGGGGATTTACCACGGTTACGCCCACTCGTTTCTCTGGACCTCTCCCTTCTTTACCTCAGTCCACCCCCAATCGGTCTGTTCCGGCTACATTTCCACCCCCGTTCATTCGCCCGGCGGCGCCGTACTCGTGTTGCTCACCAGCCACTAATTCCAGAAAAAGTAAATGAAGTTGTTGTTGACCATTACGTTAATGAAAAAGGACACCGGTGTCCAACAAAATTGTAACTTTACTGGGCATCGAGTACTCTAACGGAAAATTATAAAAATTTGAAACATTAAAGAAAAATGAAATTATATAAATTAGTTGGTTTTTATAAAAACTCGACAATTGGCAGGTGAGGTGAAAAAACACTTGCGGGAATATCAGAACCTCATAATATGTGCTATTTGGGAAAAAATCGTGAAGTTTGAATCGTGGACGATTTCAATTGAAATTGAATAAAACGTGGATTGTTATAGATGATATATGAACCCAATTTCATATTAATAAATACGATACACTTGGAGAAGAGAACTTATGTGATTAGTTGATGAAGAAATTCTAATGTCATAGATGCCATCCTAAGGCCATTGGGAATCTTATTTAATAGGATTTTTTAATGAATTGTGATACTTTTCACTACAACATATTTTCATTGAATATTTTCTTTATGCTTATAATAAAATGATATTTCTACCCTATGGAAAAATTACAAAATATAATAAAAGAATGTTCATTAATGATATTGCCATGATCACGGATTTAAATATCAGTAAAGGAATGAAGCCAATACCTCAAGTATCATTTTGCGTAGAAAGGCTTGATGTCGATACTAACTTCAGGTTAAACAGACAGTGGTTTCTCAGCCAACTTCACGTCACTCCTCCATCTCCCTAAACTTACAACACAGAATTCCATCGCGGTGCCCAAGGAATTATACATCCTACATTTAAATCTGCATTTTCATTTAATGATGTCGCACCGCGACGAAACCTAGGCCGTGCAGTAAAACTGTGTTCGTGAAAATCTTTTTCTTTTAGCTAATTCAATTAAAAATCCATGAGCTCCATTTTTGTCGAAACAAAAAGGTAACAATAGCAATTATCAGATTACAACCAACATCGGAAACTGTAATAAATTGAAAGAAAACTATTTATCATTTTTAAGCAAAAAACCTACTCTAAAAATATTTGGGTAAAATTATTGTAAACATAATCCACCAAACGTGACACACCAAAATCACGCATTTTGGATTGGGTGTCGGATTTCCTTGTGACCCTTACGTGCCTTTAGCTACTCGCCTCCAAGTTTCTAGACCTGTTTGATTTTTCTTGGGGCAACTTCCAAAATATTTTTATGATCGTGAGGTCAGATGAGTCACTCTCTCAGTGGGCGGCATATTCTTTGTCCTCCTGTTTTTTTAGAAGCACGCGTACTCATCCTTTGACCTGGGCCTACGTATTTCCTCTGTGACTCTTAATTACGAATGATTCAATGCTTTCCATGGGGTATATAGATGAACGAATTCAGCTGGTAAATTACTTACTCATCCGTTATTTTTGGAATTGATTTATTCATAATATTCGTATCCATTCACGAGTCAACACGTTCATTATACTTCATAATAATAATATTTCTTACATAGGTCATTTAGTGAAATGGTCACATTAAGAACACAAATGAAGAATGAAACAAGAAACAATCTCATTTTTTCAATTATTATGAAATTAAACGCAACAAATTGATGAGGTATCTTTGTAAACATAGAACTAGATTTATTAGGAAGATGCCGTCCTCAACAGCGGGAGAGAGTTCCTTACATACACGAGTTGACTGCTGTGGAAAATATGACTAAAAGAGGAACGACTGCAGAATACAGACATGGAAGCTTAAAACTACATGTACATGAAATACCAGGAAGCAGGAATCTATTTTGAAAGAAAGCGAAAAAAAGATTATAGATATATGAGGCGTATTCATGAGAAATAGAGGGACGACGGTGATTACTGAAGTAACAGTTACTTATTTATAGCTCAGAGATCTTTCTGTAGTAGTGATAAGGATATCTGTAAGCCGTGTGAGTGATAGAATTTTTCATTGGATACTAAAGCAGACCTGGCCAATCTAAAGATAATACGGGTATAAATACCGACTAGTAGCCATTGGGAGGAAAAAGTATTTTATAGATAAAAAAAGAAATACCCGTAATAGGGAATATGTCAGGAAAGAGAAACCTTGTATTGTATAGGAATTTTATCATTATGATAGGCGAAATAAGATGTGGATGTGTGGTAGAAGAGTACGGATATTGCGAAGAATCAACGCGAAGAGAAAAAAATGAAATTTTGCAAAAAACAAGTTAAATAACAAATGAAACGTTTCATAAGTTTTCACGTTACTTGCTTACTTTTCAAAGTGATCAATAAAGTGATTCTAGTAGTTGAACTGTGATTTCGTTCCGTGCGATTGCTTCAGATCATAGGTGTAACGTTTTATCAATTCATATGATTGGAATTTGAGAGAATGAACAATGAAAATATGAGCTAATATTTCCCAACTAATTTAGTATTTGAATTTTGACGTCTGAGAAATATACTGACAAATGATTTTTTTACCAGTTATTACCTTAGTCCTTACGTTGATATAATGATGCTATTTATTTATAAAATGAAATTTCCTTCTTTAGCATGATAAGTAGATGCTTCAATTCATTCATAGATCATTGGCATGGAGAAGCTTACCGATGAAAACTGATTACGTGGGTCGCTCGATTGATTAACAAAATAAAATAAAAATTATTGCATGAAATTCTATTGATCAATATATTTCAAAATAGAAATAAAAATTTTTAACGGCCATTTTCACGCTTGGAGTTCCAAAAATTCGCCAAGGTTTAACCTGAATATGTATTTGTTTTATGGGTAAAATGGGTAAAATTAGTAAATTTCGATTGTAATTTTGAAAGTATATTCGTAGGCAAAATGATTATGCATTTAGATAGCTGGGAATTGCGTCCAGTAGTCCTAAAGTTCAAGAAATATATTCTATAAACACAAAAACAAACAAGGATTAAGTCCAAAAATTAATTAAATTTTCTCAGCAACATTTTGAAGGAATATACGTCTTTAAGTGACAAAAAATGACTTGAAATCTTTTTTTCATGACATATACGAGTATGTTAGTTTTAGAGTATTTGAGAAGCTCGGTTTTTGACCCATTATGATGGTTTCTATTAAGGTATTAGGTTCAAATCCCTCGGATTACAGTTAAATGCTACTGTGTTAAATTTAAGGATATATCGCAAAAATGCAAAAGCAATTCGCGGGCCAAATGAGCAGTTTAATTTAAATTATTGGCCACAAATACACTGAAGCGTTATCTATTTAGATTCTTAACACAAGTTTTTGGATTAATAGTCTCCAACCAATTCAATCCAAAGAGGCACTCCGTCACCAGGCCTAGTTTTTTTTAAATCTACGCTCAATGATCTTTACACAAACCACAGAACACCATTCGTTTTTGGTATATCCAGTTAAGAGGGACAAAATAGGGACGTAAAATATGCTACTTTTCAGAGGTAATTTTTCGAATTTTTTCCTAATGTTGTGGAAATATAAAAATACTGATAAATATCTCAATTAAGCACCAATGATTAGAAATGTTGCTGTTCTATAGGTCAAATGTCAATTGTAAATTTCAACGTAAATGGCACGTGTAAATTGATACGACGTTTTGGCATTTGTACAAAATAGTATTCGTTGCAACTCTGTGAGTCGAGTTTCGTATGCCTAACTTAATACATTAAAATATAAGTTAATTAAAGATATTTGGTTTCTTGGCATATTATTTGGCATTATTTTAATTTGAAAATGATTTTAATCAACTAAATCAGCTAAGTTTTGTGGACATCGCGCATAGCTCATTAAATTGATTTATCGCTATCTATCGCCAAAAGAGTCCATGAAATATCGCACTTATCCCTACTGCTGAGATAATTTTTCACTAAGCACACGGTCTTGCAAAATTAAAAGCTAAAGATTCCTCGATTACTCGTCCGCCGTGGAGACCTTTCCAAGTAAAATCGATACTATTCTCGGAAATGTTACGAAGATAACCGAGTATACGGCTTGGCTTGAAAAACCGGATGTGGACCACCGGTGTCGAATGCTGAGGAAAACAATGCATTTTAACACAAAGGAAAGAGACGTGGGGGAATGAAAGCGCGGAGAAAGTGATCGAGGATCACCTACAACACATCAGAGAGTGGAAGATGCTGTACCACGCGGGAAGGGGGCGGGGAGAGAGATGAAAGGGAGCGAAGGCGGTAGTGTATTCGAGTAAACGAGGTTAATGTGGAGCGGGATGGAGCCGGGGGAGCGACAGACACGGGCGGCGCGAGGGGAGGACGAGGAAAGTGACGTGGGAAGGGCTATCGGCGGCGGCGGCGGAAGGCTGTCGAAAGAGACGCTCTTTCCCGGTAGATTAAATGGAGAGTTAATGGGTATGGCAAGTTCGGGATACTGTGTACACAACGAAGCGCCGACTTGGTCATAAAACAACGGCTAAGGTCCAAGCCAAAATAATGTCCTCGTTCCACACTCTTTTGGGGCTGAGGGGGAAAAATATTGGAAGGAGACTCGCGCCAGGCGCCGATGAAAAAAATTACTGGATTCGTGCTGCTATTTATTTATTTATTTATTCCCTACTTCTCCCCTCCCTCCGTCCTTCTGTCTCTCGAAGTATCCCAAAGTGCGCACACGTGGTGATGCCGGGAGTAGAGGGGAATGGGCGGGATAGAGGTGGGAGAGATGTGAGGTGAGAAATGCCGAGGAAGCTCCCCGTTAAGTCCCCCTCTCCACACGAGGCCGAAGGAGACCCCGATAAAACTTGCCTCAGAGCCTTTTTCGGAAGCAGTCTTGCGCACGATTTGGCATAAGGATTTTGAGGACACGGAGTGGAAAATTTTATACTGTCTGCTCTTAGTGGAGGGTGGATGGGGAAGTATAAAGACCGTTGCATCAGAAGCTCATACCGTGTGTGTGACAACACTAGAGTGTGTTATAGAGGAGTCATCTTTTTCATAATCCGAAGGTATGCCAAGTAAATGACAAGTGTGTGAATCACTGCACCGTTACTACCTTAAACTGGTTGCAGGACCACCAAAGCATGCAGTTTCTGTCATTTATGGAAATGACAAGAGGCATAATGTATCAGGGAAGTTATCAGCAATTAAAACGTTATTATTCGAAGCGCCCTTCGTATTTACCACTGGCCGCCCTATGCTCCGAATAGGTTTTTATAATCCATTGATGGCTTAGATGTCTATTTATCATATAATAAAATTCTTAAGAATAAACAGCTTCATCTAAGCTTTACAAATTAAAACTTGTTAAACAGACGACAAATGAAACTCTTCGTCGTGTAATAAAGGAAATGTGATCGGTTCCTAATTGGTGAATATTTTATTCCATTTAATTTTGAATTTTAAATGTACAAAAATAAGATTTAGAGTTATGTTCCAATAAATTTCACTGAGTGAATATGATAAGATTGCTAAACGAGTATAGTGAAATTATACAGAAGCAATCAATTCACAATACCACGAAAAATCTAGCACTACGGTTAGTGAGATCATTAAAAGGAAATAGATAAACCTACAGACGTAAGGTATAATTTTTCCCACGCACGATATGGGGATAAAGTAACTGCTAACGACGACACTAGAAAAAACATTCGAAATAATTTAGTCTCTTGACAGTTACTATTTATCTAACATTTATTTTATTTTTATTATTTTCCTTTGTACTAGCACCTCATTTCGAATAGGTCGAGATGTATTTTACGTAAAAAAATCGTAGTGCATATAGCTTTCATGAAAAGCATTTACATTATTTTAATTATTTATAATAATGATTTCTAACGAATTTTAAACAACACCTAATTTTCATATTGTACGTTTGGTATGAAATCAACTCCTGCCACACACCTAAGCAATGAATAGGGTAGATGTAGAAGTAAAAATAATTATACTGAAAACAGTTATTCAATACATATTTACCAATTCGCGAGGAGGTCACCAGTTCCTACTACAAACTTAACAATTCGGAGAATGCAGTGAATAAGTAATTATTAAAATAAAATTTATAATTTTTTCACCGTTCACTTGCAGAAGATTCTGTTCTTACATCTTCAAAATAAACTCTCAAGGCATTGAGCGTTTCATTTAAGCCATGAAGTAAACTGTGTGACAGACATCGAGCCATAGTATTCCAAAGTGATACCAACAATGAAGGGTAGTTTTAAGTAAAAAGAAAAATCTATAGGAAATATCATGCCATGCAAAATAAATTATCTTGTTTCTAAAAAAAATTGTTGAGAATCCAATAAATCCAATTCAAATTGATGAGAATGTCATTAAAACTTACATCAGCGATTGATTAATGAATGTTTATAATCGTAGTAAAGCCACTAAAACCTATAGAGAGAGGTCAAAAAATTCTATGCATGAATGACTAAATTTAATTAAATAACAAGAAAAGAAAATATTAATCTTTTTACGAGTTATACTATTACAGAAAAAAGGAATGGATTGGAGGGACAGGAGACTGATCCGCAACCTGTACATGTCTCACACTGCTCAGGTGCGAGTGGGGAACGGAGAGTCCGGATGGGCAGTGTTAGGAAGAGGTGTAAGGCAGGGTTGCCCATTGTCACCGGTGTTGTTCAACGTATGTGGAGGAAATGATTAAAGAGGCATGGGAAGAACTGGAGGTAGGAATGAAAGTCGGAGGGGAATTCGTAAAATCGGTTAGGTTTGCTGATGACCAAGCATTAGTTGCTCAGTCAGCGAAGGGGTTGCAAGCATTGCTGAGTGAATTGGAGGTTCAGTACGATAAATATGGGATGAGAATCAATATTAATAAAACAAAGGTTATGCGATTTTCCAGAAAGAAAAAGGCTAAGCTAAACATTAAAATAAAAGGGGAAAAATAGAGCAGGTAGAACAGTTTACCTATCTCGGAAGTGTTTTGGACCAATACGGTCAAAGTAGTAGGGACGTAAGGAGAAGAATTGCGCTAGGCAAAGAGGCTTTCTCAAGGAGGAGGGAGTTGATAATGAGGACGTTGGGTAGGGAGGTTAAGAAAAGATTCATAAAAACTTTAATGTGATTCATAAAAACTATGTACAACGGGGAAACATGGTCATTGAAGCAGGAGGATAGACGTAGATTGGAGGCTTTTGAAATGTGGGTGTGGAGAAAGAATGGAGAAGGTGAAATGGACTGAAAGGAAAACAAATGAGGAAGTACTGGAGATTGTTGGTGAGGAGAGGGGTTTGTTGAGAGAAATCCTATGGAGGCAGGAAAAATGGATGAAAGGCGTATTGAGCGGCAGTGGGATGTTGGAGAAGGTAATGGAGGGGAGAGTGTTAGGTAAACGAGGAAAGTGCAGGAACAGGATAGGGATGTTGGACGGGATGAAGGGAGGAAAGAAGTACACAGAGATGAAGAGGGAACTGATGTAGAGTAGGTTGCTGGATTGGGTTTTGTTTGAAGTTACAAAATATTTATTTGATAGTTGTGTCCATCCAAAAACCTACCTTAACCGGTAGATTACCTAATAATAATAATAGAGTATAACATCAAGAAATCAGCAGTTTCTCACATCAGGCCATTTAATATAAGAAATAAAAACTACTTTTAAGATCAAACAATAAACGACCATCTAAGTATAGTACAAAGGTGTACTACTACTAAGACAATAAATGGAAAGAAATTTTTTGGGAAAAGTGGACGCAACGAATAGGCAAATATCGTACATACAGAATAGGGTATTTCATTTAAAATAGCTTTTAAATTAAAACCGTCTTATAACTGTCGAAATGAAAATTAGTATACCACAATGCCTTAAAATTAGTGAATCAATAAATTACAGGTCACTATATTACATTTAAAATAAATGTGTTAATATTCGTAACAAATTAATTTTTGTTACGATGCGAAAATTTAATAAATTTACTAATTAAAACCAAATTCAATTTTCAGTAGAGGCTTTTATACAAAGTCTTCAGATTAAAAACCTATTATCGTATTTAACTGACATACACTTGATAATGGGGTGGTATTATACAAATCTTAAACCTCCGTATTAGGGATATGACAAAACCATAATTATCAACTACGTCAGTTTGATAGTTGGCGATAAATCTCAAATCGTACAAAACCATACGACGTTTGAACTTCACATATAAGGAGTTGAAGTTCACCGATATACATTTAAACGTTATAACACCTAAGGTATTTCTGCGAGTTATTTTCGACAGTTTTCATTGGATCCAATAGGGATTTATTATAATTTTGCTGTAGTCAATCCTTTCATTCTCATGTATAATAATCTTGGCTCATTGCAAACCCAATCATAACATGTAGAGACTTTAATCGAAAACTTTTAAGGCATTCAAAGTTTCGTGAAATTTACACGATATCACGATAGATATTGGAGCTTTGTAATAATTAAATAGTGATAAAATAGGGATTTCTATTACTAAAAAGTAAAATTGCTCCACTCAAGGCATATGGGAAGGCAATTCAAGGTATTATAATTAGTATAAGTAATTATACATATTAGCCACATTTGGATCTAATTGACGGTTTCGGAAATCCTTTCAAACAATATTCTCTTATTCTTACCTAATAAATGAGCCAATGGTATGGAAGACAAGTTGCGTCCAGCACCAATAGCAAAAATAAACTGTTAGTGACCTCATCCAGCCGTCAAACAAAGGAAATGATAAAACTCGTCCTGGGATAAGGAGTGCTCGAAATGGCTTAAGACGTCCCACGCACCGGCCGATCAAAGATGAAAGCCAGACTGAATAAAAAGACCATATGGTCTTACATCTCCTGGCGTGAGGTGTCCGAAACTAATGGGCAACTTAGGATGCATCTTTCACGGCTCATGCAACAGTTGATGGTTTTCCTGAGTGTGGGCGCCGCAAACGATGAAAAATGGTTGTAGGCGAGTGGAAAAAAGTTGCGGATGGCATGACACCCTTGGAAATAGGGTGCAAAGCATAAATTAATCAATAATTCCCGATATTGGCATGACCCTAGTCAACAGTGAATATATTTGACATTTTTGACAAAAATTACTGGAATGACAATAAGACTATATAACTAACGATCTCGTATTCGTAACTACATGAGCCAATGCAAAGTAGGGAGTTTTTGAAAAAAATATCTATCATTACCGCTTATAAATTATGCCAGTCTACTTTTGAAAGACTAACAATGAACAGACTAAATACTAATTTTAACAGTTTCATGGGAATATTGGTAATTTTGAACACCGTGATCGTATCCATTTACCTAGACTTTCTTACAAGTGGTACAAATTAGTCTTATGGCAATCACAATGTATCTCACGGGAGTTTCTGGTTGTTTAATAATTTATAGATTAGATGTAAGTAAGATGGAAGGAAGTCTTAAATTCGGAAAATAGAATGGTACAACAAGATATTTGCAAAAATTTAAGTTAAAGACTTCTGTGGAATAAGGATTGGTTACTCTGACCTCCTGACATACTAATTATTGCGAGAGATACAGATGATATGAACACACTGCTTGCTGTATAATAATTTACTGCATTTAGATGTTGGTATATTGTAATTAAACCGTTGGACCCCAAAAGGAGCAGAAATCTACAACTATTGCTATAACATGTTGCATTATGGGAGTCATATGATTATTATAAATAATTTGCATTAAAAACCATGGAAAAAATCAAAAATTCCTCTGACTTCTGCCTTGAAGGCTGTATGACTGAAATTTCAAAGTAAAACGAATTCAAATGATACCGGAATCCAGTCGAATCATAAGACCCTAATGAAAATGGATATCCTTCCAAATAAGGGCCAGCAGGGCGGATGCAAAAGAAATTAATGAGACAAAAAGAAGCCTTTACTCCAAACTCGGGTCCAATAAGACACATGAATTATTGCGAATAACCCAGCCTTCCACGAGCGGAAAGTGCTCCATTCCGAGAGTTTTCAAAACCAAATGGCCTTTCGTATATTTCTGGCCTACGGGAGGTCTTTCGGAAAAGACGAGTTGGGATTGAAATTAGGTGAAAAGAGCATGGGAAAAAAGAAGACGTCGAATGAAAAGTAGCCATTGGGAATGGGAAAGAAGGAAGATTCCCTCCACGCACCCAAATCCCCGGAGCGCGGTCAGCGTGTGGTCATCCGGTGGGGGCGTATGGAGGAGACAGGTGCCAAGTGGTACTACTTCACCAGGAAAAAATAGAGCAAGACGAGACCACGGAGAGGACTGGAAGGAGAAAAAAATGAGCCTAGTGGACCTCAAACATCTGCCCTCGAGAGGGACAGTCGAACGGTCACTTCCCACCAGTTGGGAAAACATCCTCGCCTCCCCTAATGAGGACCTCCATGGTCGTGCAGTCCGAAAAACCCGCGGGATGTCCAAGGTATGGCACCGGACGGAAGGAGTGTGTCTTTCCTCCTGCTGCTCCTCCCACGCTCATTAATCTAAACGGTGATGGTGTAGAAAGGTACCCGAATAGAGGACGTTTCAAGAGGGCGAGGCGTCTGCGGAACCGCACCCATACGCTCCTACAAAAGGTTCCGCGCCTATTCCGGCCCTCATATCTCTCTACTCGGGGTCCTTCTTGTGAGACCATTAATCCAAAGGGTTGGAGGTAAGACGCTCCTAGGCATCAACACGGGAAGTGATGTAGGGAGAGGGGACTATTCATTACGAGGAATATGCCGGTGTGTGTGTGTTTAGCGGGAAAGATGTAGGCGTATTAAGGAGTGTAGTAAGCACGAAAAAAAGAAGAGGCTGGTTTAGAGGGGTGTCAAGAGAGAGTGGGCGGTGGGAGAGCACAGGGAGGGAAAGGAAATAAAATGGAAGGAGGAGACTGTTATGAGGAAGAGGATAAAATAAACCCGGATAAGGATGCGGAAAGGGGAAATGTCATCACGGCAGAAGTCTGAGGATCTGGAGGAGGAGAGGATCCTTGAGCAAAGGTTAGAAGAGGAAAAGGGAAGGATATATCGACACACTTAGTGTAGACGCATGGAAGAAATAATATATAAAAATTCACAAGCTGTAGTTTAAGGGTGGGTAGCTCAGTCCTGAGTGCAAATGAAGTTGGTGGACTTTTGATGGAGAAAAAATGATGGCAGCTTGATTTAAGATGGCGACTAAAACTAACTAAGCTTATCTAATGCTTACAACCATCTCTTATTCCCTCATGCTTCGTTTCCTTTCTTAGTAGGAATGTTACAGGTGTTTCTCGTCTTTCCCGCCGTTACCCAAGTTTTATGAGTCCACGGTAAATGGCAATTGAGATGAACATTTATGATCCCGAATTAGTTACATTTTTCCGAGACACAGATTTCTGCTGCATTAATGAATGCTGCCTTCAGAAAAGACTCAAGACGGACCCTGTTAGGAAAAGTAAATGAAAAGGTACGGTGATGTCCAACATCACTTGGTAGGCATGTATTGGGCTGAATTAGCCTATATTTTGGGCCACCCGACTTTCTTTTAAAAAAGCAATATTGTTAATCCGTAAATTGTACAGAAAATGTTACTGACACACAAATACTAACACCGTTACGAAAAGGTAGCACGATAAAAATAAAAAAGCAAGAGTAAATTTTAATGAAGTGCTAATTACAATACTTCTACTTACAATGCTATTAAGTAGTAAATACCTGAAAACAAAAAATCCATTAAAAAACATTCACATGCAAAACAAGAGAGACCAAAAGTCCCACTGTGTAATTTGAAGGAAATCCCACTAATAAAAAAGTATATCGATATAAAATGAATCACTTGTCTAAAAAACATGTCGGATTGGCCAGAGCATGCACATACTATTTCTTTTCAGCCCGATTAAAGCAAAAAGTCTCGTGAATTAACCTTATTTATTTCATTAACGATGATTCAAGTGCATTTTCTGCTTGTCTACTTTGTTAGATATAATATTACAGCGTAAATAATGTACCTCAACTATATTTATCAATTATTAATCGATGTTAACCACTACCACCGATTAATTATTTTACAGTGAAGGTAATTTCATTTAAAATTATATGTGAGTCACGGTAGTTCAGAGGTAGAGCATTGGACTCCTGGGTCTCTCAGGGCACCCTCAGCTCAAACAAAGCTGTGATTTTTCGGATACCAGATCTTCCTGGGTAGGTTTAGTACTGAGTGAACTCTACGATCACCCACCAAACCGACCTTCGAGTTGATTACTGTGTGCGTACACATATATATATATGTGTATATATATATATATATATATATAGTATTCATTCAAACATAGAAATAGGTATAAGGAAAGGGGATTGGAAAACACATAAAAGGCACACACAGGACATGTGGGGAAGGCGGTTTTTGAGCAGATCACGAAAGTAAAAATATTTCCTTATCCGGGATTTGAACCACGGGCCTTCCACTTGCCGGGCGGATGCTCTACCACTTAAGCTAATAAGGAAACCTGTTTTACCTTGAGATCTGCGATCTTATAAAGCGCCAAAGTGCTCCGATACATATTGCCCGAGAGATGGCGTTATGGAGCTGTTTCACCCACCAAAGGAGAAATAGACGGGACACAAGAAGGGGAAAGGATAGTAGAAAAGCATTCATACGATCTTATAAAGGATAGGAACGGTGCGTTTCATGGCACGCATAGCCAGAAGAAGAGACGAGCCACATTGGCCAAACACATATTCAAACTTGTGGCTCGTCTCAAACAATGTCTAAAACCGGGCGTCTAGCTGAAGGCAAATCCGGATATGTCCACTTGTGGCGATTTTTTCGATTAATTCCCGAAACATTTACTATGCAAAAATAACAGTCGTCAATATGGTTCACAGGTTCTCTCCACACCATTGGCACACCAAATTTTAGACCTTTCCTTTGTCCTGTTGTCCATTG
Source organism: Hetaerina titia (assembly GCA_037158775.1). Lineage (NCBI taxonomy): Eukaryota > Metazoa > Arthropoda > Insecta > Odonata > Calopterygidae > Hetaerina > Hetaerina titia. The sequence continues at coordinate 116,475,435 of CM073770.1, read as the reverse complement.
CCGCAGATGTTCAGTACATGTTTTACACACAATCACACACATGTTTTTTTAATCTCATTGGCCTACAGTATAGAAATATACATAAAACGTATTGACAGTTTATTGAATATAAAAGGAACACCGAGTGGTTATAAATTAGTATACTTATAGATTTATTTAACTTTGAAAATTATTTTCCGGAATATATCAAATATTAAAACAACTAATCGTAAGATGTGCCATATCTAAAAAAGTAGAGCTGTTAAATAAAAACGGATTTCATATTTGGATTCAGCTCTACAAATATAGTTAAAATCAACACAAAGATTTCCGGCACCAAAAAATTTTTTTTTGTAGGCCTGTGTAATTAATTGCGCATAATTAATTTGCCATATGTTTTGTTTATACATAACGTATATTTGGTGGAAGTGTCACTCATTTAAAACAAGTAATCCGTCAACGGCAGCCGTTACAGCGTGCAACATGTTCATTTCGCCTACACAACGATGGAGGTAATACCCTCCTACTTGTGATTACCCTCTAACGAGGAGCCTCGACAAATATAGGGCTCCAGTCAAAGCTGAAAAAGCAACTTCAGCTTCGACTCAAATATTGCAACACCGCTTCCAATAAGGTAGCCACTCCTAAAACATACAAATGTAGGAATTCTGGACTCATTTATGTATTTCAATAATCGCTGGATAAAAATAGGAAGGTAAATTGCACTAAAATAATCAGTAGTTGATATTTTTTTGGAAATTTCAATGACTCTTCACAGTAAATTTTAAAATCAAATACGAGAGCACGAATTTGGGAGATGAGAGAAACTACTAATTCTACACACTGTAAGTAAATTATAAAAAGCATATTTCTGACAACATTCTCATTACGGTATTCAAGTTTGAACCAATGCATGAAAACCCCGCTTATAATAAAAAATAAAATATTATCATTACGTTGCTACTGGAATTGACCGTCTTAATGTCTCATACGCCCCCAATACAAAAACCCAGTAAACAACCAGAGCCCCGGAAATAAGTATTTCCTCTTTGATTCCAGAAAGATATATTTCCCATGGAAACCAAAATATTCTGAGTGAGCTTAATAGCAATTTTAGCATTTAAAAAAATTCAAGGGCATAGCACGCAATAAAAAGACCAACATCACAACGCGCCTATATTTTCGCCACGACATGATCACGACGCTGGATGAATTAAATCATTCGGATAAATGAGACGGTTTTAAAAGCCTTTAAGTCCGGCAACTCTTCTCGAGCGTCCACTTATTGAAATGCCCACGCATGGAACTCCGGGGGAAAGGACAGGCTCTTAAACGCCAATTAAACACCGCCCCGATTTCACAATACCGATCATCACCATTAATTTGTCTCGTCCCGGAAACCAGTACCCCAGACTCAGCCACAAGCGTCATTCCGAGTTTGAATTCGTAGCCCTTTATTTTTTTCTTTCCCTCATCTCTTTCATCTTCTCTCGCGCTCAGTATGCAAACTACACAACCTCAACGGAGCCCATAAATGTTAAAAGATCCCTTACGAAACGGGGTGGATGAAAAACCAAATGAAACGCTCGTGTCTACACGAGATGAAAATGGGGTGAGGGCGGTAAGGGTGGGATAGGGAAAGAGAGAGGCATGGGAAGGTCTGAGGGTGGGGGTAAAAGAAGGGGTTAGCGGTAAGACGGACGGCAGGTAGGGACTACAACAATAGCCACTCGACACGTAGCATCCGTCAAAGCGTCGCTAATATTCCATTCAACTTCGTCGCAACGAAGCAAAAGGAATCGGATGTCATATCTCCCGATGGCCACATCCTTCAACGAGGTTGTTCATAATAAAGAAAAGTGATGATGAAAGGGCAAACACGAGAAAAAATAGAGGAGGAGAGGGAAAAGAAAATAAATGAGGCTAAGAAAATACGGACGGAGAAACGGCGAATCAAAGTGAGGAAATATATGAATGAAGGGCAAGTGAAATGAAAAAGCATGATGGAACATCAAAGCAGCAAGCGGAAAAAATATATGGCAAGCTAAACGACCAAATTAAGCACGCAGAAAAAAATGAATAAACATTAAATATGGAAAGTAGCTGATTTCGTTTGAATATTATTTAGTGAATTGGGACTGAAAGAAAGCGAACCCGTACGAGAAAGAAAGAGATAGGTGGATGAGTTTTCGTCATCCACAGCTTACAGAAATACCCCAAAATATTACAGTGAAACACACATCATAGAATTATCATATACAGCAATACATGTATCAAGAATAAGTTTGATAAATCCGTACTATCATAAAGAAATCGTCCGAAAGCTGCTTGAATATATTCCGTTTTTTGGATAAAGCCAAATTCTCAATATGCCAAAAGATTGACCACTTGAAATGACCCGTACGAAATATCAAAATGAAGGTACACAATAAAAAAAGATGATGGGGTTTGTAAGAAATTTCATGAAAAACATAAAAATAAAATATTTAAATTGGAAAAATTAATGAATACGGAGACCAAAAGTATGCACAACAGATTTATTCCAAATGTCTTCCAATCGCATTCAGAAATCACTTTGCTCTGTGAAATGAAATTATAAAGGAGCGATTGCGAATAGGAATTCTACCGTGCAGCGACAGGATCTTTATGGCCTCAGTGCAGCTGAAGACATTTTTGGAACAAGCAAGCAATGCTAATGCCTGTCCTACAATATAAATGACTTAATTTTCTGATGAGTACATGCTGTATCTAAAATTCATAATAGTTATGATTTAAAACTGGACGTTCCTTCCTCATTCATCCAAGTTAATTAAAATTTTATGAACTACCTACATTTCAATAGGGTTAAAACTCTTTGTTCTTTTTTTTCTGATTTTCCTTGTCGAATTTACACATGCAAGGTTCGTATAAAAAGTATCGGGAACAATTTTTTCTGACGTGACTGTACTTCGCAACACGCTCGCACCGCGCAGGCTCGATGGTCAGGGGTCTGGTTGCAATCGGGAAAATGTACAAATAATTGCTTAAAGTTTCTAATTCAATCATATCCCGTTCTATATTTTCCATAAATCTATGCTTTAAAATGAATTTTTTTTGTCTTATGGACTTAGTCATGGAAATCCCTGTCACCAATCGTTTCTTTAATCACCCCAGTGATGGTGTGTTTTAAAAATTGGATACTTTTAAGAAAATATGATCCAAAAATTGTAGAAAAATTCTGCATCTGAAATAACCAATTAACTCTTACGCTATGCCATATTTGGAATGGCAAAATGATAAAATCAATGAAGTAATAAGATGTCCCACTTTAGAGTGAAACTTCCGGTTGGTAGATTACAACCAGAATATGATAATTAGTCCTTATTTTAATAAACATGGTATCTACATATTCTACAATAATTATTAATGGCAGTTGGCCGGGTTAGGATAAGTTTTGGATGGGTCCTAGCACTAAACACTTCTCTCCTAACTAACAGACGTAAAGTATCCGTATGTTTGAATCATAACATTAACCTCTTTAGTGAATACAACCCTTTGCCTAGCCTATACTTAATGAAAACAAAAAGAATCAAATTAACGACTTTTTAATACTCTATCAATGGTTTTTGGATTCAGTAATATCACCTCATTATCACTTTATCATAAGTCCAGTATTATCAAGGAATCTTACGTCAGTAGTAGCAATATGCAATTAATGTCTACTGCAAAATGCCCAATTCGTGATTAAACCTTGAAAAAAATCCAAACAGCTAGGCTCTACATTAAGAGAGCATCAAATATTATTTGTTGGTTATCAATTCATTTCTATAAAGCCAAATACTTTATTTCATTACAATTTTAATTCATTTATTTGTGAATTTATATCGTTGCAATTAGGCAATTGTCCTGCTGGCAACGGTCAAGTCTGGTCAACTTTCACTCTCACAATGGACATACATACACAAGAAGAACAGATAGGAGACAAAATGCTCTTATATACAATGACACTTAAAGATTATCAACCGCACCTTTGCCATCACTCTTGGTCTAGGTCCACACCATACTGTGAAAGTGCTTGCTACGCACCGTCCATCGCCACACGGCATCCATAATCACGCACTCTTCAATTTCATATACCGTTCAAAATCACGCACCGTTAACACATCATTCACTTTTGCAATACAACATCTCACGACGCCCACATCATATAAAGAACCATTACAATTTTTAAGTACAATAATGTAATAAACACTGATCAATGAAGTTTATCACCCAGTGGCTGCTTTACGCTTATTCTTAAAACTCCTAAAATTGGATGGAAAAGGTTCAAACAAACCTCCGGGTAGTTGATTCCATTCAACAAGAGTTCTGTTTAAAATAAAAGTATTTTCTCTTACTTTTGTGCGTTCTTATTTTTAGTTTAAAACTGAGCTCTTTTTTTCCCTGTAAGTTTGGTTTTTCTACCTCTTTCCAAAATCTTCCCACGCTTCACCCTTTTTAACAATTCTATACATCGCGCAAAACCTACCCCTTTTTCCTCTAATTTTCAAACTCTCCCATTTCAATATATCCAATATTTCCGTAACATTCTTTTGTACCTTCCGAGTCCATATCTTGCTGCCTTTCTTTGAACTTTTTCTATCTTTTTAATATGTGCCACCTCAAATGGATCCTATGGACGAGTATTCTTGGAAAGGGCTAACCAGTACCTTATATGCTTTTTCTTTGGTGACTACGCTACTTCCTTTAAAATTTCTTATTACCCAATGAAGTACTTTAAATGACTTCCTTGTCACATTATCTACTTGAACTCCTTACCTATATGATTCCATTGTATCACGCCACCACTTACGAGAAGTTAAAAATGCTCTAATATATAACCTCTTCTAAAACATAATGTAAGAGGAATATATATTCTGCACCAGAAAATAATTTTTAAAATAGGTTTTTCATTGCATTAGCTATAAACGAGACGTGTTTTTCGGTTTTCTTAGGATTTTAATCTTAGATTCATTCCTATTGAAAGAGGAAAATTCAACAAGATAATAATTTGGAAATAAATCTTAACATGGAAAAATATGATCAACTTTGCGAACAACCAATGCGACCTGTGGAGAACCCAAAATACCTTTTCACGCATCTTTCCATCTCCTTTAGGATGAATGTCAAAATGAAGGAAGGTAGAGGGCGGGCGGTTCTTAACGGAGAGAGATGGGAGTCGAAGAGAGGAGATCGGGCACAGAGAAAAAGTAAAAAAATGGGAGATGAGGTTAATTTGGTGGCAAGGTAGCCCCAGTAGTGGTGCATGGAGAGGTTATAATAAACTACATGGGAAAAAGCGTGGGAGGTCTCCTGAAGTCGACGGCAATGGCGGGTTGAGAAGCGGGTTTTTCTCTCCGGGAATGGAGGCAGAGGGACGGGAATGATACACTGGTGGAATTTTCACGGTGGAAGAAAGAGGAGGAAAAGTAGCGGGTGGAGAGGATCTTGCGAGGCTCTGGTGGAAGAGGTGCTTACAAATGGCGTTCGTTAGCGTCACTTGGTCCGGAACGTTTCTCTCTCCTTTCCCGTTCCTGCCTCCTTTGCGTACCCCCGCCCCCTTCAGCCCACCACCTTCCAACCGTCGCGCAGGACTCTCCGTGTCCAATCAGGCAACCATTATGATGGGAGGTGTCCGTCCTCCTTCCCCGGATGATGGGCGATTCCATGGAAATGAATAAGTTTGGTCGACACCGTCGGGGGGCGAGAGGCTATGGACTCCTGCCCTTGCAGGAGCGAAAATGACATAGCAGCAAGGGCCTCTAAGGCTGAAAAGTGCTTATTGCGAAGCTCACGCACAGCGTTGGAAAGGAGAGACTCGGGAGAATTTTCTTTTTAACCTCTGAACGATGGATGAAGATGGCACGGGGAATGGCGAAGATGTGTCACAAAGCAGATGACGAGTATTACCCATGCATTGATCCTCTGGTTCTTAAGTCGGGTACGGATATTCTACCGTTTGCTGTTCACTAAATCTGGTCAGCGCTATAATTTTCCCAATTGAAAGCAAGAATTTAATCAAAGCACCACTCCAGAATGCGGACGCAAGAATACACATTTCATAATTCGACGACAACGACCCATTTCAGAATACTTGTGTCTGCTTATGCGAAGAGCTAAATAAAAATAAGAACCGCACATTATTGATTTTAGGTCTGTATTCAAAAACCGAGGAGAAAAAGAGGCAATAATCAGTTTGAGGGTGCTGGCCAAAATATTGATCCATGTAAACAAGCCCTTGTACGTGACATTCGTGGACTTGGAGGACTTCGACATGTCGAATGGAACAGAATGCTTAAGGTACTAGAAGCGATTGGCATGGACTACGGCGACAGAAGAATAATCCATCACCTCCACAAGAATCAGGTAACAACCAATGAAATGAAAAACGGAAGGAAAATAGAAGGCAAAACAGACAAAGGAGTTCGACAAGGACAAGAACAGCATTATTCAACGCATATCTAGAAGAAGTAATAAAGGAAGCACAAGAAATTGGCATCAAAGGAGTCAAGGTGAATGGCGAAAACATCGACATGCTCCGGTTTGCAGACGACAACGCAGTAGTAGCAGAGACGCGAGAGGACCTGCAAGCAAACCTGAATACTATGGACCAAGCATTGGGGTAATATGATCATCAGCAAGAAGAAAACGAATATCCTTGTGTGTGGAAGAGAGAAGCTGAATGCAGACATCACAATTCGAGGAGTGAAACTAGAGCAAGTGGAATCCTTCATCTACTTGGGCAGCAGTATAAGTTGGGAGGGAAAAAGCTCGACCGACATCAAGCGAAGAATAGTCCAAACAGACGACGTTTATTGAGAAGTGGCAACTACTATGTTCAAAGAGCATAAGATTCAAGGAAGCAATTCATTAACACATTCGTGTGGAGGATGGCACTCTACGGATCGAGGACATGGAATATTGGAAGAGTGGACCAGCGAAGAATAGAAGCCTTTGAAACATGGTGCTCATTAGGAGAATGCTGAAGATTAAATGGACTGACAAAGTGAGGAACGATGAAGTATATAAAAGAACAGAAGAAGAGGAAAGGACCATTATTATTAGGTAATCTACCGGTTAAGGTAGGTTTTTGGATGGACACAACTATCAAATAAACATTTTGTGACTCCCCACCTAGCAAACTAATCTATATCAGGTCCCTCTTCAACTCGGTGTACTTCTTTCCTCCCTTCATCCCGTCCAACATCCCTATCCTGTTCCTACCCTTGCCTCGCTTGCCCAACATTCTCCCCTCTATTACCCTCTTCAACATTCCACTACCGCTCAATACGCCTTTCATCCATTTTTCCTGCCTCCATTGAATTTCTCTCAACAAACCCTTCTCCTCATCCACCATCTCCAGTACTTCCTCATTTGTTTTCCTTTCGGTCCATTTCACCTTCTCCATTCTTCTCCACACCCTCATTTCAAAAGCCTTCAATTTACGTCTATCCTCCTGTTTCAGCGACCACGTTTCCGCGCCGTACATAGCTACGCTCCATATCAGAGTTTTTACGAGTCTTGTCTTAACATCTCTACTCAACGTCCCCGTCATCAACTCCCTCCTACTTGAGAAAGCCTCCTTGCCTAGCGCAATTCTTCTCCTTACGTCCCTACCGCTTTGACCGTGTTGGTCCAAAACACTTCCGAGATATGTAAACTGTTCTACCTGCTCTATTTTTTCCCCGCCTATTTTAATATTTAGCTTAGCCTTTTTCTTTCTGGAAAATCGCATAACCTTTGTTTTATTAATATTTATGAAAGGACCATATGGATAGCTATACGGCAAAGAAGAAATAGATATATTGGACATAACTTGAGGCCCAGGGGATTAGTTAGAAACACAATAGAAGGAAATATTGAACGATAGATCCCGCGAGGAAGGCCAAGAGGCAAGTAAAGGGCAAATTAGAAGGACGTAAAACGGAACCTATCAGAGGGTGAGGATTTTACAATAAATAGGGAAGAATGAATGGCTGCAGTAAACCAATCTTAGGATTGAAATACTGATGATGATGATTGCATTACTACGATGAATAATTGGAATAAATTCATAATCACACCTAGGCTTGCGAGATTTGTTCTTAAAATTTCCAAAATTTATGAGCATATCTATATATATATTTTTCAATTTATTAACATCGGTGATATTTATTCTGCATAAAAGTACAACCAACTTACCCAGCATAACAATATTTATATTCACATGGTACATATCTACGGAGGAAGTAGATGAAAGAGATAGAGCTGTAGGTTCATCGTTAAGTTTTCATCTTCAAATTAATCATTTATTTTTAAATATTTATGTACCAAACCTGACGTTAATAAAGCAAGAATTTGAAACTTTAAAGACGGTCAAAAAGAAAACTTACTAACGCAGTCAGACCAGGTTTTATGAAATTTACCAAAACTGGTCAAAGGGATTACTTTTTTAACCCGAACCTTCTTCCTTACTTTCACTCACTGATTTCTATCCACTTGACTGCGTTTTATACTCTGTTGTAGAATTTCAATATATTTTGAGTTTTTCTGTGGTATTTACTGCTCAACTTCTGTGTTATTTTGTTCTAGAAGATTTCTGGTTTTTAATCAATATGCCCAATAATCCGCCACTAAGTAAATTATTCAAACGGAGATATATCTGGGTCACTCAGTATTACAATCTACTATAATTGAATTTGAATATTAAAATCCAAACATTTGATTACCCTAATAAATTTTTCGTCATGTACCCTATTTTATCCCTCTCAATGCATTCCATGTTCACCCAAATTTGCAAGCACTGAGTCTCTCTAGATTGGCATTTAATTTCCCAAGCTTATTTTTCAATAACTTTCTCCGTAACACATATAACTCATTAGATCTCTTCACAATGGTTATTTTTCTTCCTTTTTAAGGTTTACTGAATATTCATCTACTGTTTTTTTCTCTCGTACCTTCCCTTCCAGTCCAGCAATTAATCTCTTTCTTGCCCAGCCCTTCACGTATGACCCTATCTTTCATCTATGACACTCGTCCTTTCACCTAACCATATTTTATCAAAACTTTTGAATTATCTCCATCTCTTTGCTCCTTCGACGTATTATCCATCATATCGCGCTGTTTTAATTCCCCCACTCCATTTGCTATCTCAGTGCCCCATCAAGCCTCTCTCATTGTCGCATTCTAATTCATCTGTCTTCGTTTTCTCTCATTCAACCTACCGCAAAACTGTTTCCCATCTATTTCCCCCACTTCTTTTTCCTGTCTCCTTCATGCCAATCATTCATTTCATGCAAATAATTCTGGCCTCAGTCCAGCATTCTTGAAATAGATGTCCCTTCTCATGCCCTGCTTGATAGTTTACTCCTACAACTAACTTCATTTCGTCCACTTCAATCGCATTTGAAATCTTTTACGCTACGAACATTGATATTAATTTATCCTTAATCGTTTCAATTCCATTCTCTTGACTAATGAGTACATTTTAATGATACCTGTGCTCTGACTTTTTTCCAAATCATCTCTTACTGCATGTGTGATGGGATATCGAAAGATTTTCTGTCACCATACGTTGTGGTTATTTGTCATTATATCGGAAGTTGCATTCATTGAATCTTTTTCGTAATCCTAGACGTCACATTACAAAAGTGCACTTACTTCTCGTAGCCTTTTGTTTCCACCACAATATTTACCATTTTCTCTCTTCCTCCACCGTCATTTCCTCATTCTTAAGCATACACCTACTCTAAATTATACTGCCACACACATACAAAAATACATACAGACAAATATACATACAGACAAATATACAAACACATACATAATATATTTAACTCAATGCTTTCATGTTTACCGAGCACTCCGCGTCCCCACCTCTGCTCTCGTCCCGAAAACGGCTCTACCCCACACGCTTTATGCCAAAGGCTTGCCTCATTATTTAATTTCCCTTTGAGGCCTAATGTGACTCGTGGAGTGGTCTGCACGCACGCGAGAGGGTTATAAGTAGACTGCCAAGGCGGGCGGTCATTTCATTAAAGACCGGGCTGTCGCTTCTCGCGATGGCTGCCGCTTAGTCGGCCCCTCCAACCTTAAATCCCCGCCCTCCGCGACCCCGGCCCCCGGATTCTGGGGCTAATTTTACTATCCCACCGTTGATCTCCGCGAGGAGGGCGGGTATGTTTGGGAGTTAGAGGAGAGGCGGCAGGAGTTCGGGGCAAGGAGAACGGTGTGGTTGGAGTTAAAGCTTCATTTTTTTTGGGGAAGGAATCATCCGCCGAAAAAGGAGTGGGTGGACTCTCTTTTGTCGAAGGCGGAGTGCCTGCCCGCTGGTGGTTGGTGCTAGTGAGGTCTGTTAGAATGATATAATGACCAGGTGGAGTCATTAGATGCTAATGGCTTGTGTTCGTTTTGAAATGATAATTTACATTATTGGGAGGGGACGAAAAGAATCATGTCTGCTTGTTTGTATTGTTGCCTTTTTGTGTGCTTTTTTGTTCGTCTCACGAAGCCTTCTTTGGAAGACTCAAGTGCGGAGTTGATGGAAGTGTCGTGATGCCGGTTGAAAGGTAGAATGGCTTGTTATTCGCCGGAAGCAAATCAAGAAATACTTCGCTTTTTTGAAAGAAAATTCTTTAGATTTTCGCCAAGGTTGGTGCAGCCAAATGAATGGCTTTCTAAGAATGTCTTCGGCGAAGCATCAGGAATATTTTTCATGACAGGGAATTCGTTCAATGAATTGCCACGCAGTATTATTACCAACAGCACCAGCAATATTACAGTATGTGGGGCACCAATCACAGTCAATTACATTCGGACCTCTACATTCTATCTGGTAAGGAAAATGTAATTTACGCTACATAAATATAGTATTTGCATATTTTATCTGATTAAATTTCTCACAGTTTAGTTTAAAACGCTTATTTACACTTGCTAATCGGTACTGTAAAAATGATCAAAAATCAAATAAAAACATATTACACATTTAAAACTCCCGCTATGTGTTTTAAGCACTGATATTTGTGGCATTTCTAGCATATTTATGTTTGATTTCATTTTGGTTTAGAAATTCTTTTATACCTACTTTAAGTGCTGAGCTAGCAGCAAAATCAAGGTCATCAGTTATTGACCAGCCTGAAATATCTTAAGATGATTATTGTATTAAGATCGCCACTTTGATTTCTACAGTTAAAGACTATGAAAGAGAAGTTATCTCGTACTAGAATTATTTTAAATAAAAAGCTCAAATATTGAATAGATACATGTATTATTCGAAAATGACAAATAATAAATATTACCTGCTTATTTCAATATAATATGGAGCTATGGGTTCGTACGACACTTCTTAAAAAATAGTAATTTCAGCATGATTAACTCCTACTTGTATTAGGTAGAGCCATTCAAACATGCGACTCTAATGCGAATAGTCAATTTATTTGATAGTAACTTTGATGAAGGAGTAAAAGCCCGAGTTGCGGTGTTGCTATTTAGCAAAGTTTATGTACTTTCAAAAAGTACTTAATTATTAATGATATTTATTTGTGGTTATTTGATAAATAAATATCAAATACTGCTGATTTTCTCAATCCTAAATATCACAACTTTGAACACGTACGTGGTGAATCATGTGAATTTTAGTTTGAATATATCTGAGATGGTAAATCCATGGTAAAATTGAACAGGTTTTTACGTAAATTCAGGTGATTCAACGAATATTCATTTTTTTCCATTCAACCACCTAAGGTTTACGAAAAAAACTATCCTAAACCCATTGGGCGCACACCGTAGACGATTTTCACATGAAAGGGTAATTCAGTATTTTCCTTGCCAGAAGATTTGGTTTTGTCACAGTAACTTTCATATAATTTTTAAATGACCCTAATGTAAGTGAAAATAAACAGGGATAGCCTCGTTGGATGCAATATGAAACACATGAAACAGGTAATTACAGACGTGAAAGAGAAAAAATAGGTAGACATGAAGTAGTTAGTTAATAGGGGAATTGATTAGAATGCTAAGTTCAAACAATCTAATGATCGATTCCTGGAGTTAATATTAATGATCAATGATAGAACAGTCAGTAAACAGTCAAGTATGATGTTTTATATTATAATGGTATATTATGGTATTTCTATAATTAATTGTATATATTTGAAGGTAGTATTTTGGCTGCTTAAAATAACTGACTATTGAAACGAAAAGTGTGAAATATTATTCGAAAAAAAAACAAATTATTTTTTTGGGAAATATGACATTTACATTAGAAGCAGGAAAAGGAAGGGCATGTAAAAATGATACGAGTATGTGATATGGGTTATCATATTAACGACGTTTCTGAGTATTATGCTAACATATTTGAGGATTTGTAATTTATTAGATCAGTTAATTAATGCTAACAATCATCCATCTTATGAAAATAAAAATCCTGAATATTCTAGTCTATCTTATCCACATGGAAACTTTACTTTCTCCTTAATTATGTTAAAAGTTCCAAATGGATGGTTTTGTTTTCTTAAAAGCTGCGAATTTTCAATTTCTTATTTCAGTGTAAATATAAGGTTGTAATATTACTGGTATCAGCATTCTTCAGATATTTGAGCACTACCAAGTCAAAGCACAAATTGAATACTTGAATATTATTAAACCGATTTTCGAAATGAAAGAATGATAACTTTGTGATTTCACAAAGTTATCACAGAAAAATTTATTACGATACGACCCGGGTTTCGACGTCCAACGTCATCTTCAGGTATTGATGACGACGACGTTGGACGTCGAAACCCGGGTCGTATCTTAATAAATTTTTCTGTGAAATCACAAAGTTATCATTCTTTTATTTCTAATATGAATCGATTTCACAAAGTTGCGCCGAAAACCATCAATTAAACCGATTTTCCGTGAAATGAGAAGTATATGTGCTAAATTAAAAATAAATGGGCAAATGTATCACCAGGTAATGCCTTTCGCATAAGAAACTAATAAAGTAAACAAAATATTTTCATCAACACTAGCTACAATTAAAAGACGTTTTATCGTAATTTTATAAAACAATGCATCGGAGTTAATGTTATAACGTTTGATACAACCGATACTGCGGTTTAAATGACTGTGGTATTAAGATTATGTATTCAATATACTAGAATAACCTAACTGTAAATATATTTTAATTACAGCTAATAATACCGAGTCAGATCCCAGTACACAATCTTAAGAGGCGTTAAACACTGTTCATTGGTATCAAACGGATTACTCGAGGATATTCCTACGCTTTAATCACTCACAGATGAAAAGCTCTCATTAATATAGCGTTTCGATTCCCAACATCGCCAGTATTAATGGCTACACGCTTTTAGGGACCACTAAAACACGATTTATCATAATGGGTTTCTCTCATCTTATCCCAAAAAATCCAGTGTCACGAACGGCATCCCGATTTATGCTTCTTTTCATTTGCCAACCCATAAATACCGGCAGAAACTGATTTGTCAGCACACAAGGCGATCCAAACGGAACCACTCTCCGCTTCTAAGTGTTGAGGGGATGAAAGGGGACATAAATTAAGCCGAATACACACAGACACGCACACATTACCTATTCGCGTCGAAATAGATTGAGGGTAAAGGGAGAGGACAAGGGGGGAGGCATAGGAAAAGTTAAGTGGTTTAAATGCACGCCATCCGTGACACACGCGCGCACACACACACGCATATAGGTACACACGTCCGAGAAAGACGACCCGTGACCCTCTCGCCCGATCACTGCCATCCCGCCAATCCCAACTATCCGTAACGCCATGAATTATTCAACCCACACCGCTGTTAAGGAGCACAGTCGTCCGCTACCGTCTATAGAAGTGGCGGCGGTGATTCTCGTGCCGGCTTCCCTTTGATACCCTATCCGAACCGACCCACGCCACTCCATCAGAACACACAGACCTTTCGCTACTGCCATTAAAACCTAACCCACTCCCGACCCCTTTATTTGGGACTCATATAAAAAAGCTAACCCACCTCCCTCCTCTCTTTAGCCCTATCCCCTTACTACGCATTCCTTGCTCCAATCTGCCGCAGCCCTTCTCCTCTCATTTCCCCGCACCATACAATGCGGGAGATATTCAACTTTTCTCTCTCTCTCTCTCTCGTACTTCTTCCCCCACTTCCTTTCTCCCTCCAACCCATTCAGCATGCCCACTGCCGCGATTTCCGTTCCGATCCGAGTGCCTTCCTCGTCTACGCATTATTATTGCCCTGCCCTTTGAGATAGACCGGACTTGACGTTGCACATGGTCATGCTCTTAGGGCGGGGACGCGAGATAGTCGTCCGATACGAGGCAACTCCCTTTCGTTCCCGACCCTCATCCAGCCCTGCCTCCCTCTTCTGTTCTGTTATGGGGTGTGACTAGCAGCAGCGAGGTTAAAGGTTTCGGACTGATAGGGGGCGCGCGCGAGCGGAGGGATGGGATGGGTCGACCAACAACGCCCTCACCGCTACCGTCCTCTACTCTGATGCCTCTCCAACCATGCTCTCTTTATCTTCGCCCTTTCTCTGATGCGTATTCCTCACCACTTTGAATCACCTTCGCTGCTACTTAAAGAAAGGAATGCGGTTTTCAAGGTCTCTAATCGTATAGACTTAGTGAATGGACAGAATGGCACTCGACATTGAACAGCGTTAGGATTTATAAAAGGACAGGTTTTCGAAAGAATGGATTTCTTGCGTGAGTTCTAGAAACCAAAAGCGATAGTTTTATCTGATAATTTAATAATTAGCAGAGTCAGTACAGAAATATCACCTCAGCAACCAAAATATCTAACACCTAAAACGAATCTTGCTGATTCTCACTTACGAGTATTTTCATCTTTCGATCACATATGCATTGTTATCGGAGGAGCTATTTACAAAATATATAATTCTCTGACTGTATCTAACCAATATCTGGAGAGCCCATAATAGATAGCATAATTTTACTGCCATAGCACTTCTTCATTTTTCACTAACGTTAGCAATAGGAAAATTGATGTTATTCCATAAAAACGATTCAAAATGGAGATATAGAAGAAATTAGAGGAAACCAACGACAATGTGATGCTTAATAAAAACCTATCAGATAAAATCAAATTCGCCAAACCGTCTAAAGAGGCATAAGTGTTCCATAGACGACACCAAAAATCCGCTAAATATAAATTGGAAACATAAACTCGCCGGTTAGTAATCGAGTCTGTTTTTCAGACCACTATCTATCGTATCTTTTTTCCCAATGAAATATTGTAAAAGTCGTAAAAGGAAGTTTAGATAGTCTTTCTTGGAATGTGAATTATAAAAACAAGTATTGAAATATTCTTTTTCGGTGTAAAGCGAGGAATATGTGCGAGAACCGGTTCATTCAATTGCTCGTCTATAATTTCAGTATTCACGTACACGGTCACAGTTGCTGAAAGACTAATATATAGGGCAGTATAAAAGTGATGCTTCAGGAAAATACTGAACACCAAATGGGTTAGAAGGATATTACGAAGAAGTTATGCGAAGTAATGCCATGAGAAGTTGTACGATTGATTGAGTAAAAAAGCAGTCAATGAAAAAGGCTGGAAAGAAGGTTCGAGCGCGACATATAAATTTAAGTGGGCCGCATTTCTAAATAATGACGGTAAGAAATTAGGAAATGAGTACCCAAATGAAAATATAATTAGTCATATGCTACATACCAGTAAAAATTGGAAAATATGAAAAAGAAAGTTTTTGAACAAGACGGAAAAAGAAAGGCAAACTGTGCTACGCAAAACCAAGACTGATCATGAAAATGAAGTAGAGCATTTATTAAGTCAAATTCGTATAACTTATTGATCTTACAAATAGACATAGCCAATAATACCAATAACAACATCTGGTTTACCCGTTTATTTGAAAACCATCTTTATTTCTGATAGGTATATTGTGAAAAAATATCTATACATCAAGAGAGATTTCATGCAAAATATATACTGTATTGGTCGCCTTAAAAATGAATAAGATGTGAAAGTTTTTCGTTGCAGTATGATTTAAGATAAACATACACTTACTATTTCATGTAAATAAATCCTTGCAGTAAACAATTTAATCCCTACATGAAAATATAGTGATCCAAAGATATTATAGGACTAAATTTTACATTCAGAATTTTAGCACTGGTGTTATTACCAATGCATATTACAAACCTCATTTATTTCTATACAAGGTTTGTTAAAAAATAATGAGAATTTTGATTTTTTGGACAATAATATTTATTTATCCTTATACATTGATGTTGTCACCTTCAAAGTAGTCCCCATTGGAGATTGTGCACTTGTGCCAGAGATTCTTCCAATCCCCGAAACACTTCTCAAACTCGATCTTTGAGATAGCCTTTAGTTCTTTCAGCGATGCGCTTTTAATGTCATCTATGGCTGTAAAACGACGGTCCTTCAAGGTTCTCTAAATTTTTGGAAATAGGAAAAAGTCACACGGAGCCATATCTGGCGAATAGGGAGGCTGGGGAATCGTTACAGTATTGTTTTTGGCCAAAAATACACGAACAAGCAATGAAGTGTGAACTGGTGCATTATCGTGGTGCAAAAGCCATGAATTGTTTTACCAAAGATCCAGGTGTTTTTTTGGATCGCTTCACGCAAACGGCGTTGAGCTTGTAGGTAGTACTTCTTATTGAGCGTTTGACCTGGCGGTAGGAATTCATGATGCACTATGCCATTTAAATCGAAGAGCACAGTGAGCATAACCTTCACGTTCGATCGTACTTGTCGAGCCTTTTTTGGTCTTGGCGAGCCAGAATGCATCCACTGGGATGATTGAGCCTTAATATCAACATCATATCCATAAACCCATGTCTCGTCACCTGTTATAATACTTTTCAGTAATTCTGGATCGTCGTTTACTTCATTTAGTGACTCCTGAGGAACTTCCATTCGCCGCTGTTTTTGCTCAAAATTCAACAAATTTGGAACGAATTTTGCTGCCACGCGTGTTTCATACCCAAAAAATTGGAAAAAATGTCATGACATGATCCAATCGATATGCCAACATCATCAGCGACCTCTCTTATTGTGATTCGGCGATCGTTCATAAACATTTCTTTCACTTTTTCTACGTTTTCATCGATTGTTAATGTGCTGGGGCGTCCAGGGCGTTCGTCATCTTCAAGGTATTCACGGCCTTCTTGAAAACGCTTATACCACTCGTAAACTCTTGATTTGCTCAAAGCAGACTCACCATAGGCCTTTGTTAACATTTCACACACTTTGTTACACTTTATTTCATTTTTTACGCAAAATTTGATACAAATTCTTTGATCCATTTCTTTAAACAAACGAAAACCGTCAAGTCAGTCAAGATTTGCAAGTCAGAAGATTTGCAAATTCTGCCCGGCATTTTATATAGGCCAGTGATCTACACCCCTGAACCTAAAGATAAACAATCATCACGCCTCATGTAATCCCTCTTCCCCGTCCGAGGGTCTTCCCATCCCAAAACTTGCCTCCCACCACAACACCCCCTTCAACCATTGTTATAATGTTTCCGTTCTAGCATCCCTTCCCCCATCCGATAACCCTATAAAATTAAAAACAATGGAAATGGCATTTATATGGCTGTATAAAGCCTATCAACATCCGGGTCTTAATGTCGTTCACTAATTGTGGGGGGCTGAAGTGGATAGGTGTGGATTTGTTTCATGCGAGATAGTGGGACAATTTATTCATCTTCATATATTTTGTCATCCTTTGCCGGGGTTTTGACTTGTCGAGCGCTGATGATGACTTTGTGAGTTGTCACCTGGGTCGTGGGTATTATGGTATCTGTGGATGAATTATTAGTTTGCTTCTTAGTTTTATGAATTATTAGTATATATATATGAATTATTAGTTTGCTAGTTAGTGTTGCTTGGAACTACTATATTTCCACATCCTCCCGGTCATCCCTACCCCATCTCCACTCTCCTCTGACCTCCCTTTCCCTCTCCACAACCCTCTCTTCCACCCCTCCCCCACCACCTGTTCTCCTTTCCCCCTTCCCCTTCTCCCCCTCCACAACCCCCTTCTTCATCCCTCCCCCACCACCGGTTTTCCCCCCTCCCTCGTCCCCTTCTCTCTCTGTCCAACATACCCATATACCTCAGTCCTAACTAATCTGCCAAAGAAGACGGAGTTATATATTTTTATTTATACATGAGCATTCAGTTATAAAGTATATGTGATTGTTTTAGTACTAATAATGGCTCATAAATGTTGAATAATCGAAGTTAGTTGGAATTAATTAGTTAATAAAAAAGTTATTTTAGTTTTTATTTTTTTTAGTTTTTTAAAAAGTTTTATTAATTAATTAATAAACTTAATTAATTAATTAATAAAAAAGAACATGTTTTTATTAAACCATAATAAAAATTTTGATGATGATACATTTGATTACAGCGACTGAAAATTTGCCTAACCTCAAGAAGGTCGAGAATTTGGGTTCGAATAAATTGTTACACACTTCACCACAAAATCTGGAAGAATTTGGTTTGGGGAGAATTGGCAATTTCCCTTCGGCAGGTGGTCATTCTCCTGTGCCAAAATTTGGTTGTTTACTGCAATTTAAGCGTTGTCTTGTGAAATGCTGTTCTCTAAAATCATTTACGCTGTTCAAATGAATGACCATTAATTCCATTATGATTTCCCTATAATGTGGTATCAAAAGAGCTGTAGGAAGGTTTCCACTTCTGATGGGATCTTACAATAAATGTTTCTCAGTTATGGTCATTTAATCACATTTATTCACAAGGTTAATGGCCTGCCTTCAAACGAAGGATTTTTAGGGAATTCTAATGGGAAAGACAACTGGAACTCATCCAAAGAGTGAAATTATTGTTCATAAAGGAAACAAAAAATGTCGAAACCATAACTAAGGTATCGTTTAATGGTGAAACGCAGAATCGTAAAACATCAAACGAATTGTTTGAACTGTCACTGCATATAAAGGAAAACATGATGAAACAAGCTTCTGTACGTCACGGAAATTCTATTTGCTCTAGTCCTGGTCGTCTAATTTTGCAGATTTTTTGATTCCTACCCGAAGACTAAGGAACTAAAGGAAGAGAAAATAGGGGAAACTTGTTAACAAAATTCCTTGCAATATTTCGCAATTTAGTTTTAATTATATTAAAACATGGTAGAACAAATATAATTTAATATGAAAAGCAAAACTTAAAAAATAGCAAATCCTGTTTTCTACCGAAAATATTGAAAGTAGTATCTATTGAGCTAAGGTATTTTGACGTATGGCAGAAAATTATCGATATTACTTAATACTTTGGGCATTTGTTTTGAGAGAAATGTGCATCAAGTAAACACAGGATCTAATTACTGCATTCTTGAAGTTTACGGTCTACAAGTTTACGGTCTTAGGTATCTTGTTTTGATTGATTCACGACCCTAGCTATGTTCAATGTACATTTACATTAAACTGCATTCTTGATCACAAAATGAAGATAAATGAAGTCAAAATTAGAGATAAGAGGAAGAAGATGAGAAAAGCGGTCATCATCCATATGCAGAACCTAAATTAGTTGCCTCGAACTAAACATAACCACCTTAAATAGTATGCAAAAAAGTCATACAATGACATTTCCACCCAGACGAGACTTTATGCATAATTCATGGCCCGTAAAAAGATCAAATAAGTACGTGAAAACCACCCTTATTCATTTTCAGAAAGGTACGTTAGTTCATACATTCTCTAATATAAGCTCTATAGATTTCGAAATAAAATGTATTTATGTCAAAAATCTTGCAGAATAGGGAAAATTACTTGGGAAAATACTAAGATTAGTATTTACTTAGATTATAAAAATGATTGATTCACTCAATAATCAAGTATCGCATTTATAAATTTGAATAGCAGTGTCCCCCAATATATCATCAGTCTGGGTTCCCTATTTAAAAGAGATTATTTAGCGGCAGAATTCCGAGTCGATTATACTTTCGAACAATTTTAAAGATATAAAATATCGAATACCACAAATAAACTTTAATATTCATTAAATTTAACAGCAGCATTGTAATATGGTCTCAAAACAGGCAATGTCAGTTATATTTAGCGTAATCAAACCCACGTTTTTCCACCCAAAGGACAGTTTGATAGGTTCGGTAGATTTAACTAAATGCTTAGACCAACGGCGAGTGAAATCCACACTGCAAGGCATACGATACTAGTTCCTTTCCCTGTGCCACCTATGATTTCCCTGGATGATATGGCACCGGAAAAATCACACAGCTTAGGTGGAACTGAGGGTGCCCTGGGGCGTGCCCGAGAATCGAATCCAGCCCTTCGGAGAGAAGTCTAACTCTTCACCACCTGGACTACCACGTCCCGCATACCAAATCCAAAATAATAATCCTACATTCATAGCCATATGTAAATCATTAGGTAATGATCAAGATTAAAATTTCGCTCTTTTCATGAACGCGGTTCCATTCGTCAATTCCAGTCGTGCCCCCTTATTTGTAGCACAAACAAATAGTCACCCTCAATCCGTTGAATCACCTGTAAACATGAATAATGATAAATATAAATGAACAGGTTGGCCTTTCAATTCACTTATACCTCTAATGAATATTAATAAATAAAGGTTGCTTAAGCTCGGCATTCGTAATTAACATTCTCATTAGTAAATCGAGTTTGTATCCTGCTGTATATGCAACCATGAATCATAGAAGAGAACCGGGTTGCAGCATGATAACCATTCTGGTAGTGGAATGTGGTGAATCTAATTGTAGAAAAACAGTATTCCTGTACTTTTATTAACGTGCAATGTAGAAAAGATACCGAATCTATAGTTGTTATTTTGCTCGAAATCAGTTGGCATGTTTTTACTAAAGGTACTAGATGGCAGATCATGTTTATGTGTAATTAACATTATACGATGAATGCAAGTAAAATCAAAATTGATTTTCATTTAAACCAAAATTTGTTGAACGTACAAAGTTATAACTCTGACGACTTTCATTGGAAACCATTGCAATTTCCAGAATTATGACCTCGTCAGAATAATATGTCTGTCCATCATAACAATTTCCCCATCATTAACTCTGGAATCAACTGAGAGCAGTTTAAGTGAAATAGCAAACAGGGCCTATATTCCAAACTTTCATTTCACCTTGAACCCGCATTCTGAAAAACGGTCACAGCGGACAGGTTTTTTTATATCGCCACATGCATCTGATCTGATCAAAGTTTTGGCAAAATTTGGCCATACTTCACGAAACGCTTACTTACTTTGTTAGACAATTTCGATTGGGATTCTCTTACGCAGTGGCGTTTATAATATAGATTGAACTTATTAAAAACATTAAAGTATGCTCCCTTTTCCGATGACATCAAGAATATAATACGAACCCAACGTATTACGGTCAGAGGGATCACGAATACAAGATTAGAGAGATAGACTGCAAGACTGACAGGTTTAAAATGTCATTTTTTCCTACAACGATAAGAGACCAGAATGCTTGTAGTCGAAATCCCCCAGGAGTTAGTTCATCACCATGGGTATTAACGTACAGTTTAGGGACTGCGCGTGGATATATATTTATATATATATATATATTTTTATTACAGGTTCCTCTCACCTTCCCCCACCTATTTGAAAAACCCCAACCCCCTCATCACTTACCCTTTCCTCCTGGTGCTACACCCCCTGCCACACACCTTTTTTGGTGGCTCGCAGGGTATTTATGCAGAGGTCGATGTAGAAACGGCACTGTGTATACACGTACTGGCTATTGGTTAGATACCATTTCTTAGACACATTTTTCCAGGTATTTCAGGCATTCAAAATGTATAATAGTCTACTTGACCGAAGAAGTTCGAAGTCGAGACAGTAATTTGATCTCGGGTCTCTAAGAACAGCAGTGCAGAGCTTATTGCACGAGCCAGCATACGCCAAACTGAATTATTTTTGCTTGCTGCAAGCACTTCTAAACGTCCGATGGTTTTTGCGAAAGCTAAGGACAGATTTTATACTCATAATCCCTTTATTTGGTAATATATTATGTATTAAAAATATGCTGCAGTAGCGAGACTACCGAGTGGCTAAATGACCCCAGAATCCGGGCCAGACATGCCACTGTAACGGAACCTAAGCGGTCCGTCAAAGGGCTTGACTGACGTTGCGCCAATACATACAATATTGTCTACATTTTAAGCAATGCAACAATTTCAGTGAGTAAAAATCATTCGCCTTGACCGGGATTCGAACCAGGATGGCCGGATTCGAACGGATGACTCCGTTAAAGTTACTGTTGCGGCATCTCCCGCAGTTTCTTGAAATTTACATTTTAAGCATTTGCTACATATGCAGCTAACTGAAAAACTATAACAAATAGAAAAACAACCTACAATCCAATGGTCATTATTTATTTGGTAATATTATTGCTGAAACGCGCAAAACTTTACGCCAATATTTAAACTAATAATAAAATGTATATTTCCGTGTTCTACTGAAAGATATTATAAATTGAAAGAATTACAATGATTTTTTTTGGGATAAAATGAATTGTGAGTTATTAATATATATATTAATATATATATATATATATATATATATATATATATATATATAACTTTTGGACGGCACAATAGAACACAGAATAAAACAGATAACACGTAAAAGGACACTCACACTGTAGATGATTTAAGCTTTCGGCCTACTCCGAGGCCTTCTTCAGGTCAGACTGAGAGGTTTTGAGGGAAGAGAGCCTGGGGAGGGGAGGGGGGCGGAAGGTTTAGGGACTGTTGGGAAAGAAATTAAAGATGGCGGTTAAGGGTGGGAATTTTAAAGGATCGGAAATATAGGAAGTATGCGGATTAGCGAGTTCTCACCTTTATGTTGGTGGCTGAATCGGGTAGGGATTCTAGAACTGTTAAGGAAAAGCATTCGTCAAATGATAGGTTGTGTGAACTTGCGTGTAAAGGGATAGGAAGAGAAGAGAGTGAAGCAGAATTACATGAGTAACGGTGACTGTTCATTCGGATGGATAATGGGGTAATGCATTCGCCTATGTAGAATGAGGTGCATTGTTTGCACGACAAGAGATGGATAATATTTTTTGAGAGGCAATTAGCGTGGGAACGGGGTGAAGGGACAATGAGGGGATGCGGGGAGAGGGGAGCAGATCTGATTAGGAGACATGTTTTACATCGGGGGCGATTGCAGGTCCTATATATATATATATATATATATATATATTATTTCTTATTATGATTTTATCCTACAGTTAAAAGTAAAGTAATACGAAACTAGTTTTTAAATTGCGGCACTCGAACCCACTGCAATGAAGTGTCTATGATTATAGAATCTAGTTACTTTCCTTCTGTAACCGATATTTTCTCACAAAAGTCTTGCACCTAGTTGAAAAACTATAAACACAAATTGTACTGAGGGATTTCAGGGGCATTTCAGAGGGATTTCAGGACCAGACCCACACGTTGCATGCAAATTTTGCACCCGTGGTACAATAATTATCTGTCAAAAATTCTTTCAAATATTATTTCCAAATAAAAATGAGTACCATCCTTATTTCTGTTCTGGAAATTTCTTAAAATTTAATATGAGGTCGTATTTATTAGAATGATTTCATTTCTGATATTTTTAACCATTACTTTTTAAATATTACTCCATGATTCAAACTATGGTACACTCAATATCACACAATTTAAGCTACAAATAATGAATTACATTTAAATACTAACCTCTAAGGAAACACAGACGACTAGTTGAACGGAAATTTATTTAAAAGTAATTTTTAAATTAAATATTAGAGTAGACCGAATAAGATACAGTCAAAAACATTTTCATCGTGTCAAATTCATTACCATGGGTCCATAAATATGCTCACTATTACTCATAAACAAAGCCAATTTTAAATAAATAGGATTTTGATACCTAGCAAGGATGAAGTGTGATAAAAACACTTAACATCAAGGGAATCTATTACATATATTTCAAACTATTCATTATATTCTCCTTAATACAATAACACCATAGTGGAGCTCGGGACAAAATAAGGGATGGAGGAAATCCGGTGATTATAAGCGGAGAAATGCTTAATTTAACAATCGCAAAGGCAGTTATTATTCTCAAAGAAATCTAAGGAATTAATTAATACGTGTAAAGTTAAACACTCTCATCAAAATATACCATTAATTAAGCAGGCCGGAAAAATTATGAATGAAGTGATTAGTGAAAAATGAAGTGGCAACACTTTCATCTGGAATCTCAAAGAAAAAATATTAAAATGTATGTTGGATCTGTATAACCGTATGGATTAAACCTAGTCAATGGCTATAAAAGAACGTCTCACCGTGGTTGTGTGTGTGTGTGTGTGTGTGTATATATATATATATATATATATATATATATATATATATATATATATATATATATATACATACATACATACATACATACATACATACATACATACATACATACACACACACATACACACACATGTATGTATACATATTTTGACATACATATATATATATATATTATTTATATTATTTTCTACCTGAATATGTTTATTTGTAAGCATATATGAACGGGAATGACTTTTGAAAGGATTAAAATCAGACTTTCTCTAGTATTATTATGATAAAACAATAAGGTTTTTCCAATTAAAACTGACCTCGTATTCATCCATTAAATGTTTTAATTACAAGGTTTGTCAAAGTGGGCACGTTGGTAATACAACAATCACTGTAACTTTAAAATTTTAAGAAAGCCCTTCTATAATAAACGGTTTAAGGGAAAGTCACATCGTTCATTTGGATCCTGACGTGAAAAATGTCGTGCCTAGAATTTGAGTAATCATCCCCACCAAAAATAGTATCCTTGCTTAAGACGTACCTAGCTTACTTGGTAATTTATTACTTCCTAATGAAGATAAAAGTTTAAACTGTAAAATCATGGTCACTAAGTCTTCCTCCAGCAGTAGCAGGCTGGGCAAAGCACGGTTTCTGGAGTAAAAACAATCAGTTCGGCAGCTCGACGGCAAGACTTGTAGATCGCTATCTCACACCCTTCAAACTTCAATCTCATCTCGGCTATATTATCATGTCCGATCGCTCCACTCCTAATCTTCCAAACGTCTCCCTTTCAAGCTCCTCCTCCTTCCTCCCCCCCCCGCTTCAATTCTCTCCGGCTACCGATCCCCCTTCACATCTCCCCTCCACCCTTTCCCCACCCTACATAGTTCGTTCCCCTACATTCGTTGTCCATTCGCGCCCCGCCGAGTCGCCAGAGCCACACGAACGAACATGTGCACGAATAAATAACCTCAGTGGGGGAGATGGCGTAGGGAGGACACGCGAGAGGTGGGAGGGGCAACCAAGGGGATAAGGCCGAGAACACTTCTCAGCGTGTCGTGGACAAATTGGAGGGACATCAAATGTGGTGCATAGGTTCGCTTGGTTGAAGGGAGAATTCACTTGCGTGGGCGAAAATTGAGAATCCTTACGCCGGAAGCAAAATATGGAGAAAATGGAGGAATAGCTGCCTGAGTTTTCTTGCAGACAGATTGAAGTGTACATTGAAAAACCCATTGGTCTGCCAATGGTCAGTAATAAGTGCAACGACTGAAAACGACCAATAGCAGAGATCCATTCTCGTCGGCTTGCTCCTGAAAATGCATAAACTTTCAAAAAGTTTACTTATATGCCTACCAATGAAATTATATCAATTCAATTCAAACAGCTGCAACACAAGCATTATTTTTCTATATTTTGTTTCTCCTGTTTCAATGAATCCTACTTCTAAGAATCTTTACAGAGTTTTTATCCATCCACTGAGTGCTTCAAACTATGTTTATTAGAAACTTTTCTTTTTTACTTTCCCCTTTAATTGTTTGGTTATGAAATATTTAGGGCAACAACAACACGAGGTAAGAAATTTTTATAAATGAAAATGCTTTCTCCACACTGTACCGAGTATTGGTTCATTATGAAAAATACAAACACAATGCATGCTGATTAGGATGACTACCCTAATCCACCAATATTGGGTGGGGGACATGAATTTGAAAAATAGGTGGAGCAAATAAACATAAGGCTATACTTTTGCTCAATCTCTAATCCAGGCTTTTGGAACACAGTAACCTACACGAGTAGCCATTATTCACATCGTCGATTTCACAATATTAGTAAAATTCTACCTACTCGTAGAACTATATTGTTATTTAAGTTTAGACATTCAGCTATCAATTATGCTGAAATTGATTTTAATCTGATATTCATTTTAATCAGATATGTGGGAATACAAATTAACCGAAAATAAAACCAAAAATATAATATTCACTTGTTAAAATTATGAAATGTTATATAAATAAAACTTATCTATTTATAATCATCTTATCACTGCCAGTTGTACGTTCCTTACATACAGCTCTGATCTATACCAAGGTAAAACATTGATTTCACGTTGGTAGGAGAATATATTAAATCTCGTCACAGAGCTCAGAATCATATACGTAGATTGGATGCTTTTGAAATGTGGCTTTGGAGAAGGATATTGAACGTGAAGTGGGCAGAAAGGAGGCCAAATGAGGAAGTCCTATGATTGATGGGGGAAGAGAGGAGATTTGCTGGGAGAAATCATAAGTACACAGGAAAAATGGGTGCAAAGCATAGTGATTGGCATGGAATATTTAATATTGTGATATATTAATTAGGTAATCTACCGGTTAAGGTAGCTTTTTGGATGGACACAACTATCAAATAAACATTTTGTGACTCCCCACCTAGCAATCTATATCAGGTATTGTGATATAGGGGAGAATTTTAGGCGAACGTGGAAAATGTGCAGAAATGAGATAGGGATGTTGAACGGAATAAAGGGAAGAGAGAAATACACGGAGATCAAGAGGAACTTTGTTTTCGAGTAGGATTTTGGGTTGCATTTTGCCAGGAGAACACACATACACAGACAGACAGGCACAGGAGAGGTGGGGAAGGTGGAGTTGAGCAGCTAGTGCAAAACTATGTTTGCTCTTGTGCAAAAGCATGTCCCGGTCAAAGATAATTTTGCACTTGTGATCTGCTCGAGTCTGCCTTCCCCACCTGTCTTGTGTTTGTCTAAAATGTGTGTTCTATCCCCCTTCTTTATATCTGTATCCATGTGAATGAATATACATATGAATGTATGTAATATATATATATATATATAACATAACATAAACACAGTAATCAACTCGAAGATCTGTTAAGTAGGTAATGGTAGAGCTCACCCATGTACTAAGCCCGACGGCGTGTGAATATTTACACATCAGACTAGGGGCCAATTCCTTTCCCTGTGCCGGTTATGGTTTCCCATGAAGATCTGGTACCCGAAAATTCAACTAGCTTGGGTGGAGCTGTATATCCTTGCCCAGGAATCGAACCCGGGATCCTCCGGTCAGTGGTCCAACGCTCAACCCCCTGGACTACCGCTACCCTATGTATGTATGTTTGTATGCATGCATATATGTATACATATTTAAGAGATGTGTATGTTTATAAGATACGATATGAATACGATATATATTTCTACATATATATGTTTGTATTTTTTGTTTTACAAAGTTTGCTGTTTCGGAAATACTAAAGTATTATTTAATATTAAAGTTTTATTTTAAATTAATAAAGAATATTCCTCTTCAATGTTCGTATAGCTTTTAATAAGGAATTATTTTGTGAAAATGATTTGCCTTAAATTAAACAAAAGCAACAATTTTTACGATAAAACATCATGCAAAACTATGGAGGAAAGAATTACACAGAATGATTCATTTCTATTAAAAATACATACTCATACCATGCGAGTTTTGTAAATCTATAATTTTATTAAGCTGGATAATTAATAATACCTAATTATTATAATGCTTTAAATTAGAATCGATGTTCAATTAAATACGTATATCTCTCATTATTCAATATCCTCTTTCGTATCAATTTATATTACCTCTTTGTAGCCAAGCAACAGCATTAGTCAGTAGCCAGTAAGTAGCTTATTATTTCCTGCTCTCCTTTCCAATACAACATACCACTCTGTTTTTTCAACAATAAATACGTTGGTCAAAAATCAATGAATTCATAAAATAATTATCACAAAAGTAATTTCATCATTACTAATGACAGTTTTCGTTGCATCATTATGACAGAGACATAGTAATTGCGCCAGAAATGGATTTTAGAGTTGGTTGAGAACCGGAGTCAAAAGGATGTGGGTGGAAAGGTATGAATCGAACGTTGAAGAAATGTGTGGGCAGAAAAGGAGGCTGACTTGAGTGAGATAGAAGTGTAACAAAGTTGGTATTGACTGCAGAATATTTTCCATCCGAAAAAGGACGAGAGTAGTAAGAGAAAAGAGACAACCTGATGGTTTTTTAGCCCGTAGAAATCTATTTTGGAAGATCGAGGTAGTGGAGCGATCAACCTGAGGCGATCATCTCGGTGATGGAGAAGGTTTCATCCCCCTTTAGCTAATTTATGAAACCTGAAAGTGTGGGAAGTATCGACTATTTAGGGCGTGTAAGTTATTACGGTGGCGTCAAGGATACGTAGGAGTTGGTGGACAGAGCAGCCAGTCGTAGTCATCGCGGGCGGAAGAGGTCGTCTATCGCATGGATGGTACCCGTCGAGGGTTGGAAGCAGAGGGAGGATGTTGCGGTGGGCTGTTGCTGCGAGGGGAAGACGGCTGTTGGGGTAGACATTTTAAGTACTCGCAAGTCGCGAGCGCTGAATCCGCGTCTCGGACGATGTGGCGCCTCCTCGGACGTGTAACTATGACGCCCGTGCAGCTGTCCCTCCCGGGGGCCGTTGGGACTGAGAAGTGACGGAGGGGGAGGATGGACTTCCCTCCTTACATCCTGCCCCCACAACACCACTCTATCTCTCTCTCGCCCTCCCTCTCGTTGCCGGTCTCCCCCATCTCCCTCCCTCCGTACACCCACAGCGAGGCACGCACCACTTGGCGTCAGAAGGGAAAAGGCGGGTTGCAGATTTATTTCTTACATCACAGAAGTATGGAACCATTTTTAAAGATCTAGGGAAGAAACGACGCGCCACCCACGCTACGAAAGCCCTGGAATTATGCGAGGCAATTAGGTGACTTCAAGAGGTTGTGCCCTTTAAGAACATCGATCAATCACATATAAGTTTTCCAAACTCAAACCACAGGCTACTTAAAATGGGACCCAAAAAATTGTCTATCACTCAGTTATTTGACCTACTTGAACGAACGATTCAACGAGCAAAGCATAACTTTTATGACAGATGTTAATTCCCCAAAATGTTGGTGATTTTGGGGAATTAAAATGTCATGACAGCCCTGCCCTGTTGGTCTTGTGGTGCAAGCTACCATGAGGCCACAAGAGCAGGGGCTGTCAAGTCATTCGTCATTAGAGAGGAATATTTTACTTTTATCACAAAAAAATTTCTTGCAAGTAGTATTCCGATTATCAAGATATAAAGAAAACAGTGGTTAGTGCAAGAAATATGGAGCGTTGGAAGTACATGGAAGTAAAATGAGATGGAACAAATCATAATAGTAATTTTTTTCCTTGGTTCATTTAATACTTTCGTTACAAAACACTCCGTAGGACGAAAGTTGAAAAACTTGGTACAATGCAAATACAATTGCGGATTCTAGGTTCCTCTTAAATTCCTTCATTAAAACTCATTCAACAGTAACTTCCTTTTTCACAGCACTATAAGAAACAGATAAATATGGCCTCTATTATCCATGCAAACTCTATTTCAAAAGTGCAATTGGAACCGTTCTCTAACGCGTATGTTCTATTTAATTTCCGTGTTGTAAAAGTATTAAAAAGAATTCAAGATCAATCCTAAATTTCCTTTGAGCTGTACATTTCTAAAATTATAATTATTTACAGAACTAAAAATCTATTCTAAGAGAACTTGAAATGCGTAAATATTAAACCAAAACTATCGGGTTAATTTGGCAGGAACGGCCAGGGTTTTTCGATCTTTATTGGTAACTTCCAGATAATTCTATTTCAATTCCCTTAACTACACAGGGGAAATTGCTAAACGAAGACTAATTTCTTTTTTCCGAAGCATTAGTACTCACGAAAATAGGAAAACTGCTTGTTATATGTAAAGACTATGTGGACTAATGCAGAAAAGTGGTATTTTGTGTAAAACAATTTGAGGATTTGTATGTCGGACAAATCAGCATAATGTGAATACAAAATAGCATATAAATACAGAGTTTTAAAAAAATCATGACAATAAGAGTATCTTGCAAAACATCTTACGTGTGTATCCTATAACCAAAAGTGACTTCAAGATTAAATGATTGTATCTTTCATATAATCGGTGTTAGCTCACCGATTTAGAGCAGGTAGAAATTTCAACAAGAAACCGTGACTATTAAGTTCCTTCTATCAATGAGTGTTTATTTCCTGCGCATTCCCCCATTTATTCACCATAGGTGGAATAGATTTAATAACTTGACCACCTTCGTCTCCTCCTGCTTTTATTGATCTTTCTCCTATCGTCGCCCTCTTTCCACGTTACTGAGTTGCACATAAGGAATTCGTTTTCCCCTACGTCTGCATCTGATGATGATTAAGTATTGAAACTCTGAGTGTCTAAAAAATCAATTTATGTGTCGTATCAATTGTAAAGGTTCTATAGAAAGAGTTTAACTCCGAATTTTGATAGGTTCGGGTAGTGCACACCTCGTACTGAGCATTAGGGCATGATGAGTTTTTAATGGGGTTGTCCAAAGGCATTATTTCTTAGATTTTAAGCCCGAAACCCTCCGGTCAGTGGTCGAACGCTCTAACCATTACGCTACCACACCGTTTCATTTTCTTGCATATAACATAATGACGGTCACCAGATTACTATAATATAGTGGCGACCAACGATACTTTGATCTTTTCCCCGCTTTCTATATGTCACCCTCTCGACTAAGTTTTCTCTTCCTATTAATTTCCTGTTTTCATCCTTAAAAATCTTTTGACTCTTAGCATACCTGCTTGACCACCGATTTGACTTTATAAGGATTTATGCTATTAATTTCAAGTGAACTCTCACAACAGGAGGTTGATATTTCATACTTAAACAAATACATCAGAATTCATAGGATTTTATTATGACAAAAATCACATCTTAGGTTTAAATCGATTTTGATATAAATAAACCGAAATATTAAAATAAAACCATAAACATTACATATTAGACGTTTACATGCATGAATATTGTAATTGCGCTCATTGCTTTATCAATAAAATACTTCACGTAAAATAAATTTTTTCTACAAAGTATTGGATCCCTGTTATTCCCTGGAATTTAATTAAACCACTTACATGTATTTATATGTTTTCATCTTCCTTACTAGTGCTCCACAAATATCGCATGATAGTTATGTTTAAGAAAACACTTTTCCATGGACTCTTTTATCTTTTTTAGAATACATATTGAATTTTAAAAAATTGAATAATTCCATATAAATTATTTTCAATTTCACCTCACCTGAAAATGCTACTGTGCGTCGTAAAAATATTATCCTTGATATTTAACATTTGCATTCACCCCGTATCATGTAGTATCCGTTTGTGAAGATGAATTAATGACAACCAATTCCTCTTAATACAATGCAATAATTTTGAGAAAGTAAAAATCATTCTCCTTGACCGGGAATGATTTTTAAACTCTGAAGTTGTTACATTGAAATGCATATTAGCGTATGATTACGTTAAAATTTACTGCTGCGGAATCTCACACAGTTTCTAGGATTTTTTTCCTTCATACAATAATACTAATACATAATTTAAGAATGCAAGAGACTTAAAAAATTATGATATATTTTATCCATGAAAGATACAAGTTAAAGGGTCCCTTAATTGACACACCAATGTTTATAAATGTTGCAAGATAAATGCATTGAATTATATCTCATTATTTCAAAACTTATTCAGCCATCTAAATATTTTTTTCAATGTCTTTCTCAGTGAGTTTTGTTTTGTCTTTTATAACATGGGACTCCATAACATTGACTGCGTTATCTTAAAGAATTCCGTAAAGTAAAGCTATTTAGGGAGGAGGGATAGTGTTGAATTGTATTGTGTTTTTTATAAATCGGGATTTAAGAAGTTTGCAAAGATTGTATATATTTTAGAGAAACAAAAGGAAAAATGTATTTTAAAGGAAAAGCAGGACGGTCACAGCCATAACTAAAGTGCCCCTAATATCCTCTGGGACTACCTTATACTTCACTCCTCCTACCTTGCAATTTAAAAGAAAGTGTTTCTTGTCAATCGAGAAATAATTCTTATAAAAGAGTAGACGTGTAAAGCAAGATCAAAGCCGGAGGAATGAGAACATCCACGAAGGGGAAGGCAGCGAGAAAGGAGAGAAAGAGAAGATGGGAAATGGCGGGGGAGGATGGAAAAGCAGCTCTGCAGAGAAGAGGTCACGGGGGCCACGGGTTTCGGCCAGCGGGAGCTGTCGTAAAAACCAGGCCTGGCATTTGTCCGGCTAGAGGTGGTATGCTCGCGGAGAGGTTAAGTCGCGGAGAAATTATGGAAAGCGGTATGTGGGGATATGGAGAAGAAGAAAGAATATCTCTCTTCCGTCAGCTGTTCGTGTAGGAATGGAGAGGTAGAAACTAGGCATGGGAATGGGTCACAATGTAGAGAGATGCATCCGCACCCTCTAACCTTCCGTTTCTCGAGAGTACGAAGACTTTCAATAGTTCGGGATTACATACATTTTGCGTTTGTCTGCGCTTGTCAAGTCCCAACAACGAAGGTCGTTAAGATATAACAAGATTTTTTTGCGACATTTCTGAACTGCGTAAATATATAGAAAGAACGCCCATTGGGATGCGACTCGGGTGGAATAAGTTCGCTTTGGCCACGGAATACACCACATTTTTTACCTCCGTTCACCGGACTAGCCAGAGGCCGGGCCAATTCCCACCGACCTGGAATGAGATGGTTGTTTTATTTCTCTGCCTCTCACACACCGGGGGAAAATCTGCCACATCGACAATCTCAGGTCTCCCCTTCCTTCTCTCTCTCACCCGCCGTGTCGAATTCAATTTTTATCTCAGCCACCCGCACCTCTTTCCACGTCCGACTTCATGCGCCTCTCATCCCGCCGTCCCATGAACTATTTATTTCATCCCAGAGGGTGATCCGAGAAATTGGGGCTTCCCGAGTAATTTCGAGGCGGAGAGATAGCGGGCGCCGGACGTTCAGTTAGCGGGTGGCTGCGAGCCTTCTCTAAATAAAAATCTCCCCTTCCCCGAGACGGCCCGATAGCTGTCAAAGCACCCTTCTGGCCCGCTTGCTTCGCTCCGTCACACGCGTTGGGGGGGGGAGGGAAAGCCAGAATCGATCGCCGGGAGGATGGAGAGGGCAGATTTTTCAACTCCGTCCTCCACGTGATTCGACAAGCTCACTCTCCTGAACCCCTTGCTGTCGAAGCGAATCAGTTTATTTCGCGAGTTGAGATTTTGCGGGTGGATAAGAAATAAAGGAAACGCTCAGGAGGACGAAAAAATGCTATCGGCGAAAGCACAGCGTTCTCAAATATGCTCGGGTCACGATGTGAAAAAATCTGAGGGAAACCTTATTCGAACCTGATCCTGTGTCCAATTAAGACGAAGAGATATGCGAAGCGGAAGAAAATGGGCCTTTGATAATGACGGAGGTGGGAACCGTCTATGTTGGCGATTTTGGGAGGATTTCATTGACATAATGAAGCACCTTTATTACCTGGTTAGCAGTTCGTTCGTTCGTTCGACTGAGACCAATAGCAGAGTAGACGGTTTCTTATTTATCGTTCGACCACCCATTCTGTGATCATGATCTTCTAAATTACTATTCAATCCGAAGAGGGCACAAGCCACAAGTGGATCTTTTTCTTTACTGGGACATGTTTTATAAAAGTTATCATAGTTGAACCCAAGTTTCAGTTTTGTCCGATTCATCTCAATGAAAGAGGTTACACATGTAAAATTTCTCTTTCGGTCTTTTATTTAGAGTGGACTAAAATATAACCAGTGACCACTGTCACACCATTTCACCCCACTTTCCATGTAAGAGATATCATAGATAAATTATATTAAAAGCGTAATTTAATAATTAAAACTTTAATGAAAAAAATATTAATGACAGTATCGAAGAAAAATGTATGCTCATTTTACAATTAAAATATATTTTTCTATAAATATATATATATATATATATGATTTCTTCGAAGTAACACGGAAGTGTTGAATAAAAAACTTAGACAGTAACACACAGCACGAGAACACATAAAAAGAACACTCACAATAATATCTTGATAATTTCGACGGACTCGGACTTAAAGTCTTCTTCGGAAGATAAGATATGACTTATATATGACTATTTATACATGTATATAGTTTATACACATGCATATAACTTTCACCTAAGCCTCAATGACGAAGTCAAAATACTCATAAATGGTCAATAAATCATTTAATATATCGACCAGGAAAAAGATCTGACCTACCTACCCTGATGTGTGCATTTCACACACTTTTGGCCTTAGCCTAGGGTTAATTCTACCATCATCTATCAAATTGACCTTCGGGTTGATAATTGGGCTAATATATCTTCATAACAAGGGACCTTACTGCACTGTATTTCAAGAAACGAAGAAAATCCTAGTTTTACAAACACAATTATAAAATTGCAAAATCTAAGTGATTTGGTAGATTTAATTGAAAAGGTACTGTGCAAATATGATTTTCTGAGAAAAGACCTTCAATCCAATATTCTTGCAATGGTGTAGCACATGCCAGAAATAGTATAAGGGCATATTCCAAAATATGAGTTGTTGAAACTCTACCAAATCAGTTTGAAGACATTTTGCTAAATCATATGATTTTGGCAATAAAAACTTATTTCTGTTATATTAGTGTATTCAAATAATAGGAAGATCTAACAGAAATTCGTCTCTTCGAACAAACAGTTACTTATTTCTTGGAAAAATTTGCTTAATATTCTAAACGAAGGGTAAACAAGTAGACGGAAAAGGCAGAAAATAATATAGTCAACTGGAAATGGTGGAACGCAGAGTTTCACGAATTTTCTTTAGGTAAAATTGGTAGACCAAAACATCAATGAAATACCTCTACGGAGCAGAGCTGACGAACGGCGCTGCCACGAAATGGCAAAAAGCGATCAATCTCCTTAACCTCTCAAATATAAAACTAAAACGAGAATAATCTCGAATACTTTTAGGCACCTTAACACAGCAATAACTAATCTTCGAACTCAAATTTGCACTCATAAATAATAAAATACGCAATACAGTTTTTCTCTAATAAAAATAATATGATGCAGACATAAATATCAGTCCGAAATTGTGATGCATGAGTTATGGACTATATTAATCATTATAGCATTTCTATTTAGGGGCAAGCAATGAGGCAGAATATTTTACGAAATAACGTCAGTAATATGAAATATTCATTTCGAGAAAAAAGTACACCGTAAAAATTTTCCCTAAGACCTACACTTAAAACCAGCTGTGAGCTCAAAGGCATCACCAGAAAATTAACAAAAATCCCTGAATACATACTATATAAGGTTATTAAAGGAGAAGCATTTAATGTTTATACCTATTCGTAAGCTATAAATATTAACGGTCGCTTAGTATATCATC
Source organism: Hetaerina titia (assembly GCA_037158775.1). Taxonomy (NCBI): domain Eukaryota; kingdom Metazoa; phylum Arthropoda; class Insecta; order Odonata; family Calopterygidae; genus Hetaerina; species Hetaerina titia. Next base: position 116,439,747 of record CM073770.1, on the reverse strand, counting down.
CTTATTTAATGGCCTAATGGCATAAAAGGAAGCATTCCAAACACGAGAGTTTCCACCATTTTAAACATGAACTACATCACTTCCTAGTAGTTGGGTAAAATTCATCCACGTTCCGCCAAACATTTTAACATCTCCCTACTTCTCAGCCCCCAATGCAATTCAGTAAGCACAAAAGACCTCAACAGCAGGCGAACAAGCGACGGTATCCAATATTTTTTTTCAGAGAGACACGCATTATTTTAAACCAGCTAGCCAAGCAAGGCATCCTCATTCGGGGTAGAAAAACGTCAGCATTAACTTTTCCATCCGACCACTATGGCGCTGCACTCACGAGGCTCATAGCACGAGCACCTGAAGGATTCCCATGGCAACTCTCTCCCTCTCAATCTCTCTCTCTCTCCTCGGGAAACAATTAATTGCACTCTTGACGCCTAACACGAACATGGGTGCGCCGTCCGGTTGACACGTTAAATATTAGCGTAAGATCCATTAAAGAAGAAAGAGGAAGGTTGTGCGCAGGAGGGGATATTGTGGCGAAGGTCAGGGAGAAGGAAGAAAAGAGATGAGCGAAGAGGGAACCTGCGAAGGAGAAAAAACTGAAGGAATGCAGAGAAACAGAAAATTACGTAGGAGGCAAGCAAGAACGACTGAGGAAATTTGTAAACATTCAAATGACATGACCTCGTATGTTACCCAAGAAATCAATACAGCTTAAAATAAAGGATACCTGAAAGTTATAGTAAGCTATTCTAGCTGCGCTTGAAAATCCCACCTTTGCGCTTTTCCTTCAAAATGCAGACTAATAACTTCAAATTCGTACATTGGCTTCTAAGTGGCGTATGTTTGAAATGCTTATAGTTTTTACACCTTCACCATAGGAGACTTAAATTTACGGAAATGCTCTGACTTTTAGAAATGAAAAATTGAAAAAAATATTAATAAATTTAATTTACATTCTGGTGAAGTATAAAAGCTCTTGCCAACCGAAGTAACTAATTACCTGTAAAAATACTTTGACGTAATGCGAGCGGATTACATGATATAAAATGATCACATTACGCAATTATCTTCATAAAAAGAGCATTGAATCAATTCCTATTGGCATTCAGAGCACATACAAACAAATTTGGGACAGGTTTACCCTACAATTACAAAGATTTAATCAATTCCAAAATTGGAAACAACAATAAAAAGCATTTTGAAAGGCACGTAAATGCTTAGAAAGTTTCAATATCGGAAGGATAATTTATCCTTGATCTTTTGGATAAAAAATAATTAGAGCATGACATTACAGAATTAGAGCAGTGGGACAATGGACTGAGCAGTGGGACAATGGACTGAGCAGTGGGAAGTAAGGGCACGGCGCCATAATTTACAAATTATAACAAGTAGTAATTATAGGGAGAAGTGACCGGAAGCAGATGCCATTTACTCCATTAGAGATTGGTGGATAATTCGGTAGGGGTAGGATGTACAGGGAATGGATGAAGGGTGGAAAGAAACCCGGCGTCGGCTTACAGGTAAGTCTTCCTGTATGCCGAGTCCTGTAAGTCTTCTTCTCTGTATATAAGTCCTGTAAGTCTTCTTTTAACAAAAGGCACCGATGGGTACACGGTACGTCCTCTCCGCCGGACGTCACACTCCATTTTAAGTGCTCTCCGCATAGTATCCCTAATATGGATCGGAATTCCACTGAAAAATCTTGCCATTTACAGAATTCGAGGCCGGACCCTCGGAATGGGACACCAGTGCACCAATCCATCCCGATCTCCCAGCTACTAATAAAACTTCTGGTAGAGTACGATGCGACATCGGCGTACGATATCGTGATTGCAGCAATAATAGTATTTACCTAAGAGCTTAACAATAAAACCTTGCTATTTCCGAGTTTCAAAATATTTCGACTCCAGAAAAACGATCTCTAAACCCTGAACATTTCAGTGTCAGCAGGCTGTAAAGGCATTAGTATTTCCAATCCCCGTATCAGGCCATTCCATATGACCTCTTTCCATCATCAGTTTTATTGATTCACTCCATACTCGTATCTAAAATCCCTATCGAGACGAAATGTCATCTGGCTATACGACGTTTACGAGATTTTTGCCTTAATATTCGAGCTAGAAAAATTGTCTGAGAAAATAACTACCAGGAATTTTTGTATAATACGAATAAATGGAGGCAAAAGGAATTCGATGACATTGCAACGACATCGTATTCCTTTGTGTCGTGGTTTATGGGTTTGAGATCGATGGTTTCGATTTATTAGGGTTTCCTCATCGAGACTGCATCACTATTTTGACTTTCTATATTTGTCACAATTTTTCAATAGGTGGCACGTAGAATCCTCATTAGACGTTGTTAAGTTTAATAAAAATCGATAGAAAAAAGACAAATTTTATGTGTACATAGAAATAGAGGTTGTATTCAGGTAAAAAGTTTCTACAAATGAATCAAAGAATACCTGAATAGAACGAAAGACTGAAACCAAAACATATGTGTATAATGTTAATGAATTTTTCCATTCCTAGCTCTCCCAGGTAACCTTTAGAACAGCTTACATCCCAAATAGATGCTACACCTTGAGACTTTGAGTCGATGAAAAGTTTCCCATTTCCCTATGTTTGCTCCATTTCTTGTGCATGTACTGCAATGGTACGCATTTGATCTTACTGGTGAAGTATTTACATTCTCTATTATTCGGATAAGATTCACTGGTATTCGCTGTGTATCATCGGAACGTTACTTCTAGCAAAGAGTGGTTTAGAATCGCTTTATCTTTCTTTTGGAACACAAAAATGACGAGTATGTTACCCCTTTGATTTCAACGTGTTTATTATAAGGTAATCTACCGGTGAAGGTAGGTTTTTGGATGGACACAACTATCACATAATTAACTTGCGACTCCAAACGTAACACAAACGTATTTAATGATCAGTAACTTATCTGTGTGCATATAAGCGCACAGAATATATGACTTCGAAGTTTGAGCCCCAGTAAAATATGATTTTATGCCTTAACTTACAAATTTTAAACGTATGGTACATAACATGAGTGTTAAGCAAGTTGAATAAGTATGATGAAATGCTTTTCACACTATAGGTATATTTGATTACATACAGAGGGGCGATCGAAATGGTGCGGTGGCTATTGTACTGGCTCTCGTTGATGTTTGCTCTGAACTTGCATGTGTTGCATTTCTTCCATTAATCGCTATACTTTAATTCTAACAACTGGGAAGACAACTTATTACCATGAGATTTCTCGTACTATATAGCTTTATATACATCCGGCTTTTCAACCTTGTTAACTATACCCGGTAAATCGTTTGAGGCATTTAAATATTTATTTTTAAACATCACTTTCGTTCGTGCAGCATCAACAAACTTTCACGGAAAGTGACTGTCCTTATACAAAAGGACGTTTCAAGTTTTATTCCGTCTTTAAAGTACGCTCTCTAAAGAAAAAGTGTAGAGGAATGGTTATCAAAATTCTTCGGCATATTGAGATTTTTTATGACCAGTGCTTATGATGCCCAACTTCTCTGACAACTTTCGGCTTGCCTTTAGTGGAGGAGACAGCAGCAATACTTCCCACCATTAAGTTTTTACTTTTCAGCAGCCATATTTGGCATCTTTAATTATCTTTTTTGTTGCTTCATCGTCAATGAGTACTCTTTTATGAACCAATACACGTTAATACTTCATAAAATGACCATTATCGTGTGGAAAATATACTCACATTAACATTCTACTAAGAATTAGAAATTCTCGGGAAATCAGTCAATGATTAATCTGCGTGGCTAATTAAAAGGCATTTGCAAGTCTACTCGGGATCTACGTCCCATTTAGCAACCAATTATTAATGTAAACACACAACACTAGTAATGTCCCTAATCTAAAATCATTCCGTTCATTTTCGGAATAAGACGTTTACGCGAGTTTTATCGTGATTTTCCATCATCATAACATACGTAATTGTACAACATACCATCTTTGAAATTACCAGAATCGCCGTAAAGCTTGAAAACAGGATACCTAAAGCACATAAAGTTTGAATGACTTACACGTGAATAAAAGTTGCATTCGTATATGTGCCATGTCATCCGTTTTTCAATATACCATCTTATATAAACGGACGTAAGTACAATTATTGTTCGTAGTAATTTTCTTCTTGATTGGCCACTCATGTTGCTTTGCACTCAGGCCCAATTGGCGCTGCTCTGTTAAAATTCTGTGACACTTCACAAACAAATATCCACTCCAAAGTTCGATTCCAAAACAATGGGATGGACGATGAACGAACGAGGAATTGGAGCGAACCGCGAGAAAGTGAGAAGTGGTGAAACAAAGAGGGGAGCGGGAAATGGAGGACTTCGTGTCTACCACATTGCTCATATTTTTATTCCCTGGAGAAGAGACATAAACACACTGCGGACCCGTTCGCGTCATTGCAAGGGGATTGTGGATATCCAGAGGTAGTATCTCCTCATCGCTTGGGCTCATTAGCACCAAGGCGGCGGTCCTCCCTTCTACAATGAGGAGAGGCGGCGCGGCGGCGGGACGGGCGAAGGATAGCACAAAGAGAACGAGGACCCACCCGCCCTTCCTTCGCCGCCACCCCCGCGTCCACCTTCCCGACCCACGCGCCATGCTCCCACGCTAGTCTCACCTCCTTCCTCCTCCCCTTCCCGCGTTAGTTTTTCCTCCCCTGCTCCGAGAGGGCAACCCATCTCCCGCCGTGTGAGTAGCGGCATTGGGGGAGGAGATGGGGAAAGTGAGGCGGGAGAACTTGCCCCGGCGATGAGTAGAAACAATTACTCAACGACAATCGGAATCATGACAGGAGGAAAAACAATGGAGAGAGGAAAAGAGGGGCAGAAGGCGCACAATGGCGAGACGCGGCTTCATCCAAGTGGCGGAGGTAATTTAAGAATGAAATATGAATTATATGGCACTTTTTTATGACTGTTTACAAGTGTAATTTACACATAGAGCAAATAAATAGAATGTAAGAATTTATAGCTAAAGGCTTAAATGGAATAGTACCAAGCCCTAGAATAGTATCAGCTCAAGAAATTTAAAATGAAGTTTCTGTAGAGGATATTGTGTTTGCATGGAAAACAATATTTTAAAACTTTAATTCCAGAAGACGCTCCTACATACGCAAATATTTCATGTGTCATAAAAATTCATGAGTTTATTTAGATAGCACGTATTATAATTAACATAAAATGATCAAATTTTACTTGGTACAACATAAGTAATATGTTTGCTAAGTATATAGACCATTCTATCAATGACCCGGTTTTTGGACTTACACCCGAGTAATTTTTTGGACAAACCTAGATAAACTGAAGTGTGTAATATTTTAGCTTCATGGTCTTTTTTTAGGATTCCAAAGGTGGCATACTCGCATGTGAAAACACGTGTTTCCATATCTGTAGAGTGAGAATTGTACGCGCTGTCGTGCTTAGTATCACACATGTACATGTTTTATGTTTGCGTGTATAAATAAAAATAATGGACATATATCTATATGGATTTCATAAGATGTTTACCATAGATAAGTAAGGCCAAGTTAAGTTTTGGCACTCCTGCTCATCAGACTTTGAGTTAATTTGTACATATGTTGCTGTAGATAGTGAAAAACAATGGAGTATCGCGTAGCAATGATAGAAACAACTGTTATTCATTGAAGGTACACTACCATTTCAAGGTAGCTTTTGGCCCCTAATCACTACTTACTATTGTAATATGAAATCACTGTTAATATCGAAATCACATTAAACTGCTCGTCCTCATTGATCCTGCTACTTATGCGGCCGTTGAACAGAAATAATTTAAGTTCTTGTACTATTTAACGCTAGTGGCAGAGTACAGAACAGCTGGCAAATCTTATCGGCAGCCGAACTGAAAAACATGTTGACACATTTGCCTTGGTTTTCGCACAACTGCCAATCAATAATATTCCGCAAGTGGAATTATATTGAATTCATTTTTAAAAATCTTCACAAGTAGAATGAGAACGAGGTTAGGAGAATAATGTTGACGGTAATGCCGACAAATCAGAACTGAACGATGTGTGAAGCTTGGGAGTGTATGACGGTTAATAACAAATGATAATAGCAACTGCGCGAATTGATAATAATGAGATTAGCAGTGTCAACTCGTTGTAGCCTATTAAGAGGCGCTTCCATAAGTTTCAGGAGAACAGACGGCAGCACCCGTTTCGTACGGTTTAGATAAAATACATCGAAGTTAAGATATCTTAGGATTTCGTTCGAACACTATACAGCACCCAACAATCTGCATCATATTTGCAGTAATAATTTATTTTCTGTAACTCCGAATATACTAATAAAAAGAAACTCTCCAAAAATAGAGTTATTCGTTCTTTCAGCACTGTAAGAGAAGAGGCGATTGTTAGACTTTGCACTTCATCGGACTGAATTCGACACACAGACATCGTGATATCCGACATCTAATCACCTAACCGCAAAAGCTTGTCCAGCATTTATGCTAGATATATGGAGTATTTTACTTACAAGTAATTCGGAGAAAGTACATTGTCAAAAATATCACACGCTTTATAATTTTGTTAAGCTCTTATAAATCACATTCAAGTTTTTAAAAATATTGCGATCCCTTGCTGGATCCCTAAACAACCTCAATTACTGACTCCTTGTCATATGTGAAACCAGTTTCCTATAAATTACTACATATACCCAAAAAGAAAAGGAGTCTGGTGGATTTTCATATTGTATTTAAGTCACGTCAGCTATGAATTTAGAGCAATACATCTCCTTCCGCGGAACCGCTCGCTGGGATACCGCTGAAAGATATTGCAGCATTACGAGCGACGAGGGGATACGGAGTATCACCGCGAGGGCGTTGGATTCCTTAAAGATATCATACTTTTTCCGGGGTAACGGCCTCAATTATTTACATGCCAGGAATAAACATCAGGACGAAACCTAGCATCGCGGGAATCTTTGCGATTTGCGCTCGTACGAGCAAATGCATATTCAGCGGGGGTCCCTACATCGGCGTGTGTGCACCAATTTTTCCTACTTTCTCATACGTGAGCTAAGAAATGCAATCCTTCCCGAGAAGTTCTTTAAAAAAAAACAAATCGAATGATGTGCGTTCGTCGCCTACCCTATGCCGCAGCCAATTAAGTAGGGGGCGAGAGAGGAGTCATTAAAAATCCGGGCAGGAGGCATTAAGCATCTCGAGCACAGAGTCCATCTTGCGACCAAAAGGAGATACTCGTCCGGTTCCGATGAAAAAGAACGTCGCATAGTGGCATGATGGGAAAAATAAAAAATAAATTCGAGAGGAAGAGAGAGAGAGATAGTGGTGATCAACGACTTTTTCATTGGAGGCGGAAGATTAGGAACTGATCGGATAATGGAAATAGTTGATACTTTTAGAAAATATTAAGCAGTATGGCGGAGCAAAAAAATCTTCGTAACTATGTTCAAAAAATAAAACCGGCACCTTTAGTTGAGACGGCCCTGATGAATGAACGAAAGCGAGAATTTAAATTGGTTGGTAAAGAACGGCAGCAGCATTTGATAAGTCGGTAACGGGTAAGCGCTGAAAAGAAGGATTAAATTAATCGATCAATGTTTTTAATAAATGTTTTTTGATGGCGAATTAATATTCGTGATTTTAATGCTCCAAAAATTTTATTACAGCCTCACAAGAGATTAATATCTGTTAGTTATTAATTTCTTCCTCGTTTCCGCGTAGTGAAACAGTTTCTGTTTTATGCACACCAATTTTCCCTCCGTAATGATTTGTTGAGCACAGCCGAATGATTTACAGCATTGAAGAATAAAAGTGACTGATTAATGCATAAAATATGTTTCATTTCATCCCCTTAATGAGAAAGTCACATGTTTTGGTTTCTTGAAAATCTGCGGTAAAGTAATTAATTTTTTACTATGGACACACGCTCGGTTCTTCCCATATATCTTGAAAAACACTCAAAAGTCACGATACACTTTCAGTTTATCACGACATCTTTTCAGAATTAAAAAATTCTTAGTCAACATAAGCAGTATCATCCATCATTACAATTGTTAATGAACTACAGCATCTACTCAAGTGATGATGGAGAGAGAAAAATTATGAGTAATTAACTTATTCCTTGCATTTTTTCGAAGTAACCAGTAATAAATTCTAGGTGGGCAAGAAATATTACAAATTATGGCCGATTTCGCTCCTTTGCACCCTGAAATTGATGACATTGTTTGAGTACCATGGAGTCAATATCAAATTTAGCAAAAAACCATTAAAATACTAATACTTCACTCTTCTGAATTTGCATGATGCAGTACGTAGAGTTAATCCAAATAATTGAAATGTAAATTGTAACACATGACTGATACAATGCAAAACAAAGAAGGAAAATAATTGGCGATACACTTTGTATTGCCTAATAAAATCCTTTAATTGGTCGAATTAAGTATTAAATTTTCTCGGCTGGCCAAAGTCACAAAAAACATTTTCACATTAAATATTGGATAATTTGCAATCAGCCAATATGGCTAATATGGCAAGGCTCTTCAATTCTTAATAAAACAAAGAATGGGTTTATTCAGTTTTTAATCCTTTTCTCATTTAAAAACCTCCGGACTCCTAAAGACACGAAAATTACGGTCAATGTCCAATGAGTTTGAGAATAGTCCTACTGGACGTCACCTCTTAGGGTATATTGAGCTGAACTTAAAGCTTAAACATTTTATCCCGATAGATTGCCATATCGAATAATATCAGCATATCGTATTATTTTTTATATGCCATTGAGGTATTTATAACATACTCGTAATACTATGATCAAACTCTTGCATAATATTATGTAAGAGATAATTCATTATACTTTTCTGGAGACTTTTTCCAGCAAGTTAACTTTCTTACAGTTAAAAATAAAACATTTTTTTAAATCAAACCAATTGACATCTATATCGTATAAAACAATCTCACTTCTTTATTTGGGTTAAATGTTTCACAAACAGCACATTTTGTAAGCTAAGAGCCCCAATAATTTTAAATACAAGCAGGGGTTTTGCCATGCCAATTACGGGGTTTACTTTTTTATCAAAAAATGGGTTAATAATCACACCAGTACATGTAATAAATTACGTAAAAGTAAAAAGTAAAAAAACGTAATAAATTACGAAACCTGATTTCGTATTCCATAGAAAAATAGGAATAATTATTGTAATTAAGAGTAATTAATTAATTCTAAAATATATTGATTATCAAAAGCGAATGATAATGAAAATGATGCATTTTATTATGATGATTTCAGAATCAAGATTGAACGTGTATTTTTTAAGTCTACGTTTTTTTACATATTTCATTTCTATTACAATAGTCATTATTATTGTTTTTCTCATGTGAATGTTTGAAAATTAAATCGGCATCTACAATTAATGCAATGGATACACATAAAATTATGAGATAAGCTACATCTTTGGCGTAAAGTTAAAATTACACAAATCCAATCCGTCATTAAATAACTCAAGACCTGTCTATTCTCTTTGAAGCATAATTTACCACATTATTTAATATATTCTATTTGAATTTTTTTCATTGAGCAACGGCAGCACATTCCATTTGCAGAAAACACCATGCAAGTGCCGAAACACATCCATAATAAAATATTTCCGTAGACGACTACTCTTTTTGACACCATTTTAGGTATCATTAATTTTGGATTTCGTGTTGATTTTGCCAGTTTAACATTTTTACCGTTGGCGCCGAGAGGTTACTGCCCACTTTCAATGACGCGGGGGATGTGTGTGTAAGAAAACACAAGGTCCATACGTCATTCCTCCGAAAAAGAGTAGGTAGCAACTTTTCCGGTCGACTGTAGAAATCCGGTTCCCCTCCCCCCGCTTTGCAACTCCTCATGCAAAGACTAACCGCCACCTCCTCACGCACTTAAAATCAACCTTTCCTCGCCAAGCCAATTCATGCCCTTGGGAGATCCAAGTCGGAAAAGGTGCCGCCGAAACAATATAAAGGACTGTGAAATCCGCCTCGCACTGGCGCAAGCTAACAGAACTCCACGATATCCCCATCCCTGTCGCAACCACCCGCCTTCCCAGGTCCATCTAATGCCGCAGATAGCTCGACCAGAGCTTATATTAACTTACGTATCAGGCCCGAGGATTCCGATGGAAGGTGCACACCGTAGGCATCACAGTCACACAAAAGGATTACATGAAAACGATCTTATCCCCTTTTTTCTTCGTATAGCGAAATGAATGTTCCATTCTTTCCGAAACCTTTATTTCTCGGGAAACAATAATTTATGGCTTACCGCAGTAGCACACTGGGAGGTGATACGTAGCTTATTGGGCATTTTAAGGTCTAATTTAAAGTCTAACCCTTGATGTTTAATATGGTGCGTCGAACTTTCCATTTGCCAAGCACTGGAACTTGTGGCTAAAAAATTAACGGTATTCAAGCCCAACGTCTGCTAACCCGGAAAGCACCGATATCTGAGAAAAGTCGACATCTGGTTTTTAAATCTTTAACTTAATTGAGGACGTTACTATATTAAAAACGTTGAAAGAAAAGAGGATTCATAATAATATTTTAGCATTTCAAAATATTGCGAAAAAATATTCAGGTTTTATTGTTTATTTTAAAAGTAATACTAATTTCTCATGGAGCCTTTCTAAGGTTTATACGTAGAGTACAATTTAAACCATAAATCTTCACTTAACTTCCAAAAAATAGGTTGCCAAATATAATGCAAAATGGAAAAACCTTTCGCCTTAATCAGGCAGTGTCTATGACTTTGCCAAAGACAAAACACTATTGTGCTTAAACTTTGGCTTTAACCTCGTGAAATGTGACCTAACACGCACGACTACGAATACTTGTGCCCTTGTATTTACGGTATTTTATCATAACATCTTGTTCCTTCAAAACTCACAAAATTTTGGAGTGTAATCGGACGCCTTCAACTAACTAAATAACTCGGCCAGTTTTTTGGAATTGTTGCAATTTAATACACATAAATGGATGACTCCGTTAAAAATTACTGTCGCGGCATCTCTCGTAGTTTCTTTGAATTTGCAAAATATAATAAATGAATTAAATCAAATTAAATTACGCAATCACAGATATAATTAATGTAACCGTTACAATAATGTGTTACGTAAAATATTTAGAAAGAGCGAAAGGATTATTGGAGTACTTATAAGCGTTTATGGAACAACTCCATTTAGTTTTACACTCAGAAATACAGGAATACGGCCGAAATAATTAATTCTGGGACAAACATGTTATTCGTCACAAGAATTCATCTCCCTAGAAATAATAAAAATATCTTCCAGTGAACTGCTATTACTCAAAATTGCCGGCAGCTTAGAACAACAGGAGTTTAAGTATCTCGGAGATCAATGAAAAATGATTAATGCAAAATTTTATTTTCAACTGCAATAATCCTGAATGAAACAGACAGTTAACTTCTGACACAGTGTAAGCACTGTATGAAAAGCTAGAAAGTTTTTGAACGACCCACGCATAACTTAAGGTGAACAGACCTGACAATTCTCTTTAATTTCCAATGACGTGTACTTCTCTAACACAGTATTCTTCTTTTGTGGTGTCTTCCTCAGTAGAAGGTCAACAAATGTTGCTAGATTTTTGATGGACACACTGAATAACCAAATCTCAAGGCCTAAACAAATATGACTCAACGGAACACTGCACAACAATAGACCCTTCAATTCTGGATACTTTGTGTCACCCTTCACTCCCTCCAACATTCCTTTTCTCACCATATATCCTCTCCTGCCACAGGCCCCTCTATATCACAGTCATCAACATTCCATGCCTAAATAAGAAATCAGCACTTAGTCCCTTATTCATGAATTTGGGAAGATTTTCCCAAACATTTCTAATTAATACTCACTGGAAAGCAAAAACAGAAGTAAAAGTGAAAAAAAATTCAATGTAAGAAACAATATGTGCTCGAAAGATCATAATAATATTTCTCATCTTCCATATGTAAGTAGATTATTTGTAATTTTTTTATCATTCCAGTAGTTAAGTTTTAATTATTTAGCGAAATTCTCCAGGATACTTTTCAAGTAATTACCTTAAACGTGAATAATATGGCCAAGATTTAAGAAATCTAAAAATTAGCGATTCAAAAAGGAGAAAATTCGAGCCAAAACCAGTTCTTTGAAAGAATGAAAGTGCTATTCCAAATCGCTGGCATACCTAAGAAAAATATTTTATGAATATCGTCAGAAATACGTAAAAACGTCGTGAGGAGTAAAATAAAGGTACCTGATGCTAACGCATTGGAAATAGTTTTGTTCTCTGGTAATAAGTGGCCAGTTTGACTTGTGAAAAAATGTTATGCCCAGGTGAAATAACATTCTCTTTTAAAATTCAACTTTATTGTGCCTGCAAAATGACTAGTGCCTAACGCAGTTCAAAATTCCCTTTTCCTAAATTTCCTTATAATAATAGCTTCCTAATAGATTAGTTTGATAGGTGGGGAGTCACAAAATGTTTATTTGATAGTTGTGTCCATCCAAAAACCTACCTTAAACGGTAGATTACCTAATAATAATAATAATAATAGCTTCCTAAAATCTTCCCCCTTTACAGAAAACCAAAACTTACTGATGTATACAATTCAAAGTAACTGCATTGGCTTGGAGGATAAAATTGAAATTAAAAATGAGTTCTTTAGGAAGAAGTAAATTTTTATGATAGTCAGATGTAACTTCTGTTCATCTTTATGAACTTCAAAAGGACAAGCATAAGAAATACATCAGTATATTTGTATTTACGAAATTATATCGGTGGAAAACTTTGGAACCCATTATCAAAAATGAACGTAATGTAACATTTTCCGCAAATAGGGTGGTGTATGTATATACATATTTTTATATATATACATATAAATTATAGACAGTCGTATATATACATATTATTTGCCGATGTTAAAATTTATGAGTCGCTGTTTAAACTGCATAAAAAAGAACAAAACATTTTTTAGCATAAAATAACCTTGGCATCACCCACAATCGAAAATTACAATTCTCTATAGCTTGTTTCTTTAAATGGTTTTCCATTTGAATAACTTCCCCCTACTCCTCCATTACTTTTCTCTTAGTACTACAATTGCGAACTCTCGCTCACAGTAAATATAATCTCGCCACAAAAGTATATGAAATGTCAAGAGAAGTTTTCCCAATCATTTGCGGAGCCAAATGAAATGTCCACTAATTCTGGACCTGGAAGGATGATACAACAATGCAGTCTTATGCGGATAAGCTGTAAGAGGTTACGATGAAAAAAAGAACCAATAAAGTAGACGAGGCAATGAATTTGTGGATGGCATAGATGTGTCGATGAGAAGCAGGAGACGGACTTCCGCGTGGAATACTGAAAAGGAACGCAGAAGAGAGAGTATAGGGAGTATTAATCAGCCCCTTTGGCAAGAAAGATGTAAGAAGGGAGGGATTTCTAAGCGTGTCCGCTCGACGGGGAGGTGGGAGAGAAACGACAAGGTGAAATACAGAGAGAAGGGAAAGGATTCGAACAAGTAAAAAAAGGCGGGATTGTTTTGCATGCCAGGGAGGCGGGTATGCAGAAGACCAAGAGGTAGGGAGAAGACGGGAGGATGAAAGGAGAAAGGCAAGGAGGTTAGGTTAATCCGCTCGCATGGCGAAGGAATTGCTTCACAAGAATAGGAAATATCCGATACGGCACATTTATTTCTGCCGATTTCGCAATAAACTCCCAATCCAATGGCCATTGGCATACATTCTTTTGAAGCGTACATTTTATCCAGTCGGAAATTTTAACCGTGTTCCAGATGGCTGATTAACAATATCTCATCATTCGACTTGTTATTAATGATTTTACGAAAAAGAAATTTCAACCAATGAGTTCAGCCAGTAAGGCTGACTTCAACTTTTTAAGCCATCGCATAATCCTAAATCAATTTGAACTCTAGCGAAGCGTTTCAATAGTAAGTGTATTTGACTTGGTGAAAGAGACCAGCAAGTTCGGTTGACCGGAGAAGTCGATACATCGAGCGAAATATAAACGTGTATTTATGACGCAATATGATCTTTAATCATTTTCTGTCGTAACATAAACTGCAATATACCCCAATGATCTCAATATGAGGCATATCAATACAATACGGAGACTCAATGTGGAAAATGTGTACAAATATGGCTTTAAGATTAAAATGAAAGCATTTTAGAAGACGAAGCAAATTCTACTTTGAACATTATAAATTTGTTTTAGTTTCATTAATCGGTTATTCTCTATGTCACTTTTCTTAGAAAGCTATGCTTGAAATCTCTTCTATTTAGAATAAACGACTTCGGGAAAATACAAGACGTGCTTATATTAGCCAGCTTTATAGCCTTGATTAGTTCAAACTGTATCACGCGACAGTTCGAAAACTAAAAACGCCATTGGTGAAAATACTAAAAATAAAGCAAGTATTTAGGAGGAATGGGAGGAAGAAAAGAGATAAATACAGATATAGAACGACTACTAACAAGTTTGGTGGAACCGTTTGCTATTTCCACTCTTCAAGAGATTAATGAAATAGCACCCAAACGCCATCTCTTACCGATCATTTATATTATAATAAAGAAAACATCTTACTTTCTCATTGTCACTAAATAAAAACTTTCAATAAAAGCAGCTACTTCTAAGGGTATGTTTGTATTCAATCACCGACTTCAGCATAATTCGATGTCCCGAGCTTGAACCTATAAAATATTTTGACTACAGATTTGAAAATCTGGGAACTCTTGGGAATTGTGTGTCATGGTATTTTATTTTATGGGTTTAAAATAATTATCTACTGATTTGAATGCGATATTTCCACCATATTACAAATGAAAGATAGAAAATTCTAATTCTTATCACTGTTTACCACATTTCGCTTTCAAAAGCCTAGTTACAAAGCTACGGTCGTGAATCAATGTAAACGAAAAAATGCCGAGACCGTAAACTTGATTAAAAACAAAATTAAGGAACTAAAATCGCGGGTAGGTAAGTGCCTAAGAAAACCTGACCAAGTGTTTCCAAAGATGATATAAAAACGAATTTTTGACTCACGAAGCAAAGAAATCAGTACTTTAAACCCTCCTTATAAATTTATTACGGAATAAGTGTGCCAAGATTTGAGCAAAAGTTTACTAAGCTCGTTTGATTTCATTATTAAATAAACAGGAGCCTACCGATAAATACATGATTTTAATGGAACCAGGAATTCGACATTGCTTCATTCCCACTTATACTATGAAGTGACGAACTTCATAGTGTTGTAAAGATGGAGCAGACATGTTGAGAAATGGGTGGTTAACAAATAAACTAATTGACTGTAACTTACAAATGCTAATTAACTGATTTTTACATTGGAATAGCAAACATATTAAATGCCTGACATGCCTTAGACAATTTGAAAGAAATTGACTATCATTTTTCGTAATTAAGATTGGAAGAAATTTAAATCACAAAGAAAGCCATTCGAAATGAGCATATGTAGTTTGAGAGGAAAGGATATATGGATAGAAGGTGACTGTTGGCTGTGATCGAAGGGATTCTGAAGATGAAGATTTTTAGAAGTCTCAAGAACAAAAACCAAGAAGAATCTCCAATTCCAATTAGGGAAAATAAATAATCAAGAATAGGGAAGAATTGGACGAAGTAGTAAAATCTTTACTGTAAAACATGGGGGGCTAAAGTTTACAGTACTTCGCAGTGAATTACAATGATGACGATCCACTTCAAAGCCCTCGGAACTATACCGCTCCATTCCTATTGGTCGCCAAGCACGGGAGGACCACCTACCATCTACGACCTTATGGTCTATGAGCAAGACAAAACTTCTTCTCCGCTGCCTGCAGAGTCATTAAGAGTAGGAGGAGAAGCAACTATGGGAAGTTGGTGGCAGTCGGTTGGTCAGATGGTAGTGGTGTAAGACGTCAGGAAGTTGGCTGTTGGAGTCTGACTGCCTCTACTGTCCTTACAGAAATGGTGCCAGTCCCACGCTCCCTGGATTCAATCGCCTTAGCACATGAGCGGTACGAATACGGTAGATGCTTTTTTGGGCGCTCATTTTCCTTCAACTCTGAGGGAGACGAGTTCACGGGAGTAGGACGTCCATCGGGTACGCTAAACAGAGAGGTATTTGTTGGCTGCCTTGTAGGGTAAAAATTGCAGAATAGTGGCTTTTCACATTTTTTATGGTCCATATTCCCTGCTAAAGTCCAGAATTTTCAGAAAATTGGGTCACGCTATTCAGCACATCCTTCGAAAAGTTCCTTAACCCCAAAACTATTGGATATTTCACGATATAATCCTTTATAATGATAGATATTTCGAAATAAAATCATTGCTTCATCAAATTATTCACTAGTCCAGATTTGGGAACTATAATTGCTTCAGATTAGGTTAAAAACCTTGCAGAACTTATGAATATTCTACTCAAAATGTTCACTTTCCTACGGCTCATTTTATGATATCATTGTCCTAATAATTCAAAAACATTACATATATGAGGAAACTAATCTGTAAAACATTAAATTAATTATAGTCACTTACTGTCTCAGTTCAAATTTTCTCTACCCTATACATTACCTTCCGTCTTTATATGTGTTTTCTCTCGTTTAGCCATTTCCTAAATTCAGACGCATTATAATAGTATTTACTCGGACATATACAGGATTCTTCAATGCAAGGAGTTCTAAGGGCTTAATAAGGTGTTTTATAAGAAAGCGTTGTTAGATACTGTAATATATCTTCAGCAGCAATTTTTTTACACAATACTCTCATCACAATGTGCACAAAAAATCTGCCAAACACTAAACAAATTCACAAGCAAGAACAATCTGGATATCATGCAAATCCCTTGGAAAAAGGAGGAGGTTGGAAGAATGAAAAGAGAAAAGGCAAACTGAAGGAAGGGGGAATAAGCACCTCTCGTCCTCGTTAAAAGGCGCACCAATATGGAGGTGAATGGCGTACACCGCGGCACCGAGTACCTCTCTCTAAATTTTGTCGGCTCTTATCGCGGGAATTAAAATTCCTATCACGAACCTCAGCGACTCCGGTCTCACGTCCCCGTTTTTATATCTCCACGACTCGGTTTGGAAATCGAGAAATGTTGGGATTCGCAATCCCTGCGTTCGGTGGGCGACGCGGTTAATTTGGAGACAATTGAATAAAATCTGCGAGGGGGCGTGGGAGACGGCGCAAAGGGGCGGATGCGGTTTTGCTACTGGTGGGAAATGGGAAAAAGAAATGGAAGCGGAGGTTTAGGGTAGTATACGAAGAGGAGGGTATGGAACCTGGAACGAAAGAGGAGTGAGCCAAGGAAGAAAAATTCCAAACGTGAGAACGAATGAGTGAAGTGTAGAGCCGCGGGGGCCGGAGCACCAGCAATGATCATACCATCCGCTGGCCCCCCGCAGCGTGTATTCCGATTAAATCAAGCTCTCCCAGAAGAAGCACCCCTTTCATCCTCCGAGGAAAAGGCAAGGTAATGCAGAGAACTGTTTTACGGCTCCAGCACGGAATGCAGATATGATTATTTCATTCACACTTAGTACCACTCGACGTAGTGTAATTAAAATAAAAGTTCTCTCTCAAATATCTAAATAATTAAGTAGACATATCTAAATTTCCAAATATATTGCAAAATAAAAAAGCTATCGAGATCAATAGTCGTCATAAATAACTTTTTAGGACGGTCTATTTATAAACTCACTCCCAGAGTCAAAATCTCTTGTGCTTTAATAATATTTACAAGCCAAGATTTTTGTGAACAGTTTTCGAATGTTTATACATTTCACACGACCCAAGACTGAGAATATTGAAATGATAATAAAGGTCAGGTCTTCGAAGGAAAATCATGGGAGAAATGGTGCAGCTATAAATTCGCAATTTAAAGTTTCAATTTCTTTTATTTTTTGGTCTACGAGTAAAGAAAAAATTACTGAAGAACTGCACTGAGTCAGTAGTTGCACTTGAACTGTTGCTTATTATTAATATGCAAGGTCACTTCATTACTCCGGTGAATAAGAGTGCATTTTTTTTAAATCCCGAAGTAAGGTATGTTCGCAAACAATGAAGTACGGCATGTTGAGACTACCTTATCAAGAGATATAACCATAACTCTTAATATGTGAACTTTTACTGAGTAATTTACCAAAGTTTGGATATTTATGGAAAAGGGGGGTGAAGAGGAATATTAAATGAAATACACTGGATTACTGAAGTAAATGAAATAGCATGTGACTTTGAAACTTTATACGAACCACGTAATTTTGTTAAATTGAATATCTTTAAAATTTGTGCAGAATATAGTGTAAAGTACATCATGTTTTTTTCTTAATTGCTAGTTTTTAATAATGCTCACATTTCACCGAAATAAATACTGTTAACTTTTTATAACGTCACCAATTTATCGCAGTTGCTTCTTGGAATAAAATGATCAAGCAAGTTGGTACTGAAGAAAAGTGAAATGAATTGAAATAGTTTGTTGATTTGAATGTTAAATAAAATGAAACCATAGGCAAAATTAATTGGCTTAAAAGCATTAAAATGCATTTCGCACCATAGTGTAAGACTCTGTTTAAGTAATGACAGGGAAAATCCCGAGAAAAATTTTTTATATGAAAACTGAAAGAAATTCTAAAATAAAACTAGACTTTTACGGCCATTTATAAAAAATCGATTTTTTCCAGTAAAATCCTACATGAAACACCACGAAAATTATTATTTTCGATAATCTAAGACTCTAATAGTATAGATTTCTGCCGACATAATTGTTTGCTACAACAACATACGTTCTAAGAAGACGACGTAAATATTTCTACTGTATGTAATTCTTTGAATGTATTCTCAAAGGTTTCTTTTATATTTCCAATACAAAAATTAACATTTGAGCCATTTGATTTATTTATATTATTTTGAGTAACATTATGTCTACTTGGTTAATGAATTGTAAATACAAAGAACTTCGGAACAATTTCTCACAAAATGAAAAACATTTAGCTATTAAAAAAAAGGAACTCACGTTTACCTAAAAACGGAAGTTAAAACTGCAAACAATGTGAAAGTTATATATCTCTTTTCAGTAAAATATTCAACATTCATCCAAAATATATCATAATCTAAACGCTTAGTCTAAAACAGATTTTAAGCAAAGGTAGTTAGATTTACTGCTACAGTGATTGATAGTTATTTTGCTTTCCTTACCTTATACCAGCGATTGCAACCGTTGAAGAAGGATTTATGATTATGATTGACGACCTAGCGTAACATCAGTACCGTAGCTCGGAGTTCGAACTCGGGCAAGAGAAGAGAGGGGGGAAAAGAGAGGGAATAACAATTGAACTGCGAAACGTTGGAGATTGATGAGGAAAGTCTAAATATGGTATTCTGTTAAAACATACTAGACTGACTCCAGCACCGTATATTATCATCAATTGCTATAACTGTCACAACAGCATGGTGCCCAACTATCTATTTACTCTAAGGACACAGTGAATAGAAAGTATGATTCTAATTAAGTCTCCATCACAATTCCTTTCATTTTAAAGTGACTTAACTCATCACACCATAGCCTACAAAGGAAGATATTCTCCAGATGCCATTCCGGCAATATATATGACAGCCGTTCAAATTTCAATTGTCTGTAACATGCTAATTGATAATATATTAGAGTAATGAACTTCTTTCTTAACAATACGTTATTATTTAATAAAAATTTAAAAGCTACCTTCTTATCAAAGAAGAACAAAAGTCACGGCTATGTATTTATTTCTTTTATGCAAACCAGAAATTTATAACACTATCCTTGAAACTTATACCTTTAAAAATTGAGACTAATGCCAGCTAATTAATCCTCTTTTGCCCTACTTCACCTAGATATCACCACCATGCGCTAAGTTGCACTCCATTGGTCACACTGAGAGTAACTTTCCATCCTTTACCCGTTTACCGTACTTCGTGTAATATTGCTAACATAATAAACTTACGAAGTAAATAGATATAATCACCCTATTTAACGAACTTAACTATTCATTAAATGTCATCTAAGATAATTTTCATTTTTTCTTAGAGCACTGGTACATAATTACGAGATATTAAAAAAGATGGCTTAGTGTACGAGGTCGATCATCAATCAGCCGACTCTTACTATCCCTGTAGTTAAAGGCGGTTTAATAAGCTTTTCGTGTAACACTCAATGGCATATACAAGTATGTTGACTCTATAACCGAAATACCATTCAACTAAATTAAATGTGACGCCCTGTGAGAACTTTTACCATAGTTTCCTGCCAGATTTTAACTGAAGCGATAGGATTACACGTTTTTTCCCTGAATCCGTCGAGGTAGGTTAAATTATATGATAGCGATATAATTAACGTCACCTTCGCTACTAGGTTTCGTGTTACTTTTATTTTAACGTGTATAGCTACTTTTATGATACCTTATGCACCCGCAAAACTGCGTGAGGGCCCGGAACTTATATACCCCTAACCCAAATATAAAACTGGTGCTTGAAATCTGTTTGAATAGATAATGCTATAATATGATTTTTTTTACAGCAACGGTTGACAAAATTAATGTTTCATTTATCATGATAAATTCAACATAAAATATTTCAAATTGTTATCCTCAGGTATATAGAAGCATTTATCCCGTATTTCTCAGAGCGGGAAGCAAATCATAGTAGTTTTTAAGCATAATACAATCACCGAAAAAGGAGTACGAAACCCACACCAAAAAAAAAAGATTGTCAAATACATTTGGCATAACTACCGTGGATTGAGATGTCGGGGTAAACTATGGAGTATGGGGGCGACTGAAAAAGCTAGCAGAGCGGCAGAAGCAAAATGGAACGGAGATGGAAGACGAAAGAAATTTAGCGACGGGAGGGATAGAGAAGGCTTGTGTGGCACGTGGAGTAATTAAGAAGGAATGAGCCCAAGACAGCTTGGACGACGGCCGGACCGGAATAAAGAGTATAAGGAGCAGCAAAAACGGAGGATCAAAAGTATGCAAAAAGGGAAAGGAGGCGGAGCGGTCTGGTAAGAGGAGCGAAACTCGCAGTTTGATTTAACGAGGGAGTTAGGAGGGGGGGGAGAGCGCAGGAAGAAGATGGTAGGAAGATGAGGGTGAGAGGGATAGATCAATGATCTCGGAACAACTGAATAGCTAAGGTGGAGGGAGGGAGGAGAATAATGGATTCCTCAAATGCTTTTGTGTTTGCATAGTGTTTCCTCATACATCCAAGTTCCTACCCTTTCCTATCTTTTGCAGACTATCACACTCCTGTGGCCGTCGTACATGGGGGTGGCGAATGACTATTTAACTTCAATATATGTTTGAATGACGAAATCATTTTACTTTGCATAAGTTCAATATTTTTTTCTTAGCCTAAAGAGAAGTGGTCTATAACATAAAAGACGAGGTTCAAAATCCCTATGAATAAGGGTAACATCAAGAATATGGAAAAATCAAAAATTGCCGAAAGATTTTTCAATTAAAACATTTCAATCCGTGGTCACATCTCCCAGCTTAACACAAGTTGCTAAGGGAGGTTGCTGGGGGGTGTGACCACAAAGAATTAAAGTAAAGCTAACTGAAATGACATTTTTAGATTAGTTTCTTGATAAGGACTTAACTTGGCACCATCGACAGCTAAATCCTTAAATTTCAACAAGGAAGACACTTGTTTCCCTAAGGAAAGAAAACGAAAGCCTAAGGCTTTCTCTCTGTCGGGTCAACATTAAAAATATAGAAATAATTTTGAGAGATATCGATTGCCAATATTTTTGTTGCCTCAAGGGCAAAATAACACAATTTAAACGTGAACTATTTAGCAGCCTGTTTGACAATAGACCCTAGTCCTATTGTTACATTTTAACTCAAGCTTTTTGGTCGGGCAAATTGAGATTAGTATTTAGAAAAATTTAAGAGCACGGCCTCGGGGAGGACGTGCCAGATACGATATCTTAACACACTTCTGAACTAAGGTCTGCATCGTGCCATCAGCAACAAGCGATTTTTTTTAACTTGCGCACAAACGAAGCCTTCCACCAAAATCCTTTATCATTTCCATTAATTGCATCCTAACCCATTTCTCTCCCTCCCAAGTCACATATATCTCCCAAAACCTCCTCTCCACATTTTAACTGGATCCCATCCATCCACTCCGCACGTCCACTCCCACACAAAGCCTCTTCTTCCTCCCTCTACCACAACCTTTTAGCCGAGTCCACCTTCTTCCACGTCCCCTACCTCCACCCCAATCAATTTTTTCAAGTCTCTTTTTCCTCCTCCTCCCCTTCCTCCCAAATACTTTTTCCCCCTTTTTTCACATGCCGGCATTTCACTAATTGCACGCATTCCACGAGAACACGGTCCTTCCTCATCCCCCATGCCCCAGTCGATCCTCCCGCCTTACCTTACTACCTCTCACGCCTTCGACCGGGAAGCGGAGAGGGCCGAAAAGAGGACAGTCAAGAGGGACCGCCTAACACGGATCTGCAAAGAGTCGCAAATGGAGGAAATAATATTTACTAATATGCTGTGAAATTGGACGAAATAATTTTAAGGAAACCGCTCACAATCTCCAAGCCGTCCGATCTACCCCGATCTCCTAGTTTTTTCGGATAAACCTTTCAATTTTCACTCCCCGTACTCGACCATAGGTAGTAACCTTAGCTATTATTTGACCTCACAGTATTTGAAAAAAATGAAGTATTCATCCTATAGAATTCAGCTGAAGCATGATCTAGGCCTAGTGAGCACGGACTCCTATCTCTCCGAGTAACCGAGCTGATTAAAATGGGAGCGAATCGTCCAGGCGGCGAAGTGTGAGGGAAGAGGAAATACGATGGGCCGGACCCTCATCCTCCCTTCTCTTAACTCCACCATCCCAACCATTCGCTATCTCCTTCGACCCCCCATCCCCTCAGCGGCAAAAAGAAATTAAAAAAAACAAACGTCCCGATTCTGGAGTCCATCTGTCTTTTTTACCGTTTCGGGGAATGAAAGAGCTATGCTCGCCTCCTTTATTCCGCAGCCCGTCCAGCGACAACCGCAATTAGCCAAATTTGCAGCACGGCCTCGGGGAGGCGTGGTAGTCACAGTGAATTTTTACGAGAGAAAAATCGCCGAACGAAATGCTGAGTACAGGAAGGGGGCTTTACGTATTGGCGACACAGTCCACGCTTATTTCGCGTGTCGCCATCCTAAGAACGGAGTCTCGACTCAGTCACTCGTGCCCGAAACGGATCTAATCAACACAAGATTGCCTCACATGCCTCCGCAGCGATTGTAATTCAAATAAGGTAAATGTATAGGAAAAGTAAAAATACTGCTATGCGTTTCTGGATGAGATCCAAACACACAAAGTTCATTTATAGCCCTCCAATAGTTGTCATCCATTAAAACTAATGCTTTCCGATTTGATAAAAGACCTCTATTTTACTTCTTTACTTTACTAACTGGCGAGAATAAAAACTACTATTAAATTTATCATCTTTCTTTGTCCCCCAGAATAAAAGATAATTTATATTTACACTCATTCTTAGGAAAATTAATATTATAAAATTTGAGATAAGATAAAAGTGTATGTTAAAGGCATAGAAATGATGGCGCTGGAAAAAATAACAAATCTCAGATGTCCGCAAAATTTGGCCAGAGCGACGAGAAGGAAATTTAGAAAAATTCGGCATAGAAAGAATTGCCAAAATATATACATGACCATCTAATAGCCAACCAAACCGTTTCTTCTGAAATGCAGACTACAGATACGGATGTGTTAAACCGTTATCCAATATTCGTTAAGGTTCCCAGAAATTTACTCAATATTATACAAAAATATGGTTACGAATTAGTAAAAATTGAAATTAGTATGATTCTCCCAGATGCAAGTCTAATTCTCCACAGCTAAGATAAATAAATTTGGCTGATCAGACGATTTGAAAATATAATCCACTCAGTTTCTCTATAGTGAGTAGTAAAGTCCCTTCCTTCTGACCTTTTCCACCTATTAAAAGTTTCTTCCTGAAACCCGTCTTAAAGTGTAACTTAAAATATCTTCCTGAACGCGACGCATAAATTTTCTCTCTTACCACCATGAAAATACCGCAGTAGGATTACATATCAAAAAATGCTTCACAAAACATCCATTATTGCGATTTAAAACGCTATGCGATTTAACGGGTATGCTGGACAAACCCCTAATATGCACGAGTGCAAAACACGAACATCGTACGAGAACTGCAGCTGTTTTCCTCCGGTTTCTGGGTGATGGCTTCTTTGGAAACGGAGATTGACTTGGTAATGTTCAAATCACACCGCGCTTTGTACCGCATTTAACGATGAGATTTACGTTAGCGCAATGGAATGACCATTTACAGTCCCGGAAAGAAAGCTAAAATGCACTAATGCTCTCTCGAGAGTACACGGAGATAATGACAGTCAAAGGTTAAGGGAGAAATGTTTACACCTACTAGGGTTAAAAATGGTTTTATAATCGTGGCTATAATTTGAGTTGGAAAGAGTACAACTGTAATTACCATCGTGAAACAATTTATAGGCAAATGAAAGTGATTCCTCATGTAAAATTGGATGGCGAAATCCAACGGAGGCTGAGGAAGGTCTATGAAACGGGCAGCATCAACAATATCAGTGTATAACAATAATGACATATTAAATCAGGAACATTTTTTTTTAATTTCTTGCGTAATATTTTGAAACCATGATTTTTATAAAACTGTTTTTCCTTATTATATAATATCATTCTACAACATAGTGTGAGTAACCTATAAAATATACAAGGAACTGGTCTTGCCTTTGAGATTAAACAGTACTTTACCAGGCAGGAAGTCCTATGAATGCTTAATGAAGACAGAAACTGTATTAGTGATTCATACCAACTTTGGTACATATACAAATGCTTTATTTTGAAAATACAAATATTTTTGCTGTATTTAATACTCCGCTGAAAACAATGATGGCTTTTGAGTGACGGTAATTATCTTTTATCTAAAGCAACCTGGCTCTTATTAAATATACACATATTTTAAAGTTGATTTATTTAATCTAATATTAATATAGACATTATACAATAGCACCGCTATATCATCGAATACTAAAAAAATATTTTACGTAAAAGCAATTTTTAGGAAAAAAGTGTCAATAAATTGTTTAAAAAAGATAATTCAATTGGCATACGTGCAAAAATGATTTGCTTCGCCTCTGCGGGATAGAAACTATCCGCTGCGTCATTAGCCGCTGAGCGATGGAAGACGTGCGTTGCACAAACGGCAATTTATTGGGCGGAGCTAAACCAGGAAAAAAATATAAAGCTGTCTGGCATTAAAGCGCAAGGTATCTTTGCCACCCCCACTGCATCCCATTCCCCACCTCTGAGAAAGCACACCGTAGGATGGCCTGGAAAAAGTGAAAACGGTAGTAAGGGTTCTTTTAAATTTTGGTGCCATTTAAGGCAACGTCTGGACATTACGCATTTTCTCCGACGTT
This sequence comes from Hetaerina titia, assembly GCA_037158775.1. Lineage (NCBI taxonomy): Eukaryota > Metazoa > Arthropoda > Insecta > Odonata > Calopterygidae > Hetaerina > Hetaerina titia. Next base: position 116,414,165 of record CM073770.1, on the reverse strand, counting down.
GACGCCGATTTCTCACTTTTAAATAGAAGAAATTGGCTCATGGCCCGCCATTAAGGGTAAACACATACGATCTTACAATGAAAATGACCTCGTCTGTCTCCCTACAAGTATCCGCCTACGCCTCTCTGATTCAGAATAATGATGAAAACATGACACATAAGATGGCGTCTCGCAGGCGGAAACGAGCTTCACGAGATAAAATTGACGTGGGTGGTGCGGTTATAGTTATGGACAAATATATTTTTAGCATGTATAAACAGTATTATAAGATACCACATACCTATATTACAATATATTTTGATGCGTATTTGAATAACTCAATTTCAAGGAGTTCATTTTATGAGGGAATGGTAGTATTCATATTCAACTATAACAATTTCATCCTTTTATAATTGTTTTTCCCGTCACGAGGAGTGTGGTATTGAAACAGTTATTCAAAAAATCCTGATCATAGTAATGCTTTTAATTTCAACTTAATGGCTCAGGGAAATTGGTTAATGAAACGGAAATGGATGATGAAAAAAGTGTCAAAATGTTGCTAAATAAAGGGTAATATATTGAGTAAATACTGCCTGTTCTAACTAATAACTCTCCAAATACCCCTTTTTCACTTATTACTGTATACAAATTTGCACTGCGGAAAATCTCACCATCACTCTCAAATTATAAATCTTTAAGTAGATGGAACGCAGAGGACCTACCACAAATTGATCTAGCATTATATATTTCGGGAAATACTATAGTCAAGTTATAACGCTTATTAAAGTTTCTTTCGTTTTATAATGATTGGGTTCAAAAGATACTGTTTCATATTAAGGCAAATACTTCAGCAATGGCTATTGATAGAAGAATGGCCACTTGTATAATGCTGCTCATTTGGCTTTATTCGTTTTAGTAAATATCTCTGTTATACAAATTCCATTTTAGCTTGGATTAGACTTTAGGTTACTCCAAAGGAATCTTCCGGAAATTCCTCCGACCTTTATGTAAATGGATGCAACTGAAATAAACTTTGTTCGACCATTGGAGATAATAAAATATAATAAGTGACGTCATAATTAGCTTTATGAATATGACTCCCATAGATCTATATTTTCCTTAACTATAGCTATCAATTTTTAGGTAAAACGATTTTGGAAACGTTTAATTAATTGTTATCAATAATACTGGCGAGTATTATTATAATTATCATATCTGGCTAGTATATTATAAAATATAATTAATAATCAATAATCATTAGCGAGTAATTTCACAAAAACGACATGTAAATATTTCATAAAATAAAAGGCTCTTATTCATTTATCAAACGTGCATGACCTTAAAATAAACTTTTTCATGCAGGCCATGCAATGAATGCATTAAATTATTATTTTTTATTTCAAAAAAGTTTAAATAAAAATTTAGGATTTTTTCAAGCCTCCCTATATAATAATTAAAGTAATATTTTTACGAAAAAGGGTGTTAGGATAGATAGTAAGTATCCAAATGGATTTAGTGAAAAACCAGGCCAAACTAATACGCCAATAAAATTATGTTTGCTCATAGATTTAAATTTCTACTACATCCTAAATGGTAAAAATATTTTCCTAAGTAAAAATAAGAATTGGAATGTCGATTGTAAAAACTTTATTTTGGAATATTGTCGTTGTTTCCCAATGTGTTCCTATATGAAGTAGACCTCATTATCGATCACAACTATCACCGTCTCTCAAGAACTTTATGATCAAATCCTACAAATGTACTTCCTGAACAGCGAACTATGCACCCGTTTGCCTCCGGGAAAAAAGATTTGGCTGACAAGACTAAAAATCAGCGAAACGTAAAGTACAATTTCTTCTGAAAACACATATCCTAAAGGCCTCAGAGACTTCCAGGACTATTTTAACCTGGAAATATAATGGAAGCTCTCAAAAATTACATATTTTCTTTCCACCGAAATCACAGCAGGACCAGATTGCTAGTTTAAGTGGCTCCACGCATAAAGATAGCTTGGCTACACCATTATCCCAAACCGTCCCCTGTAGCAACTCATATTCGAGGGAAGAAAGTAAAAAGACGATAATATTAAACTCTTGAGCTTGTTTTCCAAAACTCACGAGATTACGACTTTCCTGTGGCGAAAAGCGCGTATTTGTCGTTCCTTAATATGAGATAAGCTGAGATACCGAAATAAAAATCGGTGCATGCGTGGAACCTTAAGTAGGGCAAATGGTCAAACACAAGCATTAAAAACGGCTGGAATGAAATTTGGATGCCGATTTTGCACGAAGCCCATGGGCTTCTTAAGCAGCAGATAAGGCGCAAAGCAACAGTAGGTTCTCAAAGACAAGATCTGGAACGAGAGGTATCTTTTGTTTTTACGGTCGAGGGTGTATGAATCGTGAACGTGAAGAGAATGGAACAGGTGAGGCGATCGAGGAAGAGGAAGTGAAATCAATACGGCGGATGGCTTTCCATCGAATATGGCTGATAGTGGCGAGCAGTGGGAGAAAATTAGAGCTTGCGCATATGAAACTGTAGCCTCGTATCGAGATAAATGTTATGGAGCCGGGCATTCTGTGTCATGAGCTCCAAGAATTATAACTGATACCGGCAGTGAAAGAATTATGGGAGAATAAAAATTCTTACCGTTCACAGTTTTTTATATTCAATTCTGATGCAGATCAAACCTACATTAGAGAGTACTTTTTCTGTTGTAACCCAAATTATGTATTTACTCTGTCCGAATCGTCATAAATGAATAGAGATGTAATTGTACATTCAAAATATACTTGAGATAAAGCATAAAATCGTACCTTATAAATTTGACGATTTATAAACACTCGGGAACGCTAAATTTAGGTCAAGTATTGAAAAACTCAAATCAAATAATACTTGTTGAATTAAAATAACTACCATTCACACACTATAAGTGCAATGCATAGACTTATTAGGTGTTTTAATGAATGTATCAATTGATTCTAATGAAAATCATCATACGCTGATGGAATAAATGTCGTTTTGTCCAAGATGATTAAAATTGCTGCTATAAAGATGATAATGAATAAAACAAATGAAACTAATTACTAATCAAAAGTGAAATAACACCATAATACTAAATCTCCCGAAAATATGCCTGCAGCCTTCTCTAGATTACACAAGGTAGTAATATTTTCAGCCACTGACAGCAAATAGTTCAATATGGATATAGTTATGGATAGTTATGGATAACATAAACCGTTGGTGATCAAATAAATTTCACCGAAGAATTATGAGTAACTAGATTATAATTTTGACTCGTCTTCATTGCAGTATCTTTTTAGTTACTTTTTTTACTCGTCAACTTGTTCATGTAGAGCGGCTCAATGGATATTCTCCAAAGCTAAATGAATAAAGTTAACCTTTACAGAGTACTGATAATTGGGTGAGATTTTCACTGCAAGAATCACATCTGCAGATTACCCGTGAGTTTTGCCCGGGAATCGAACCACGTTCCCCGATCAGTAGTCCAACGCTCTACCCCTGGACAACCGCGACCCACAATACAATAATTTAATACCATATATATTACATAATTATATAAATCTATGAATATATATTTTATTTTATGCCTTTTTAAAAATATAAATGTGATGTTTTCATATGCCATATGTTTATATGTATAAATATCCCGGATAAGGAAATATTTTTATATTTGTGATCTGCTCAAATTCGCCTTCCCCACCTTTCCTGTGTTTGTCTTTTTTGTGTTTTCCTATCCCCTTTCCATCTATTTCTTGTGTGAAGCAATATTTGTTCGCTGTATGGTGGGACCGTGTTTGAATGTATTTATGTATGTACTATAATATATATATATATATATATATATATATTCATTCAAACAGAAATAGGTATAAGGAAAGGGGATAGGAAAACGCATAATAGGCGAAGACAGGACATGTGGGGAAGGCGGTTTTTGAGCAGATCACGAAAGTAAAAATATTTCCCTATCCGGGATTTGAACCAAATCAGGTTTCCCTATTAGCTCAACTGGTAGAGCATCCGCCCGGAAAGTGGAAGGTCCGTGGTTCAAATGCCGGATAGGGAAATATTTTTACTTTCGTGATCTGCTCAAAAACCGCCTTCCCCACATGTCCTGTCTTCGCCTATTATGTGTTTTCCTATCCCCTTTCCTTATACCTATTTCTGTTTGAATGAATATTTGTGCGCCATATGGCGGGATTTTCAAGTTTTAATATGTATATATATATATATATATATATATATACATATTAAAACATAAATACAAATCAACATAGAAACATACATACATAGAAATCATATATATATATATATATATATATATATATGATTTCGTCGAAGTAACAGAAGTGTTGAATAAATAAACTTGGACAGGAACAAACAATATAAGAACACATAAAAGAACACTCACAAGTTATTTCTTAATAATTATGACGGAATTTAGCTCCGTCGTCCTCAGAAGAAACAGTAGTACTGCAGCAGTACTAGTGTTTCTTCTGAGGAAGACGAAGCTAAATTCCGTCGAAACTATTTAGAAATAACGTGTGAGTGTTCTTTTTATGTGTTCTTATATTGTTTGTTGCTATCCAAGTTTGTTTATATATATATATATATATATATATATATATATATATATATAAATTCACTGATAGCCATAACAAACACAGAAACCAAAACACAAAAGAGGGACTCACTGGTTCTCGAATTTTCGGTGGTCCAACCACCTTTCTCAAGAGGAATTAGGAACATAACTGAGGCAGAGGAGGGCCCGAAAGCAGTGGTAGGAAGGAGAAGGGGAAATGAGGGAAAAGAGGGGAAAAGAAAGGAAAAGGGGGGAAAAAAGGGGGGGAAGGCATTCGAGGTGAGGAGTTTGGAGGGGTAGTGTATGGCGCGGGAATTTTAAAAAAGGTGGGGATGATATGGAAGTTGTTGGGGGTGGAGGGGGATGAAATTATATGCATAAAGGGGGCAATTAATGTCTAATATTAATACCTGGGCGATTCCAGGAATCCAAGAGCCAGATGAAAGCTAGCTCTAATGTTTTGAGTTTCAGTGGAGGGTCTGAGTGTGGGAGGGATGCTAAGACGGATACTTTAAAACATTGGTCAAAGGCAGCGTTGTGTTCGGAGGCATGTTTGGGGATTGGGAGCATACCAATAAGGGAGGAATTGTTGCATGAGGCTCGATGATTATTGATTCTAATATTGAGGGGTGTGGTACACTGTCCAATGTAAAAGGCAGGGCAAAGTTGGCACTAATTCTGTGTTGTTATGACTATCAGTGAATTTACATTACACGTTTGTGGGTTTTCCAAAAAAGTATATATATACTATATATATATATACATTCGTGAGACTTTTTTTAGATAAAATCACCTATTTTAAATTATTAAAGGCCGAGGAAGTATTTAAGGGCTATTTTTCTATTTTTATTTAAAGTTGAACAACAGGATAACATCAAAGAGTCAAAAAATTTATTTAAAATGATAAATAAAATTAATAGTGAATACTTGATAACCTAATTTTCAATCGAAACGCAACAAATTGCAAACACCTCAGTAATTCAAAAGGAAATAAGGTATATTCGATGATATCAACTCTATAAGACTTTAAATGCAGTCAACTCACCAGATTTTTAAAAACTAAATCGATATGTTCGAGCAAAAAATAATACCGAGCTATCCCAATTCATGTACCGAGCGATATCGTATGACCATTATTGAACATTTATGATCTATCTACCAGTATTGCATGGGCTGGGTGTACATTTGAAATCCTCCAAAATTGCGCTTCCGCGAATCATCCCAAAACACACCCCGGGCAAGAGCAAAGTTACAATCATAACGCCTGTATCTGCATGAATTCAAGTTTATTGAGGGAGGAAAAAAGAGGATAAAGTGGACTAGTGATCTATGGAAAGTGTGAGCGTGTCGTTAGGAACGAACGACCCCATGAGAGATTCCTTAGTGTGGTGGACATTTGCGAGCTCGTCTGCTTTAGTGTACGCCCGCGAAAGAGTAGAAGAGAATGCTCAAATGCCGACGCGAACGAAGTTAAGGGAGGAAAGGATGGAAGGAGAGGGGGAATTGCCGAGGAAGAGAGAGGAAGGATGGAATAAGACGATGGAAGCGATCTCTCTCTTTCCCGGCGTGCGAGGAGCATGGCGGGCAAATTACGGGGTTTCCCCTCCCGAAGGGAGGAGTGGAGAGGGGCAGGTATGAGACGCAGAGAGAGAGGGAGAGAGCAGTCTTTTGCGTGGATTCACATCTGCCGGCGCCCCGAGGAAACGAATGAACGAGGCGGGAACGCGGGAGGTATGGGTGTGAGGGACTTGTGGAATGGGAGGGATTCGTGGGGGAGTGAAAAGGAGGCAAATTAGGGAGAAGAGAACGAAAGGAGGGGAACAATGAGTGGGTAAAAGCAAGATCTTTTTAAGTGGGCCGAGCCGAGGAAAGAAAGAGCACTGAACACAGGAGGAACTTCATCCTCTGCCTAGGTTTCATTCGGATCCTAAAAGCGACACTTCAAATTTTTCAATACCCACACTATTTATTTTTATCACACCCAAATTGTTTTTTTATAAAATTCTTAAAGTATACAATGAAAGAATAAGTCGTATCGGAACGGAAACGATTTTCCTTTATCGGACAATAACCTAAACCAGTAAATTTACCTTACATCGGACAGTAACCTAAGAATTAGTTTTTTACTATTTGATAACCGTTTCACGTCGTTGTCATTTTTTCCTTAATTCTTAGAATTCCAGTAGCATTAAAGCAATAAGGCACGTCAAAGTTCATGTTTGCAAGAAAAGACTAAACACATGCCAAACAATACGGTGTATGAAGCTAATACATCAATTAAGAGTGGCTATTCACGTTACTATAGACGTAAATAGGAGAACTACATAATCTTTTATTAGATAAATAAAAAAATATTGAAATTGTCTGGATCATTTAACAGAGTTATTTTGGAATGAATCAGCAATGTGGGAAATCACGGCGACCACTATATTAATTTTTCTACTCTTTCTCCAATTCGGTATCATCCCAATCTCGTAGCCGTGGTTTAAGGCAGAGGAATAAAACTAAGGATATCTCTTGACAACTAAAACAACGCCTAAAGTAGACCCAGAAAATATTTTAGGAAAGTATTAGGACATCTTAAAGTCTAAGGCTTGAAAACGCCGGTTACATACCGCAAAGAAAAAACACGTGTAAAACTCTCAATACCTATAGAGAAAAAAACGTAGGTAATGTTGATTTCAATGGCTATATTTGACATTTCGGATTTAATTAAAATAATTTTTTTCCAAACGCTGATTTTAAGGAAGTTTGTTGGGTACAGTTGGCCCTGAATTATTTTCCAACGCCACGTTTTTAACAATAACTTAAAACACTCTACAAGTCAGAAATTTTGGCTCATTGAGCATTGCTTCTTTAAATATCTACATGACTGTTAGTTAACAGCGGTGTAAATAGCATGCTTATTTTTTTCAATATTTAATTCTTTATGCGTTTAACTTAGTTGTGAGCATGTCATATTTTTTAGCGCCGTGGAATTCGATTGAGCTTGGAGAAAAACGTGAACGGATATTTCATTGACACAATGTTCCAAATCTCTATATGTCGTGAAAAAAAAATAGTCCAACTCACTTGAGTGCCAGTTAGTGTTGAAGTTTAAGATATTTCTGCGTATCCAAATCTTACATAGCCTGACCTGACCTGTGCGGCCTGCAGAGACCTGTGCGTTAAGCAAAATAAAAAGTTAGAATTTGATGCAGACGCAGACCAGATTCTGTGAGCTATGCAATTCATTGTGATGGCGTAATAATTCACTCGACATGGGTGTATTATCTGAAGTTTACATCCATAATGATGAAGGTCGCGCGTTGGCTGAGGAACCCGGAGCCTATTGATGCTTTGAATTTTTATCCATTAGTTTCAGAATGAACATAGTGTTAATAATTGAAGTTCACTATACATTTTAATTGATAGTACTAAGAGAATGATAACATTCAAGAATTACTTCTCAAGAAAAAAAATGACACGCCTGACGGAATAAGGATTGTGAATTAGGAATGTATTCAGTATAGAGGATTTTTACTCATAAATCATGATTAATCCTTAAATTTATTTCTCAAGGCCTAAAAGAAGTTATGGGTCAAAAACTGACCACCCACTCTGTAAATCGTTTAAAAAATACCATGATGTTAATGCACGTGCACCATTAGGATACATGGGCTTTATGATTTATAACCGCCCTATTAGCATCATTGATGAGGCAGCAAAACATGCTTTTAACGCATGACGACACCATCTTTCAAGAATAGGTAACTAATAAATAAGAGATAAGTCACACACACATATACTTGTTTTGAAAACAACATGCATGAAAGCATTTGGAGCATTTCTTTTATTTCCAGCGGACAAAGACGGAGTCAGTAATTCCTTGCCACTGAACGTGTTTTTTTAATGGCGGCATTCTTCTCCCACGCCAAAAAAATTAAGAAAAGATCCAGTTGGATATTAAAATATGAATCGAAGATACGTGTAATACCTAAAGTAAGCTACTATTGGCTAATCAAAACAAAAAGCACAAAATCTAGAAGCCGTGAACCAACAATTTTACATCTAATGTCAGACATCCAATCGTTCATATAAATCAATGAAATATGCAGGAGGAAATATCAATCAAAAGCACCACATTGCTATTCATTGCAAGACTCAGATTTTTCTTTTTCGTTTAAATCAACCCGAAATTGAAGTCTTTGCCAATATTACTAGAATAGAAAGATCATAATATGTAATAAATGCTTGAAAATAAGGAACCAAAATAACAATGGTGGTCTTACAAAGCAAGTTTGGACCATCTATCAGAGACTTAAGAGAGATAGGGAATATATAGGTAAGTTTATGAGCAATGTGCTATGAAGAAACATATCTGCAGATTGTGAATGATAAATTCTTTATCTAATATAAAAAATATTTGGAGATCTTTATAATGAAAATAATGAAATAAGGACAATTTGCACTTTTCCACAGTTTATTTGACGTACGACGCGTTTCAACTCACAGAGTCATCATAAGGTACAAGACAAAATAAATAGTAAGGAGACCTTATTTATATGTACAGAAGATGTGGTTGGGGAGGGAGAGTCGTGTAGGGGAGAGGAGGAGGGGGGGGAGGAGAGGCGGAGAGGTTATAAAGAGCGAAAAATGCGGGGTTAATGACAGGAAAAACCGCAAAGTGAGGGACAAGGGGCTGGGGTATCGGGAGCGGGTATTGTATAGCAGGGGGTTAAAGGCTTAAGGACATAGGGAAGGAATTATCAGTAGGAGATAGTGGAGGGGGGAAGATGGGTTAAACAGGTAACTTTCTGGGAAGCAGAGCCCACTGCTGGTTTTAGTGGAAGGGATGAGCCACGTGCTGTGAGGGGGGAAGGGGGGGGAAGTGCACTAGTTAATTCTTGGAAAATATGATGACCGGTGGTAGTGGGCAGTGAGAGACCCTGACAGGGGGGGGGAGAGAAGGTAGGAGGGTGAAGTCATGAAAGAGGAGGGGCAGTAGGATTTTGATTCTTGAGTTTATTAATCGTGAAAGGGATCTTGAGGAGGGGTGAATGGTTCACAAAAATTTGTTCATTTAAGAGAACATTGTGGTCCTCCTGCAGTATTTCCAATTGTTCCAATGTGTCCAGTTTCATCCCCTTATTCTCCAGGTGGAGGATTTCCGGAACAAACTTGCAATCATGTGATGTCCTTATTAGATGTTTGGCTAGGAGAGACGTTTCATCCCCTGATGTCCAGCATCTCTTATGTTCTTTCACTCTCGTGATGAAACCTCTCCCAGTCTGGCCTATGTAGCACTTTTCACAGGAATCACACTTCACTTTGTACACACCGGATTGAAGGAGGGGGTCCAACTTGTCTTTATTTCTGCATAATATCCTCCCTAGTGTGGAGGGGTTGTAAAGGGAAATGTTATATGTATCTTTGGGGAAACGTCTGGCTAATTTGTCCGTGAGGGGACCAACAAATAATAATTTACACCACTTTTTTGTATTGTCTTTAGCGGGCCTAAGAGGGCAAATTTTGGAAATGGCAATTCTCTGGAGTTTTTTCTTTAGCAATTTCATTATTAAATTTGGATCATAGCCATTAGATAATGCTATGGATTTTATAATGTTGAGTTCCTTATTGAAGTTGATTTTTGTGAGGGGTAAATTTACTAGTCTATGTAACATCGCATGGAATGCGGATAGTTTATGAGCAGTAGGGTGACAAGAATCAGATGGAATGATAATGTTGCTATAGCATGGTTTCCTGAATACTGAAAAGTTGTGTTTGTTATTTTTAATGGTTATCGTGAGATCCAGAAAGTTTAGACCTATATCGGACTCTATTTCCATGGTGAAAGAAATTTTGGGATGTTGATGGTTAAGTATGTTTAGGAATAAATTTAGTTTAATCTTAGTTAATAATCTTAGTTAATCTTAGTTTAATCTCTTTAGTTTAATCTTTATAATTATGTATTTCAATCCTCTTCAGGCAGCATGGATGCGGAAGATACAGGGTACGTGAAGAACATATTTGAATGCTGCAAGTAATCACGTAAATTGAAGTAAAACTACAATGTCCAATGCGCACTCATTTCCGAATAAATATAACCATCTGTCTGAATATGAAAGTAATTTCCTCTTTTAACGGCTCCTTGGCTTAAAACCTTAGAATTTTCTACCGCAAATTAGTACTCCCCGAGTATATACCGAGGTTTGTATGAAATAAGTTTTATTGAAATGTGAGGGGTCGAGTGTTTCACCATTATTTTATTTTCCCAAAACGGGAGTTAAAGGAACTGATAGTCGACGTGGTTTAAATATTTTAGTGAACATAACAAATCCAACACTGAGACTACAGTTTCTTGAATCTAGAAATTCATTTTTTCACATTCATAGCATTTCATAGTTAAGTAGGATTATTTCATTTTCACGGCAATTCCACAATGGTATGAAAGATTTTAAGGAAGTTGAATGGTAACTACACGGTTGGATGGTGAGTCAATTTATCACTAAAGTTCATTTATTCTTTATTATTATTAAATTATTATTATTTATTATTTGATTAAATATAATCCATTACCCTTCATGCGTGTTTCGTAAACAGACAATATGTGAATAAACTATTTTTAATCTCTTATGCTCTTACTAATTTTTGAAATGTGCTCTAAAACATACTTGGAACACATTTTATTACAACTCACATGGTTTCGGACAACATGAAGTCAGACAAGAAGAGAATTTTTTGCGTGAAATCATTTATCCCTAATTTTTCTGGTAACTATCTTCTACGATGGTCATCCGGAAAGTAGTACCCGTTCGTGCCGCATGAAGTGCTGACGACGCGAGTAGCCGCTGGACGAGGTCAGATCTCGTATTTTGAACACGTAATATGGCAGGGTGGTATTTGGGGGAATAGGGTATTTTGTGATTCTTTCCATACATTGTAGGAATATTGTATTATGTAATCATCATTAAATATTCATTGCCCATTAACGTACTGTATAAGAAAAATTACGTGGCTGAATCAATATCCGAGTATTTTATTTTTCTCGTATTAACCAATTACCTTTTTACTTTATATTTCAGAATCACCCAGTTCCGAGCTCACCTTCCAAATAACCATGATTTAAAATTTTATCGTGCCCACCATGTCTTCTCTTACTTTTCTTTTAATTTTCTTTCTGCCTTATTGCTTTCTTGCTCATCTTCTACTTCTACTCTCATGTATTATTCTTCTGAGTTGATCAAGGGACCTCAGTTCTCCAAGTTAGCATTGAGCATGTCTTTTGAACCGTTTTATCTCACATTTTATTTGTTTTCATTTTTATCCGTGGTCATTTGTTTTTTAACACTCCGTATTTTGTCGTTTTTTAATTTTCATCAATCCTCTCTTGTAAAAGTTTTAATCTTTTTTCAAGACTTAAAACTTGTTTACAACTTTTCTGGTGTCTTTTCGCCATTGCTATTTCTCTTCTCTTGTTCAGTATTCTTCTTATTCCTGTTTATTTATTTTACTTTTAGTAAAAAAAACAAATTTCTTTAACCTTCAGCTCACAAAATATTAAATTAGCTTCGGGTTCAGTAAAAGTATGGCGTCAGATATATTTTCACGAAAAAAAAACATTTTTAGCTGAAGTCCTTTAACGTGAATGGTTCTCTGATTCCATTGAATTTTCTAAATTTTCCATTTTATATATTTTATTGTCGTGCCAAAAATTCAATGTTTGCATGTACGCATGTAGAATCTGACAGATTCGGTGCACAGCTTTAATATATCTTTTTCAATATGAAAATTATCAGGTTCATTTCTCGCAATATAAATTAAGATTTAAAAATTTTCGTGTTTTCATTTAATTTATTAAATATCACTTTGTGTAAATAATATTATTAATTTACATTTTTATTTCAGCGGAATGGTAAAAGTGTTTTTTGTACGAACCTATTTTTCCATGTTTCCTAAGAGTAAAAGGCGGGTGGAATTAATTTTCATTGGGATGTCAGCGGGATGATAGAGTGATCGTTTTTAAAATTTTCCAGTTCATGTTTAGGATATTTATCTTATTTTCAAAAGAAGGGAAATTTATCCGAATTCATTTTAATGGATGGGGCAAACGAAGAAAATTTTTATTACATGGGAATGAAAGTAAAAATAAATAATTCTTGTTCAAACTTTCAATCATTGACATTTTATTTGCTACGTTCGTTTTCAATTATTCCAGTTCATTACACGCATTTCAATAAGCCGTCCTTCAACACGTCTCCTTAGTTCACACAATAGGTAAAATGGTAGGATCGAATTGATGTATAATTGCCAGTAAAAATGTGTTAATTGGGAAAAGGAGTCGTACTGTAATATTATTAATTAAAAGCTGCAAAAACATTAGACATTTTACGCGTTAGAAATCAATTTTTCATGTAGATCTGCGAGTGATTTAGAGTGGACCCTATCTTGACAAGCAATTAACTGGTTTGGAAATTATTTCAAACTTCTCGTTATAAAATGTTTCGTCCACCTTTAATTATCGTCTAAAAGGGTTTATTTGTATTTGTAAATATAAAACATCATCTAGCTTAATATTAGTGATTATTTTGATCCGAATGATGTTTTTGCACTAGCTACCCACTTAAATTGAAGTATGCCAAAGTACATCAAAACATTTTAAAAATTAACTTGGAATTTGAGAGAAAATAAAATGTCAAAAGGAAGAAATGCAGAGGAAATTTAAAGAGGGACAGTGTCCTGAATGCATAAAATTCAACGCAGAAAAACTGGTTTGCTGCGTATCTGCAATCTACATTCGATTGTTTTATATCTGACTTCGGGCTGGGAATGTGTAATCATGATTCGACGCCGCGTGTGTTGCGTAAAATGTGATTGTCGCGTTAAAAAAATGTTGATTACAGAAATAAAGAAAGCGCGTGAAAAAAATCTCATGCAGCCCTTTTTCTCGTCTCTAAAATCTCGTCCACACTGAGCTTTCACCTAATCTCGCTTTTCTCTCATCCGTTCCACCACTCCCACTCTACGATGTAGTATAGCCCTTCCGGTCCTCCATCTCAGTCACTCATTCTTTGAGCCGTTCTACGTTCCCGCACCTTCCACCACCATTCTCCTTTCTCGCCGTCATTCCTCACTTGGCCCCTCCGGGGTCCTCCGTATCCCGGTCTCGCTCCCTTACCCCACTCTATTTCACCCCGGCTGACCCCGGCTCCCTTTATCACGCCTCGTTTACCGGCCGCCCAGCGAACGACGGAGTCAAGGCTCGCGAGGTGGGGGACGTGGACATTCACGTGCTGGGTGCCGCGCCGCAAAGGATTTGTCGGTAAATAATGGTGCGGCGTGAGCTGTTAGGCGCCTAAAAGGTCCTTAGTGATGCCCTCGTTATTCAGTCCAAACGTCATGCCTTTAGCCACGCTACCTCAGCCATATCATTTTTCCCATTTCTTAAGTATATAGGATATTCGAAGTTATTCCGTAAGGGTGAATAATGATTGGTAGATATATACTAAATGATTATTTAACCTTTGCCGTCAAAACGACATGATTATTTCATACAACATTTTCAATGGTAATGATTGTAGGGTCATGCAGTTTATTAACAAGCGATACATTTACATTAAATATAATACTTCCGCATATATGTTGGTAAAAATATTGAAGTGGCTTAAGTACTGATAGAGAAAATAGCATTAAATCATCAGCAACATTGTCAGTAAATAATGGTGCAGCGTAAGCTGTTAGGTGCCTAAAAGGTCCTTAGTGATGCCCTCGTTATTCAGTCCAAACGTCATGCCTTTAGCCACGCTACCTCAGCCATATCATTTTTCTCATTTCGTAAGTATATATGATATTAAGGTGTATGTAGCTAAAACCCCATTAAAATAGGTATTTTCGACTTGTAAGGAAGAACTTGAAATTTAGTTTCGGGGTACATTTAATAGTCTTATTATCCTTAAAACTGACTTCCCTGATTTAAGGAAGTCGTGCTTCGAAGTTGTCAACAGGTATATTCATTAAAAATTATTATTTACTAACTCATTTCTATAAAAATAATTGCAAAAGCAACCCTGTTGTCCTGAGAGTTACTGAGTAAACGCTCACGCACTACAAGGTGAGTTTTGTTATTCAATGAGTATCGGCCTTTGCGAACTTAAGTGGCATCAGATATGGAGGAGGAAAATAAGCGATATAGTGAGGCTTACTTCGTGTGGCAATTGATTTCGATGCTTAACAAAAAATTAACAACACAAATCTTGTCCCGAGTGTTCCTTCCAGTGGTTCCTGCAAATTCATTCCTGCATCTACGATAATTAAGTTCCTATAAATAGTAATCATTCAAAATTAGACAAAGGACATTTCCACACATGTGCAATGCATTGCATGCAAATGTGCAAATTCAGCTAATATCTGGTACATCTAGTTGGTGTTTGCCGATGAACGCCGAATTCATTCTTAACTGTTTTTACGTTCATCTATTTTAATTATAAATATATTTTTGAGATTTAAAAAAATTGAGAGACTTAAATAAAATAATGAATGTAACTCGGTTACTTCCACCAGGAGTACCTTCCAACCGACATTCAGTTTGTCAAGTTAATTTAATGGAATAAAAATGGGAAATCAACGATCCGTTACATTTTCAGAAGTAAAAATCACTGTGTTGGAGAGCTTGTGGTAATTAAAATGAATCATATTTCTAAAAATAAAATTTCTAAATCAAAAGTTCTCAAAACTAAGCCTCAATATCCCCAAAAATTCCCTTACTAGGACCAAATCATGCAAAAATAGTCGCTAATTAAAACAGTAGCCTTATGGGCTCGTAAATGTGCGTGTAATACGTGTTTTTAGTAACTTCATACTCAATTTCAACTGCACATGAACCACCAACCTTGCTGAACAATTTGGAGAGATTCAGTGGATGGGAATATTTACAAGTTGAAGGAGCATTCCAAACAACGTTTTAAATGAGTCTTACGAAGGTAAACCACCCTCACCTTCAATTGCACCCCGAAAATTAAAGCCGTTTTGACCAACTCTCTGTAGTTATGTACAATTATCTTCCGTAGGAAAACGGAAGAGATGGCATGGCGGCAGAATATTAGCGAAAAGAAGAGAGGAAGGACACGGGTGTAGAGGGATATACTTGGAAGAGAATTGTTGTGAGATCTAAAAGAAGAGGTGTAAAGGAACGAGGCAGAGTGTGCGCTGAGGGAGGTAGAGCCGAGATGCTGGAAGGCTGAAAGGAGAGAGAGGAGGTGGAACGGACGAGAGTAAGGAAGAAAGATGAGGTGGAGAGGTGGGCGAGGATGGAAGAGGGGACCTCGCCGTAAACGTTTGTACGGAGTGTTCGGGACGGGGAGGCGGCGTGGAAAAAAGGGGTCACAGCTTTTTTGATCTCCTCCCACTCCTCCCCTGAGGCGAATCAGCCCACATTCAAGGGTCGTTAAAGAGGCGTGATTTTTCAAAGGTCCTCGTATACGCCCCGTGATAAACCACCGAAATACGACGTTGAAAGTGTTCCAACATCAATATGGCATGACTCGAGAGTAGAGGGGAGGGAATGGATTTGGAGGAAGGAAGATGTGGGTGGGGATACCTTGACTGCTTATACACACATATTTTTCGGAACAGCTTGACGGTTTCCTCTTCGGTAATGCGCCACAAAAGTCAAATCAGTAGAATTGGTCATTGTTCCCCCCTATCCAATATGTTGTAGGTACTTGGAGAGCAGCGTATTTTCACTCCATATTATTGCGCACTACATTCCATTGGTGGCAGCCATAGCCAAAAAAGCATAACGATCGTCCATTGGGTTTACAAGAGACTTCCCTGACGCTAGGGTAAATATGTCGCAATCAATTTTGGAGAATGGAGTGGACAGTTGGACTTGTTCATACGTGCACGTACATACTCAAATGTGAAGAAAGATTTTAGGATGTTAAAAAGACTATACTTCCTATAACGACATTACAATTTTGACAATTGACTAACATTTTTTTAAATGTAAGTTGCATAAAATGTAATTATGAAATACGTAAATTGAAGAGAGGGAACGGGAAGGTAACCAGCGAGATCAATGAAAGTATTTTATTATAATCATATATATATATATATATATATACATACATACATATACGTATGCATATTTTGTAAACATATATCGTAGAAATATAATTAATAGAAATTAATCAGTAGAACCTACATTATCTGTATATGTGTGTGTACATAAAAATTTATCGTTTCAACAAAGGAGAGAGTAAATGTTTATTAACTCAAGGAAAAGAGCTGGGATATATCAATACGTATATGTGTGTGGGTCATGGTAGTCCAGAGGTAGAACGTTAGAATACTGACTGGAAGGCCCGGGTTCGATTCCCGGCCGAGCCTCAGCTCCACCCAAGCTGTGTGATTTTTCGGGTGCCAGATCTTCCTGGGAAACCATAACCAGCACAAAGAAAGGAACTGGTCCCCCTATCCTGATGTGTGAATTTCACACGCCGTCGGGTTTAACACTGGGTGAACTCTACCATCGCCTGCCAAACCGACCTTTGGGTTGATTACTGTGTTTATGGTTTTATATGTAGGATATATGTATTTATATGGACCTGTGTAGGGCACATGGGGGATAAAGAAATGACAAGGAAACATAAAAGGACTAACACAAGACTACCGGGGAAGGACGAAGATTCCAAGCAGAATAAATGTTCGTAACCAGGGAATTGTTCCCTATGGTCCCTCGGTTTTCTGGACCGTGGTACGGGCGTATAAGTCTTGAGCTTACGCCTTTATACGAATTTTTCTATAAAATATATACTCTATGCATTTTCAAGATTGAACGCAATCAGAAAACATTCGGGTATTCAAATACAGTGGAAAACTATAATTTAGTAGCTACCCCGTTTTCATAAACCAAACATGTAATATTTGAACGCCAATTTGAAAATTCAATTCAATTTTCAAAATTGAAAATGAAAATACGTAACGTCGACATGAATATGAGGGGTATAAATATTTTTTGTTTCATAATTGCTTTATAAAACTCACAAAAATAAAGAATACATAAGGCTAATGTGAAATAATACAGGTATTCAGTATTGACTTATTTCAACCATTTGTCTACGACAATAGAATAAGCCAAGTATAAACACAATATGTTAAATCGGATTTCTCCATTCGTTCGTAAATCATTCACACTTAAAGATTAATAGTTCTCCATTTCGATTTGTGACGTGTATCAGGACAAGTACTCATTCACCAACTTGCCTATGCCAGCAACATTGATAATGTTTGGCTCCCCACATTTTCATAACCTCTTCAAATAACTAAGCGTCACACGGGGGCAAGATGGCACTACACCAATACATTCCACCACAGCCCTCCAACAATCCCTCTAAGTCGGAACTTTGCCTGCATAAAACCGCCGAGCGTGAAAACGTGTTCGAACCACGGAGACATCGTAATAAAAAAAATGTGGCCTCGGCAAAAAGGGGCCGCATAAAATTACACCGAAGATTTACGATCCGGTATTATTTTTGAGAGTGGGAGGCTTTGAGTAAGAAGTAAATAACTCTACGCCTTAGATTAGCGCACTTGATGCGGACGGAGAATAAATAGCGATCAACTTTTTTTTACATCTCCCCAGGTAACTTCAACGATTGGGTCAAACTCGCGGAGAAACTTCAACAAGCGGTCCTAAGCTCTGATCCAGCTCTCTGAGCGGAGAATCATCGTAAACATGATTCTCTTTTTTAATCTGATGTACGAGATGATCGGCGTTGACACACAGTCCAAAGACTGTCAAGACAAGAGGGAGTGTAAGAAGGAAAGATGAGTAGTTCTTGCTAGAAAATTATGTATAATACTACATCTTACGGCGACAAGCAATCTATCACAAGCTTAAAAGCGATACTCGGATTGACAAATGACCATATCGGCAAACAATATCTCCAATCGTTACAAATGAGATATAGAACCACCAGTACATAAGCGTCCATTTGTATTTCAGATGTGCGATAGAAGCGAAGGCGAGATGGGTCGTAAGTGATAAACTGCCAGTGATGATACCTTAAGATGCACGCTTCAGGGAACAAAAATATCGCATTCATAAAGACAGTAATTCAAGTATATCCTTTACAATACGATAATAAAGAACGTGGTTTTCGTAAATCTGTATTTTGTTCTTTATTCAATAAGGGGCAAAAGAACGGTTCAAATCTAATCGAGGGAAATTATTCAACTAATAATGTATTAATGAAGGGAAAAATTTTTTTTTCAAACTTTGATCGTTAGGTCTAGTATACAAACCTAATAATCCCAACTCGGAAAAATTAACAGACTAAAATCGCAAAAAAAGCAACAATGGCAGTTCGAATATGTACTATAAATATATCGTACTTTTAATTTTCGAATAATAATGGTTCATAAGAGGACAAGTTTAAACAATAGAGACATCACCAAGACATCTATGATCTTTATTTTCTTCTTTAAATGACGTACAAGATTATCATGGCCATTCCAAAGACTTGTATTGACTATAAGTGCAAGGAATATTTCAGTGACGACTGCAGGAGAGGTAAGATAGCCTGAATAACATTTATCGCTCTTTCTTCCGTCCTGACTCATTTACAAGTACAGTGAGTTTTAAATCAACTTTTAAATAATTCCTTGAACTATTTTCTGTCGGCACTCACATTTCCGAAAAATAATTAGTCGGTAAAAGAGCAGTTGTCGTTCCGTAATAACGTATATTCAAACATTTACAGACCATACGTAATCTCTAGACTTCAATAAATTTGAGCTTATCTCACAATCTCTATATGTTGGTGTATGCAATTAAGATAAACAGAACGCTATTTATCAGGTTATAAAAACCTTCTAACCTTCAAATTTTCTTTGTATTATTATTAGATAACCTACCGGTTAAGGTAGGTTTTTGGATGAACAAAACTATCAAATAAACATTTTGTAATTCCAAACAAAACCCAATCCAGCAACCTACTCTACATCATGTCTGTCTTCATCTCTGTGCTCTTCTTTCCTCCCTTCATCCCGTCCAAAAGCCCTATCCTGTTCCTGCCCTTTCCTCGCTTGCCCAACATTCACCCCTCTATTACCTTCTTCAACATCCCACTGCCGATTAATATATTTTTCTTCCAGTTTTCCTGCCTCCCTATGATTTCTCCCAAGAATTCCGTCTCCTCGCTCACCATACCTAGTACTTCCTCATTTATTTTCTTTCGGTCCATTTCACCTTCTCCATTATTCTCCGCACCCACATTTCAAAATCCTCCAATCTACGTCAATCCTCCTGTTCAGCGACCACGTTTCCGCGCCGTACGCCCCATATCAGAGTTTTTACGAGTCTTGTCTTAACCTCCCTACTCAACGTCCCCATCATCAACTCCCTCCTCCTTGAGAAAGCCTCCTTACCTAGCACAATTATTCTCTCCTCCTTACGCTACTACTCTTCAACCCTACTACTTTGACCGTGTTGGTCCAGAACACTTCCGAGATACATAAACTGTTCTACCTGCTCTATTTTTTCCCCTCTTATTTTAATGTTTAGCTTAGCCTTTTTCTTTCTGGAAAATCGCATAACCTTTGTTTTATCAATATTGATTGTCATCCCATATCTATCGCACTGAACCTCCAATTCACTCAACAATGCTTGCAACCCCTTGGCTGACTGAGCAACTAATGCTTGGTCATCAGAAAACCTAACCGATTTTACGAATTCCCTTCCGAATTTCATTCCTATCTCTAGTTCTTCCCATGCCTCTTTAATCATTTCCTCCACATATACGTTGAACAGGACCGGTGACAATGGGCAACCCTGACTTACCCCTCTTCCTAACACTGCCCATCCGGACTCTCCGCTCCCCACTCGCACCTGAGCAGTCTGAGACATGTACAGGTTTCGGATCAGTCTCCTGTCCCTCCAATCCATTCCTATTTTCTACAATACACGCAATTAAGTTTTTCCAATTCACTCTATGAAACGCTTTTTCGAAATCTACGAAACAGGCAAATACGCCCTGATTGTATTCTATATTCCTCTCGATTAGTGATCTCATTACTGCAATGGCATCGCGCGTACCTCTTCCTTTCCTAAACCCAAACTGATCATCCCTTAAATAATCATTTGCCTTACTCTCTATAATTTTGTTTATGATCTTGAGAATAACTTTAGCTGCGTGGGATATCAAACTTATTGTTCTGTAATCCTCACATGATTTAGCCTTTACCTTTTTCGAAATAGGAACTAACACTGATCTCACAAAATCTTCCGGCCAGATTCCTTCCTCATAGATACTACGAATCAGTCCATACAGTCTCCTTCCCAGATTTTCCTAAACATTTCAACAGTTCCACAGGAATGTTGTCCACCCCTACGGCCTTATTTGCTTTCATCTCCTTTAGTGCCCTTTCTATTTTATCGTTGAGTATGCCTGGACCTAAGCTATCTTCTTCTACGTCATGTTCCTTTTCTATGCCTAACCTTGTCGGCCTAAGTTCTTTACCATACAGTGTTTCTATATATTCCTTCCATCTCTCTTGGATTTTCCCTGGTTCAACTATTATCTTACCCCACTTATCTTTAACTGTTATCACAGAGCTTGCCTTCTTACTTCCCGATAATAACTTAACCTTGCTGTATAGAGCACCAATTTCACCCTTCTTCTGTAAACTTTCCATATCCTCGCATTGCGTTTTCCACCATTCTTCTTTTGCTTCATGTGTGGCCCTTCTCAATTTATTGTTCAACTCTTTGTACTTCATTTTGCTTAACTCTGTGTTTACATTTTTCCATCTTCTTCTCTCATCCATCTTTGCAATCATCTCATCCGTTACCCACGGTTTCCTTATCCTTTTCCCGTTAATGGTTTCTATAGTATCTTTTGCGGCTTTCGAAATCATTGTCTTTATACATTCCCATTTTTCTTCAATAGTACTCAGCTCTTTATCCTCATCCATAATCTTTCTTTGTATGCTGACTGAAGTTAATTAAAACTTTTTGTTTTTTAAATATTCAACAATCATGCATAGTATTGCAAGTAGAAGTATTTGAATAGCACGAGTATATAATATAGCGAGTAAATGAATGTAATTATATTATTAAGAAAACTTCTCCTATTTCATGTAAAAACTAATGTTTTCTGTTAGAATAAAATTTCACCGTTTTGATGGTTCCAATTCTTTCTTTGAGTGTATTTCCAATCACAAGTTGCAGAAATTACGAAATAATACAGAAATTATAACTTTCGCTAATTTAAATGAAAATGTTCAGCTTGAAAATAAAAAATAATGATAGCATGATGGCAATAATTATCTTTACTGTTTAGGCATGCATTAATGGGTTTCTCCAGGAGTAGTAAAAAATAAAATTATCTGTGACTTCCACCATTAAAAACATTTATTGCACTAATGAGTTATCTGAATTCATCTCATCTTACACATAAAGCACTAACACTGATATATTTATCTGCCTAATTTTAAATAGCGTAAAACAAATTATCATCAAATGAATATATCTCTTTTAATATTTGTTTCAACTAATAAGGGCTTCAAACACATTGTGACAATTCAACATTTATTTGTGATAATATTTGATGAACAAGATGATATGCAAAATCCCTCAATACTACGTAACTTCGTAAACGTAGAAGATAAAATAAATTCCACTCTCTAGTTCCGGGTGACCGCACGTAAAAACCTTCAAACTTTAGACCATTATTTTGCAGTCCTTAGCTTCGTGCATTAATTGATTAAAATAACTAATAAGTGACTATTTATTTGTAATACTTTTCCTTTCCTAAAAAACTAGCGTAATAACTCCCTTACTTAGTTTTGAGTTTTGATTCAAGGAGAAAATAGTAGCGCCATATTTCAAGCGGAGATTAGGATGAATGAATCTTACAAGGTGTTTCCAAAAGTAGTAGGACTGAGTTGATTAAAAAAAATTAATTGCCCGAGTTGATACTTCCACTCAAAAGTCTTCGGAGCAGCACCCTTGGGCGCAACACCGCAGCCAGTGGGTTTTCCACACCTCGTGCCTTCTGGAAGGCGGCGCCCAGAATACTGCCAAGCTCCCCGGGTCACGATCTGTTATAACGCTTCCACCGAGTCGTAGTGGCGTCTTTTTAGAACAAATTTGAGACAGGGGAAGAGTAAGAAGTCTGGTGGGGCATTGTCTGAAAAATTTGGATCCTTACATGGTCGAGAAGCTCTTTGCAGATCCGCGTGTGAGTTTGCTTTGGTTCGTCCGAGAGCACTCGCGACATCAACTTCGCACACACCTTTCCCATGCCCATTTTTTCGGTCAAAAGTCGATTTATATCACTTTTAGGAATGCGACGTTCATCAGAAATTATGCAAACACTTAATCTGAGGTCCTTATTCAACAAAGTCTTCACTCTTGCAAGATTTTCGTCAATGTTTGAGGTCGAAGGATGTCCTGAACGTTCAACATCTTCTCTACCCTCCCGAAACAACTTCTTCCACTCAATAACACCCGATGTACCCATGGCATTATCACCATAACCTGCTTTGAGCATGCCACGAATCATTTTCCCGGTTTTTCCTAGTTTTACGTAAAATTTGATAGTGTAGAGCTGTTTCAATAACCGGTTCATGATGGAGCGTAACGAGGTCACGTTATAGAAATATCGCAAACGAACGATCCGCACTTCCAAAAGGATGGGAGACAAGTGCTACCGGCTTCCAGCCTTTTCTGAGACCCACCTCCCTCGAACCCAGCCGGAGAAACTGCCGTCCGTCTATCCGGGAAAAAAATAAGTCGTACTAATTTTGGGACAGACCTTGTAATTTAGACCACTGCTCCAAAATGCTGATGTTACCAATTAAAATACACGAAAATGAATACAAAATTCAACATAAACAAATCAAGGCTTCATGGAAGTTATAAAATATGGGGAAGAAAGAATAATTTGTATGAGAATAACATTAAATTTCATTTAACATTTTAACATTAAATTAAATTACAAAAAAATTAAGTATATTTACATCATCATAACATCGGTAAGAATTCTTACGATTACTTATGTAAAGTACTTTAAATACATATTTTTATAATGTGCATAACGTCGTGCCTCTTCTGTCCGTTCGTCTATGAGATACTCTCAACACCATGACCCGAGACCTAAGAGTTTCTTTCAATCGCAAACACTGTTCCAATGATCACTCCAGGTCCTCGGCTCGAAAGCAGATGTGTCGGAATTGCCGCAAAGATAGTCCCTCAGAGGTTTCAAAAATCTACGTGATGTAATTTTTAAGGCCATGCAAGTAATGCTGAATCTGCCCCAGATTGAAGTGGAAGAATGAATTTTCCAAGGGTATTGATTTCTTATTGTATCTAAGGCATAAAATGTTTATATCTGTTGATCGTCGCTACAAATTGTTCCACTACAGCTAGAAAATCAATAGATCCAATGAAATAAAGTCAATAACGATATCACTAATAAATGTATGTATATCAATGAAAATAACAGCAAACGTAAAATCAAACGATGCTGTAATTCATGAAAAACACGCCAGGTAGTTCTGGCTCTGAGCCACTATATCGATCTGAATACGTTAGAAAAGAGGAATTTTCTTCGTAGTCAATGCAAAATTCATTAGATTTTCAGATTTCTAACAAGTGTGCCACCAATTCTTAAATAGGATTTTACTCGGTCATAAACCAATCGTTGGGTGCACAATTATCAAGTGGTTCTCACAAGGAAAACAGGGCGTGACTGCAAGAGAAAAGTAATTTCACTAAAGACATATCTGGAGTGTAATGAAGTTTAGTTAAATCGCTGGGTGAAGTACAATGCCTCATTACCGGGGAAAGATATTTCTTTTCAATTCTACTATATATTCAATTGATGGTATATTGAGGCTGATTCCATTAATATATTTAAATAATTATAATATTAGTCACACAAAAATTCTTTAAAAACATTTTTAACTATAAAATTTCAATTCTGGAAAAATGAGCTCTTTAAACGTTGAGACTAGTTTATAAGAAAACAATAACCACCAGAAATCATTCCCATATTTGCGACAAGAGTTCCAAGCAACTATTTTTGGCGTTCAATTTTAATTAATAATTGTTTTGGCGAAGAAATAGTTGAAAATATTCTTGCAATTACTAATCGGGGATGCTTGAGAAAAGTAAATGCTCAAGTTGAAGATAAATATTGAAGCTATATAGAAGCCGGTTACTTCTGGAAATATTAGAACGGTCGTCTTAAAATTCAATATAATATTGACTTTTAAAAATCAAACCACTTTACTTTTCCACATAAACTTTTTAATTTTTACAACTCAGGTTTCGTTATAGCATAACATCATCAGGTTGATCAGGCTGATGATGTTATGCTATAACGAAACCTGGGTTGTAAAAATTAAAAAGTTTATGTGGAAAAGTAAAGTGGTTTGATTATTAAAAGTCAGTATGAAGATTTTCCACCAAGTTACACCAGAAACTGTTTTATTTATCAATATAATATTACTGATGAATACAACTTAAATATATAAAGACTAAAATTATGCTTACAATAGTTTCCTTCAGAATATTTTCTTTAGTCAACTGAATAATGATAACACTCATGAAAGAAGCTACTTGGAAAGGATGCTGATGAGATAAATTAAATCAAAGGAACATGTGAATACGAATGATTAAGTTATATGAAAACAATCTTGTGCATAATAAGTACATAGGCTCACACCCATATACATGGGAGAGTACAATAAATATTATATTAATGTTCGTATTGGCTACTCAGTTTTATTATTTTGTTATATTTTCAAGCTCATTTATTTTAAAAATTAGGTAGACGGGTTCAGACGTAACAAGTTCCCCGGTTTAAGTTTTCATGAGCAGTGGCAATATTCGTACAGATATACATACATTCATACAGAAAAGTCTGCCCTACGATTAAAAAAAATCTTCTAATTTTAGAAATTAAATTGAACTGCGGTAGTTACATCAAATGATTATAGCAATGAAATGAAGGGAAACACCAAATTAGATGTCCTAACTAAGGAGTACCAAATATTACATCGCAATCAACAGGATTCGCAAATTACGTCGCCTTTTTTCTCCTGAAAAGAAGTCGAATTCGCTTCTCTCCACCAAATTTCATACTTCTGTAAAACTGAGCACTTTGGAAGAATAATTGTTTTCCGTTTTACAAATTCGAACACATATGACAACGCATGAAAATCCATATTTCAGGCGAAAATTACAAACTCGCGTCTCCATGATTACAGGGGCTGAGATCGTATTAGGCTGTGATTCAAAGAATAGGTAGCACCCGAGAAAACTACTTATTTATCTCCAGTTTTTTCCCACCTCAAAAAATCCAATACATGTATCCCCGGGACATTTAAAAACTCCGAGTTGGTCGTGATGCCAATTTGTACCCGATCGTGACTTCTAGTTGAACGATGCGCAATCACAATGTAACGAGGAAGGAAGTAATCGGCCCCCAACTTGCAAGATTTGGAAGTTTGATTCCAACGGAAGATGAGACTGCAAAAGAGCGAAATAAAGAGCGAGACAGAGCTTTAGTATTCGACAGGCAAATGTTGCTGTCAAGAAACATAAGAAAGCCATAGCCAACGGGAGGCGTGACGTTCCCACGCGTTTTGCGTCTCCTGAAGATTAAGGCCCCGCAATCTTCAAGGGCGATAAAGATCGCATCGAATTATAGCGACACGAAGAGGCTATCTTACGGTGCCAAGAATAATGGCAGAGAAAAAAATCAGAGTCCGGAAATGAGGCTAACGGAGACATAGTTGAGATAGCCAAAAGGCAGTTTCCAAAAATTTAAGTTAATGAACTACCTTCCCATGCAATTTGCAACGAAGTATTTTTTTTATAATAAGAGGGTAGTCATTCTAAATTTTCAAATTGCAGGGCCTTAAGATTTTGGCATGTTAACTGATTAGTTTCTCAAGAAATCTGACATATCTTACATAAGACACGGGCGAGTTTAACATAGCCCTGCTACAGTGCCATTTAACGATAAAGAATAAGAAATTATGATAGAGAGGTGTTGAAGAATGCAATAGCCTAATTTAATTTTCAATTCGATATATCTGCAGCATCGATTTCCCTGCAAAAAAACTTAATTTCTTTTAACTCCCAATTAAGATGAATTTACTATTGTTTCAGAAAAATATAAACGCTACGGTATTGAAACGTCAACTCTAGTCTAAATATCTTGGATTCCACCGGTTCCATAGTGTTTCATTAGTGAATAAAATCATTTTTTAAAACATAAAAGCTTATTTTTCACAGCTCAAACTAAAAAAGTACGCCAACGCACGAAATGGCGTTCCATTGAAGCAAAGTACTGCATGGATAGTCTTAAATATCAGATACATAAGCTCTCAATAGTTAGCAGAAATTTTGAAGAATATAATGACTTAGAAAATCAATCTAGTATAAAACAAATAATGCTAAGGACTTACTTAAACCAAGAAATCGGACAACTTTTACATTACCGTGTGTCAATCTGGAAATTTTCGGACAGTAAATAAAGACACTGGGTACCTTAGCAGTAATGGGATGTAAAATGAGAGAGAAACTGAAATATAGCTAATTGTCAAACTTGGCCAAAGCTGTTAAACAAGTAGACCGCTAACCGTCGAACGCGAGGGATGAGTTCGAGAATCAATGCACACTTCAAAGTAAGGTCACGTGGAAGATGCAATACAAGCCACTTCTAGCTCTTCTATCTGCTCTAGGTTACTAAAGAAAATGACCTTAATTACCGAAAGATATCTATAAATTACCCAAAATCTCTAATTTAAACTATATTTTTATAATTAACCACAATAGGCATTATTCTGTTACTACCTAATCTTTCCATCAGATAGCTTCCGCATGATAGAGCTGCAAATTACTCAACCCAACGTGGAAAGCACACGACATGTTTACGAAAGCTCTCCGATTTAAAAATGTGGTGTGGGGAATGACCTAGTCTCACAATTGCTGATTGGTGAGCACGATCTTGTCCAATTTCATTTAAAAACAATATGAACAGGCGATTATTTCGCATGGAGCCGTTATCATTACTTTCAAATTCACCGTCTATCCATACTCTTTATAGAAACTATTTCGGACTACAAAATTAACATTGGCTGAAGAAAGTCTAAATATCATTTGAATATGGAGTTTCATATTGTAACTTTTTCATTTTAAAAATTCTAAGACTTTGGATAAAATAGAGGTAGATTTATACAAGTAATTGTTACTCCTGAGTTTTTGACATGAATCGCCTAAGCACGATCATAAGGGGGAATTAAACTTAAAACATCCTTCACTGTGTCTAAACATGCCTTACTGTGTCGATATTATGCTTGCGCATGATTTCATGAATAATGTTTAAGGAATAAGTCATGTGAAAACAAGATACTTAGACACAGTATCTTGGAACCTTCTGCTATTCACCATTAGTTGGCTAAGCGTGTAGGCCCACACGTATGTGTAGATGTCTCTTTTGAACTTTGCCTATCGTCTACCGAGCAAATATATTTGTTCCACCTTCATTTGGTTAGTGAAGAAAACAGATATAATTAACAAGCGACTCGAATCGCGGTCGACCGCCATGCCCTCGCGCGGTGCCTCTCACAACATGAACTCATTCCGCGAAGCAGAGATTTCTACTTCACCCTTGCTTCCCACCATCCCCTACTATCCACTTGGTGATCCCGGAAAAGCACATGTTTTGGCCGCGCGACATCCCACGAATTCTGAACATGCGAATCGAATCACTTAAACAAAACGCTCCGACGTGCATACAAAATTGTTTCGGAAACGTGAGAGATAGTTGGCGCGTATGCAAAGGAGAGGGAGTGAGGAGAGAAAAGAGGACGGAATGAAGAAAATTTTACGGGATGGAAAGAGGATCTCACGGTATAATCCTCTTTCGTCGATGGCTCATCGATGCCGTCGACGATTGAGCGCAGAGAGCCGCCTCTTAAAGGCTCTATTGAAGTCTCGTGGCTTAATACGCCTTTTTAAGGGTTTGTAAATATAGGGATAGGAGGAAACTGGGATCGAGTAAATATCGGTTCTCTGCTGAACACCAGCATAATTATGCGTGGAGAGAAAACGACCAGTGGGAAGAAACATTATTGGAGGATGACGCATAGTTTAATGAGGATTTTTAAGACACCGTTTCTTCCGTGAACGAAAACATTTAATTGTTCTTTGTCACCATTATTGAGAGATAACTCAATAGAAAAAATTTATTACTCTTTTCATAAAAATTGTTCAAAATTCTTCCCTTGTCAAACACAATAATAGTTCGCCAAAAAAAATACTTTATTAATTATATCATATGAACTACATATTAACCGTCTAATTTTAAACTATAAATCATATTGGAGAGAAATGACAATTAACAATTGTGATTTCCACTATAATATTTTTATTCACACGTCCCGGGTTTCAGCACTTCGTACCATCTTCAGGTGCTGCCACCTGACGTCTACATCTACATAAATACCCTGCGAGCCACCAAATAGGTGTGTGGCAGGGGGTGTGCCACCAGGAGGAAAGGGTAAGGGATGAGGGGGTTGGGGTTTTTCAGTTAGGTGGGGGAAGGTGGGGGGAACCTGTAACAAATATATATATATATATTTTATATACATATCCACACGCAGTCCCTACCCTGTACGTTAATACTTATTGTATTGAACTGACTCCCGGGAGATTTCGACCACAAGCATTCTTGTCTCCTATCGTTCTGGGAAAAAAATGACATTTTAAACCTGTCAGTCTTGCAGACTCTCTCTCTAATCTTATATTCGTGATCCTGAAGATGACACGAAGTGTTGAAACCTGGCACGTGTGATGTTAATTATCATTTCTCTCCAACATGGAAAGTTTCTAAAAGTTAAACCATAACTATAAAGTAATTAATCAAATATTTAAACGAATAAGTGCTTCGAATGTTTTTATTAAATCTTAACACGGATTTTTTGGCCAAAATTTCACATCGACGTGAAATAGAAAAATTGTTTATTTTTACGCAGTATTCATCTAAAGCTAGAAGTAGATAGTACCCTGCAAGCAACCGTGATGCAGGGAATGAATACCAGAGGTCCAACATCAACAATTAATATTTTCCTAAGTTTTAGTTTCAATATGTAAGTAAAATAACTCAAATAATGTAAGCAATTATAACTAAAGGCACTAAGGTTTGCAGTATGGTATATAGGGGTGATATACTTCTCTAAGCATAAGAGACAAGCCGTTGATAACAAGAACAACAATAAACGAAGGTTAGATGAAAGAATCACAACATGCTAGGTTGCTGGGAATGAAAAAAATAATACTTTTCCCCCATAGAGAATGACACCTGTCGGTTCTAAACTCACGTATTTCTGTAATCTTACTGCCATGAACTCTTTTACTCTAATGATAATAATACATTTTCAGCATCATTGCTGAAGGGACCTGCTTTCTATTTATGCAAGAGATTTAATTTGTAGTTGAACTTTCTGGTATGGTGACTGGAATAATCTGGATTATAATGGATATTTTATAATCAGCTCAGCTAAAAGCATGCTACAACTCGTAGTGTGAAAAACAATGTTCCGAAAGTACCGTCTCTTCAGTAGATTTTAGGAGCCCAGTGAGTATAGCACTGTCCGGAAAAGTCCCTAGGTTTGAACCCTGATGATGCCGCGAAACATACTCATCTCCATTCAACCGATGTCACTTTCTGAGTAAAAGGCAAATGGGAATACGTAGCTTGAAAAGAATTAGGAACTTTCCATCACACAGAGATACGATGATATCATACGCTACAAGGGAGGAAGTGAATACTAAAATCGCTTGAAATCCGCCATTGAAGCTTAACGTGGTGGTGAATTACCTGGATGAAATAAAATCGACAGTGTTGGTATACGTATGGTCTTATCTTGGACAGTCTTCTTATTCATAATTGGTACATAAATAAACTAATCTAAAGCAGCCGTCTTATTTACAATGTGAAATGATCTTAATACCAAGAGACCAACTTCGAGACGTTCGAGAACGGGAGGCACGCCAGCCCAAATTTAGACTAGAAATTAGACTAGAAATTGTCTGATGGGGTTGAGTTACGCCCTGAAATCAACCGTAATTACGATCACTTCATTGATTCACATTCCTTTTTAAAATGGGACCGAAATTTTTATTTTGATTTCTTCATGCATTTTCTATTTCTAAAAAGCCCAAATACTTCTCATACGAAAAAATCAAAGGCTCAATGCATACAGTTTCCAATACAAAAAACGTCTTCATTTCCCCAGGATACTGCAACTTAAGCCTACAAAAAGCGAAAGTAAGCAAAACTTAAGAAATTCACCAACGCAGCAATTACAACGGAAGAAATAACTGGACTGTAATAGTGAGATATTAAAAAAGACATGTTTTCAAGTTATCACTCCCTAAAAAGAGAAAGTTTCTTTTGGCCAAATAAAAACCAAGAAATACACGAACCGCCACACCCATAGCATGCATGGAAGCAGCCAATAGCGTACTCGGGGGGGGGGGGATTTTCTTTAGTTCATAATTCTCACACTGACAACAAGTGGACTTACAGACGTAAATTCAACGATATATCTTTAATAATACCATATCCCATCAAGTCCTCATCTATCACTGGTTCATTTTAGCCTCGAAAAGTTGTGTAGCCGGTCACTCGGCCATCGACCTAGTGTGATTGAAAATCTAGGCATTAAGTATTATTATAAACTTACTAGTTTCAGGTTTGAATTTGTGGAACTTATCCATAACGATAAGAATAAAAAAATCTATAGAATTACACTTAATTTTAAAAATTAAAAATAATTGCACAAAGTTTTGATGAAGTCTAACCATTTGAAATTTGTTTAAAATCTTTTCCCTGCTTAAACAGACAATAATGCAATACTTGATACGGAAAGAATGAAAACAGATAGCAATTAAGTGTAATTAACATAGCTATTTTTTATTCTTTCCGTTTCAAGTAATACATTATTAAGTGCCCACAGGGAAAGTATTTTCAACAAAGTAAAAAACGTTGAACGATTATTTTATTCCGCATTCCATAGGCACGTTGACTAACTTTACATTACGTTTCGTTACTTAAGATACGAGGCTCGCACATGAAGGCTAATCGCAAGTGGCACTTGGCGCGTAAAAATGCACCTAGCTTTTGAAAAGTTACACAGATTAAATCTCAAATAAGTTCTTCAATCGATTTTATTTTAAACTCTCGAGAACTCAATAAATATATGAGATTGAACAAAATAAGTAAATTTACATGATTTGTAAAATTTGAACTTCCACTCGATTTTCACAAATGTAGAAGAAATTGAGTGGTTCACGGTTCTACTGTGTGACCCCTATGATGACGCTTTATGCGCCAGTAAGTACATAATTTTTAATGATAGGAAACTCTACTTACCCCAATTTAGCTATGCCACGCGGATTCCTTCGCCCTTATATGGTCACTTTTCTAACAATTATTCTAACCTTTTCTCAGTTCCTCACACATACACTTTGTTCCCCAGCGAGCCAATCCACGAATGTCTTTGCTTGTAAGTGGTCCTCCCCTGTGGTGTAACCAGAAATATTATGAACTAGGATACAACACTCTCAAGGTCGCCTAATCTTCAGGGGTTTTAAGCGAGTAACGACAATGTACACGAGTATTCTTTGACAAGAACTCTAATAAACTGGTACAGATAATCTCAGATAAAGGGCATGTTTTCTAGTTCCATTACGTATATTTCACTTTATCTTAATATTTGCAAACTTTCCAACCGTCTCTCTAAACCTACAAAAAAATTTAATTGATTCCTCAACATTCCAGGCCCTGGACGGTTTTAAAACACCTTCGTTATCTATTAAGGGGTGAGTCGCAGGGTTTGCTCTATAACGCATTTCAAATTTTCCTTGATGAAAACCACCTGGAATAAGCATCTGATACTAAATCATATCATTTTATTTATCGCTCATCAGTTATACATATTCTATACTCTACATACAATATATTCTCTGTTAAAAGTATAACCGGAATCATTAGCTATAAACAATAAATTACGACAAAATTTGTAAAACACCTATGATCAAGGAGTTTAACCTAAGGTAAAAATTAAAATCTGCAATTAAATGATTTAAGATGGAGCAATCGGTCATTTTAGACGCAATAAATGCATCGGCGTTGTCTTCCAATAATAGTTCACCCGGAACTCGGTATTAATTTATAATTTTTTTGCACCTTGCCAAAGAAACAAGTCCAAAGCCCTCCTTTCCGGTTGTCCTCAAAGTCCATTTTGGCAATCCTCAGGGCAAGGAGAGAAGCGAATTGCGAAGAAGAAATAAGATGAATATCAATGGCTTTAGCGAAAAAATAAAATAAGATTGAACGAGAAAGATATGAAGGAAGTAATAAGAGGCATACTTCGTCCATCTTGTGGGTGGATGGCAGCACCGTACTCCTCACCTCCTCCCCTTTCATTTTATTTTATTTTTCAGGCATTGGGGAGCCTGTGGTATCCGGGGCAGTGTACAAGACAAAAGGGTAACGGTCTAAAAATGGCAAATAAATCAAGCGGCAAGTTGGATGAGATAGGGAATGGAGCGGAGAGGAATTCAAAAAAGAGCGTTGGGGGACGGAATAAAGGAGAAAAAAGAGTGGGAATGAGATAGGAATAGGATGAGGTAGGTGTCGAGGATAAGGGGGGAGACGAAAGGGGAGAATGCGTTGGTAAAAGCTACGCGTTGAGTTCGGAGATGTTATACCGACTGCTGGCTGACTCCGAAGTTGTAAGGCCGCAGGAGGGAGAGTAAGGAGAGGTTGGTGGGTGGCGGGGGAGAATGGATGGGCCAAGGGTGATGAATCAGTTGGAGGAAACTCGAAAGTGTCAGGAAAGCTTAAAATAGACCGATATGTATCTTATCTCGTCCTTTAAATTTTGAGGTGAAGCATATGAAGGGGTAGGCATGCCAAGTAATTAATTAAATGAGGATATTTTCACTCGAGACGCGAAAGGATAGGTATTGAACTTATGACTTAGTCGTGTATCAAGGTAGTTAATTAACCGGCTTCCAGGCTTAATAGTATCAGCTCCATTAAGGTTCAAATTAACTATCGAGATTCTAATTACGTATCTCAAATTGGATCGTCTGGTATTCATCGGATAGAGAGCATCAATTGTTACTTGAATGAATGAGATTCCCGCTAGCCTCAGAAGGTTTGACTTGTAATGATCTGACATTATCATTGGAAAAAATACCCTTCAAATGCGAGTACGAGTGCAAAATTTTTGCAAATTAAATTGCAACAAAATGACGGAGAATGAAACATCCAGGACTTTGAAGGCCTTATTTGTGGCAAAAAAACACCCATCAAAGAACACAGAAAGTAGACAAGTCAAAAAGCATGTTTGTGATATGAATCCTTTATAAACATTTGCAATACAACTGGCAAATGGATACAAATAAACGATACGTATATCTTTTAAGGGAAAGTTGAATGAAATCAATACATTGAAAATTGACGCTACACATGATGGAATTTCTCTCTATCAGGCCTAAATAAAATATCTCGTTACAATAACTTAATTCCAAAATACAGTCAGCAAAGCTAACCAGGTTGGACTGTTTAAAATCCATAGTTAAGCGACCGTAAAAAATCTGAATCTGAAAAAGACTCTAAAAGAGCGATAATTTACGTGGAAGCACACTACCAATAGCGAAACATTAACCAATTAAAAGCTCACTGTGATGTTTTTATCAGACCAAGAGAATGCAATCTCATCACGGCGAATAACGGAGAAACTTTTTTTTCAAGATATGTAACCTGTTAACATCCAACTATAGATCAATCTGCTCGATGAACCGGCTATTACGATTGATGGATACTATCTGGTACAATACAACGCACGGAATTCAGCACTGGTGGTGCCGATGTCGAGGTTACAGTCACGATTTTTGCTTTGCAACTGTATCTGGCATCAAGTGAAAGGACAAGGCAAAAAAAGGCCCAAAGGAATAAGTTTAACTGATCTCCTATTGAGAAGAATGACAAAGAGAAAAATTTAGCGTCGGACATAATGAAAAAGTCGTTTAAAAGTTCAAATGTTAGACAAGAGGAAGATTTTGAGATTAATTGGAACTGAGGAGTAGTCCAAAAAATATTCCATTAGCGTAATGAGACACAAAGGAAAGCTGATAGGTGTCCTATGTTTTTCAAACATGTTTCTGGAAAATAAAACCACGATTAGTAGAACCTCGTAAATACTTTCTTCATTTCCCTCCCGTAAATGTATGTAATTATCATAAAAAATTAACGGAATCAAAATTTAAACTTACATTTATGAATGGGGTGGAATAAACGACAACCGGGCATGGCACGATGAACCAAGTACCGAGGTATAGACCGAGGTTGCGGCCAAGCTATGAATACTAACTCATAACACCGTAAAGCAACGTCGTGACTACCGGAAGAATTTACGGCCTAAAGAGAGCAAACCAGGAAGACGGACGCATGTCTGGTGGTTTGAAAAAAGATGGTCCGAGGCAATAGTTCTTGCAATAACACGATGACGACGATCCCCTGTCCCCCTGTCTCCTTTCTACTCTCCCGGTTTATCGAGCGATGGAAGATGCAAAGGAGGCAGGAGCGAAAAAGAGCGAACGCACACAAGCTGCGATGCAGAGACATATAATGGAGAGCAAGGAGAGAAATGAGAAATGGAAGGAAAAATTGAGGCGGGCTCCAAAGAAAGTTTTCAGAACGGTTTTTCGCACGATTGGAACGACGGGAGGAAGGATTTAATCCCCTCGGAAAAGGGGGATTGGTGCTAGAAGAGGATGAGAGGAGGTCGGCTCAGTGGGAAACCCGCTGATGTCGGCGGAATCCCTCTTTCTATATAAACGAGAGAAATGAGGCAGAAGGCAAGGACCTCAAAGGACGGCCGGCCAGTGAGTGACCGCCTTGTTTGTGTGTATGTGTGCCCCACCGCGATCGACCTCCGTTCCGCCTCTCCCCGGCGACTCCCTCAGCCGTCCTGCGAGACCCATCCAAGGCTAAGGATTTAGTGCCCAGCCCTCCAAGAGCCAGAGCAGCTCAAGTCTCCCTCCCCCATTCTTCCCCTAATCCTTTCCACTCCCTTTACCATTGTCCACCCGAGACCTCTCTCACTCCCCGCTTGATTCCTTCCTGCTTCCATCTCCTTCCTCCATCTCTCTCTCCCTCTCGACCACTTTGCAGCATCTCCCTTAGCGGATCGCCGTTCCACCTCCATCCGCTGTCTCGCCTTGGCAGGTGACCCGACGAACAGGGTCGGCCGGCTGCCCGGCAGCGCTTTGTTTTAGGCATCAACGAGTATTTAGTCAACGCGAACGTGCCAAATTCCACTTTGGTGTGAGTAAATAATTAAAAGTCATTAATAAAAATTCCGCGACACTCCTAAATTTCAGTACCACTCGAATTACTTGAATTTCAACAAATAAAATTCAGGGAAAAATAACAAATATTTTAGGTTAAAAGAAATTCCTCGAACGTTTGATTAATTTAAAATTAGAAGTGTAGAGGAAGCGGCATCAAATCTTTTAAAAGAGTGCGCTCAATTATCATCTTCATTTACAAAAACTTAGTTCTGGAAACTAAGATCAAAAATCAAAAAAGTAATATTAAGGTCAAAAATCAGTTCAATTAATAACTGTTTAAAATATATTACCAGATACTTGCGTGAAGAATACCTGTTATTGCCTTTCGTCAGGTACACAATTACACTGCCTTCCTAGCTGTATTTTAGGATAGCAATTTGTATCAATCTAAAATTGCTTATGAATGAAACTAAACTCATTGTTTGTACACGACATTATATTTTAAATGCTCTTACTTGGACCGCCGCCGCTCGAGGTTCTACTGACTAACTGATTTTACTATTTCGTATAGTAGCGAAAAATTTGGAAATAGTAAAGCTTTTCATCTTAATCATTTTATAAACAATGAATTTAAATCGTAATTAATAATTCATACGACTCTTAAAATTATACGTCCATCCCCAGCACTACGAGAAAGCATACCAACACTTCATTTAGATACTTATCTACACTTTTACCTTCCAGTGAATTACTATAAACTCAAATCGCTCGCAGCTTAGAGAAATAGGGTTTTTAATATTTCATTGACCAATGAAAAAGTATTAATGCATAATTTTATTTCCAACCGTGGTTATCCCGAATGAGAGACAGTTAACTTCTAGCGCGGTGTAGGTACTGTAAGAAAAGCTTAAGGAAGAAAGTAGATGAGTCCGCGTCAAACTTTTTTATCGTGTATAACTTCCCTGATTTGATCGATTCGCCCGCCTAGAAGCAAAAGAATCGTGATGAGACCTATTCAAGAACATCTCCTTGAGCTTCCTATAATGAACGGGAAGTAAAACTTCCATTGACTTGAAAACACGCCGGGCACTTTTTCTTTCATTTTTTTCTTCGCTCCTCTTCCCATTCTCTCCATTCTATCATCCTCAATCCTTTTGTCTTGGCCCACTTCATCTCTCACAGGCATTTCTTTCCCTACTAGGGCTTTTTTACTCAAGGTGCGCAGAAAAAAACACCCCTTTCCATTCATCAACACTCCTGACATCTTACTTTGTCGGTTCATTACAGCAACTCCGTCACCGAAGGCGATTTATTCCGAGGTTAAAGAAAGAGATCAAGTAGGAAGAGGGATCGCGGAAACCTGAACGCGTTGAAGAGAATCGGTATGCAGGGGGAAGTGAGGGGAAGGGAGGAGAAATGTCAAGCGGGTGCTTGGGTGTGAGGCAAGAGCTTTCATTGTGGGCTGGACAAACAACGCGCGAGAGAGAGGGAGGCCGGTTGTAACAGAATAAGCCATGCGTAAATTGTACGAGGAAAAAGTTCCGCTCTTTTCAAACTTACTTTTCAGCAGGAATTATCCAAACGAATTACATTTTTTAGCGACAAATTCATCCTGCATCTCAAAAACTTTGCCTTATTTGTGCATTAATGATCCAACTTCTTAAGGCTCTGCTTGAAAACAAGGAATCCTCCTCATACTCATTTTTAACAAAAAATCATTGATAAAATTAAAACTCACTAGGCTGTAAAAAAGACGTTCTCTGCCACTCATGTTGTCAGACAAAAACAATGAAATTAATAGTTAACACAAAACACTAAACATGCTTTCGAAACTCACGTGTTACTACCCAGGAATCAATTAAGAGAAAAAACCGAACAAATCACAATTTCAAAGGAGTGCCCAGATTCTTCCGATTGTTTAGAGTATTAATTATTTTGACATCCAAAATCAATACGAAGGCTCAATCGCGCATTTTAAGGGTTCCTCAAAGGGATATTTTCAAAGGTTTACCATTCAGGAATAATTACGAAGTTTTTCAAACTGGTCAGCAGGGAAACAAATCTCACGTTACGGATTAACTTACCACAAGTTAATATTATCAAAGGCAAGACGATTGGGTCAGATGTTAGAAACTAATTTCGAGAAACGCAGGCACATACGCACTCGACGCGGAAGATTAGGCTCGAATGAACACTCTCCCATTAAAACACAACGTGGGCAGAGCCAGGAGAATCAGGAATTAGAGCTAGGACTAAGAGGGATATTTACACAAATGCAGTTACCTCTTCAAAAAACCCTCACCGCACGAGGGAGGACACCAATTTACGAAAACACAAGAACTTTTGGTCAGAAATTTTAAATTATTGAAGCCAAAGAAATAAAAGACAACGGATAGAAATAGACATGTGGCCCTTAGTTACAAGTAAGGAAAACCAAAAAAAAAGAGTGTGGAGGAGGAAAAAACAAAACAAACACGATTGCTACGCGGATACGCACATTTCGGTCACAAAATGACCCGGTTTCGCACAAGTTTCGTTTATCGTTTAAATGCAACATTTACATCTTTCGCCGCAAGCCGCCATAAGGGCGTGTGGCGGGACAATCATCCATTATAGCAATTGGTGATTTTTAACTTCAGACAATATTTTGGGTAGTTAAAAATGTCGTCCCTGATATATTCTGTTGTTATGAACACGAACTGTATGAGGAAAATTCATGGTCTGACCGCCTTTATTAACTTCTTGGTTTGGTCTCACCTACCAATGTAATACCAAAGTAAAATTAATCCCTGTACGTACCAGCGATGACATTTGTATCTATCTAGCATTTAAGTCGGCCATTTTTACATTGTGATTCTGTGGGCCCCCAATATACGATTTCCATCGATCAGAACGTTTGATTATAAGTAATAAGGAATCATTATAAAGCAATCGGTAAACAAAATCTGACACTACCAGAAATAGGTTTGGGAGGTTGATGTAGGGTTCCACTTGCACTAAACTGTTCGTGCCATTCAAATTTTCAATGCTGAATGGTGAAACATACACGATCCCTGTATCATAAATAGCTTCCAGAGGCATTCAGATCTTCAGAGGAATAGGACCAGGACAAATAGGAACCTTCGGCCGCTGACCCGACCTGTTAGGCTACCACGAAACCCCACGAGCAAGCCCACCATTCTAACAACCCCACCATTCTATAAAAAAAAACAATTTTCTAAACAGTCTAATTTTGAATAATAATAATATGTACTATTATGAATAAGAATACTAATAATAATATATGTGTATCAAAGGGAATGAATATAATGCTCATTTTATAAGGTGAGAACACTTAAATAAGCAGCAATATAAGAGTAACTAATCATCCGTTGAAAACATTGTTTTATTCATATGCATTAACCGAGTGCTAACATGGTGACCACCAAAATCTAAGGTAAAATTAAAAAAACTTTTCCATTATTTGCCAACAAATTAATTTTCTCGGGTTATTTTTGTCTCAATTTATAATATATTTATATATGTATTTGTTTTTAAGGAATATACATATGTTAATACACATACGAGTGCGTATGTATGTATACACATGAATACATATGTACAGGGTCGCACCCAAAAGTGGTAGGACTGATTTTCTATGGCGCGAACGGAGCGGTGGAGGGGGTTCTGCCTGGGAGGGTAAGGTGGAGGGAACTCTTAGCAACAGACCGACACCAACCTCAGTCGCCTGCGGGCTGTCGTTAAGTGAGGACACTGTTTTTAGTGAAGCAAGTTTTTTGTCCGCGTCGATAAACAAAATGAATCTGAATTTAGAGCAACGTTATTCTGTGAAGTTTTGTGCGAAACCCGGGAAGATGGCAACTGAGACCCTCGATATGATCAAGCAGGCTTATGGGGACACTGCCTAAGCCGTTACACAGTGGCACAAGTTGTTTAAAGAGGGTAGGGAGCTCGTTGAAGACGACCATCGCTCCGGAC
Organism: Hetaerina titia; assembly: GCA_037158775.1. Classification (NCBI taxonomy): domain Eukaryota; kingdom Metazoa; phylum Arthropoda; class Insecta; order Odonata; family Calopterygidae; genus Hetaerina; species Hetaerina titia. Next base: position 116,374,239 of record CM073770.1, on the reverse strand, counting down.
GACCGTCGACGGCAAAAACCGACACGAATCAAGTAACGAGTAGTTTAGATAAAGCCAACATATTAAACTCATTCTTGCATAGTGTTTTCAACATACTATATATATATATATATATATATATATATATACAGAGAAAACCGAAAGCTCAAATAATCTATAATGTGAGTGTCCTTTCACGTGTAATCTCTTTTATTTTGTGCTCTATTGTGCCGCATCCAAATAAATATCTATATATGTTCATGAAACCATAATTAAATTTTTTTTTTGCATATAATATGGTTTATATTCCACTGAGAACCAAAATCCTCAAAAATAGAAGCATGAAGTATACTACTCATTTTAACTCGAGGTTTTTTTCCTGACGATTCCAACTAAATCCACGAATTACGCCACGCCCTTGTATAATATGTTTTGCTCGGGTCCGAGCCTTTACCTCTTCACCTTCGTGTTGAACACTTTCGGGCTATTATTCCAATGCATAGCATGCATGACCTGGGGAATATGGAAAGGAAGCACGCTTTGTGATAGCACAAAAAACACAGCTAATTTTAGGACAAATAAGAAAGTGGATTTAGTCACCGTATTCGTACAAAAATTTCTGTGCAATTTAGTAATATTCCAGAACATTTCTAAGTTTTCAGACACGCTCTTACCCTGACTTATGTTTGACTTGCAGAATGGAAGTAATTTCAACCTTATTTTCATGTATTTTTTACGAAAAAAAATTGTTTTGTTAATATCATATTTGGTATCCTTTTCACAGGTTGTTTTTAATAGGGCTGAAAAATGGATTGTCTCTTCAAATAAGTGTTAAAAACATCAAATCTAGCATAGAAAAATCATCTATTTTCCTAAAATTGAAGGTTTAATAATTTGAAATTTCCTGAAAGCTAGCATAGATGTAGCACCAGACTTAATATCTCAAAATATTTTTTCCCACCACACTGTATTGTGGAAGCCGTTTTTAGTAATGCATGATGGTGACTTTGAAGTCGGTTAAGGTCAATCAATATATTTACGATATCACAAGTCCAAATGAGACTACAAATAAGATTATGGTCTTTAAATGACATTTAAATTCTGTTTCTTAAATTATGAAAGTCACAATTCCTACTTAAGGAGATAACCAAAAGTCTGAACTAAAAAAGTCAAAATTTGTTTTCTAAGAAATTTATAGTTCAAAGACACCTATTTTAATGAAACTGTAAACACTTCCGGCATATTAATGGTTATTTTATGCAATAAACTTATAGTTTCATAAATAGAAACTTATAGTTTCATAAAATGCCTTTTTCGAAAACATTTTGAGTAACATATGACCGAATCAGTCATATTAAGGTTCAAAAAAGTTGTGTTGAAGTAGGTAATGTCAAGTCTTGCAATAATAGTAGCAGTAGTGAACGTGGATATCATGCAATTAATCGATAATTTATCACAAATAACGCAAATGAATTGAGTTCATGAACCCAAATAACAAGACAGACCCACCGATGAAGATGTTTGTGTAATTAGAGATTGGACATCGGCCGGAACAAATGGTGAAAGGAAAGCAAAACAGACAATTTGACAATGCATTCCCAGCGATTCAAATTCAAAATTAAAATCATACAAAACCCTGAACTCGAAATGTTCTCATGGCTATCACCCCACCTGAATACAATAAAAAAAAACCTTGCGAGCATTGGAAATGGAGTCATCGGAATGCTGGAAATGCGAGATTTGGCCATCGCTTATATCTAAATACCTTCACCGATCTTTTTCTATCGTCTCAACGAAAATTCCGCCATCCCACTTAAACAAGAGACGCACAAGCTCAAACTCATGTTGTTAAATACCATCGAGAGGTAAACGAGGAAGACTACATACAACTCACAGGGTTTGACACCTTCTCGAGGACTCGAAAATAACAAAAAAAGCTTTTCCAACAAATTAAAAATTATTAGTAACCTTAAAATGTGGCCGTGTGCCACCAAAAAATATGAACTGCAAGAGTAGAATCTTTCATTTGATCTTTCATTCTATAAGTAAAAACGAGCTTTGTTCTTGCAGAACTTCAACTTTTATCCCAGCATAAATAAAACTGCGTGTGATTGTTTGTGAATATGGTAGAAAATCAATATTATCTATTTAGCAATAGTGCGATATGGAAAAGTGGAAGATGAAAAATTTCATAAAAAAGATGGCATCGTACCGCCATGAATAAGGTAACAAATTAGTAATGGAAACAGAATAAAAGACTATTGCAGATGAAGAAGATACTGGGAAATGTATTAAAATCGGATGAGGGAAAGTGATAGCCAACGTATCTCAGTAAGCTCTCGTTACTCTTTGAACCAGATGCCGCGGGGAATGCGAACTTCTACTTGCTACATAAAGACCTATTCTCATAAATACGGATGGAAACTAAGTTTTGGATTTTAAAAGCGAACGTCGCTGTAAATATTGTAGAGCCTAAGGATAATGTAATTTTTGCAACAAGAAGCGGTTTCGTGCAATAGTAATAATAAGGCTTTATGTTAGAGCAGAAACCCATCCTACCATACTCTACCTCTATTAAGAAATACGTCCACGAACACACATACGAAATTTTCGAAAGCCTATAGGAGATTCTTTTCAAATACCTGATAATTTTCACAATATATTTGAAAATTTTCAAACTTTTAACTGAGCCATTTTGCTAGTTTTCTATAAATTTTAACAGCACTACATATATCATATACGTATGACAAATATTTGGTAAATTTACATTATGCTAGCATGCCTTTGGGCAGTCTCTGAAATATTTCATGTAGAAAATTTAATTACAGTAAAATGACTCTCATTTTCACACGCACTTCATGAAATACACAATTTCCATATTGTACACAAATCCAACATGTACCTTCTAGAGTACATTACAGGAAAAATTACAAGAGGAATCGGCCGTGCATCGATAAGTAAAAATACGATTTTCCCAGCTGAGATATATGCGTGAACATAAAAACGAGGCGTTAAAATATCAAGAATATCATTCATAAGCTTATTTGATAAATAATGATTTCAAATTAATTTTATTCTTGGATTTGGCTCAACTCAAATGCAGGGCGATAGAAGATTTCCGATCGTAACTGAAGAAGAAAATAGTCGCAACTTTTTCTACTAAGAACTGAAGATGGAAAGTTTTTTTTTTACTCTCACGATCCTCGCAAGGAATTACAAATGGTGGGCGAGCCCACAGGAACGAGCACAATAAAAAATGAATGAATAACGATTAAGGTAGAATAAAGGTTGGACAGAGGAAAGGGCATGGAGTGTGGGGTCGAGAGGAGACGAGAAGTGCAGGAAGGCAGGGCAATTCTTTGAGGTATGGCGACTGAGGAGGGAGGGACCCCGCAGAGTCAAGGGAACCGACAAGGCACGAAGGCTGTCGTCCTCATAAAATATGCATTGTACGAGGACCCAAAGGAAGATGAAGAAATGGGATGAGGGAGAGAGAGGCACGCGATTGTCACGAGATGGGCTTTTAGCGCTCTCATTACTCCCAACGCCACCTAGCAGCCAATTCTTCGTATTTCTGTTACTCGCACACAGCCCTACGCCACGATCCAGTCCCCGTTGACTGTGAGGCTCAGTATTTTATGCGCACGTACAATTCTGAACCTTAAGTGGAATTGGTAATAAATACTCTTAATTGATTAACGATGATGCAAACGTGAGTTGTATTAGTAACTGTTAATGTAAACTTTTGCTGCCAGAATTTGAAAATTATTTGTTTATAATTTAATCAAAAATTTCCTTCTTCCGAGGCTGGTGCAGGGAAACACACCTTTTTTAACAGGACATTATCACATATCTCTTGTTATTTTCACAGAATCTAGATATTGCTAACGGGTAGTGGAGACGTGGGATTAAAGAAATCCAGTAGCGGTCATCCAACCCATGTTACACAAAAAAGATAATGCATTATCTATTTTTTACAGACAACATCAAAACACCTGCTTTGACTGGACATAAATATTTGCTTCTTCTGCATTAATAAAATTATTGCATATTTTAAATATAAATAATTTTATTTTTTATAAAGAGTTTTTGACCGTTCTAGTAAGGCTCGTAAACTGAATGAAAATTAAAAGAAAGGTTTTTAAAGACTTGTTCTTTGGAAAAGGTGATATCAAGTAACGGTTGAATCGAAATATTTTATCCTTAAGATATTTATGACAATTTTAGTAGCCGTTTGCCATTTTCCTACTTGTTACAAGAGCAATTTTTTCCAAAATACCTACCATTTATTTATAAAATTGCACATTAAAATACCAAGTATGTGATGCAAACCTGGATATATTAACAGTAGACGAAAACGATACATCTGACTACACATACATCTCAATCAACAGTGAAAAACTGAAACGGTTCTCTCTTTTAAAAAGAAACTCTTTTTTGTAAAATCAACTCTAAAATCAATGCTTCCAGATACCCTTCTTCCTATCGGCATACCTAATCGAATCAAAGCAGCACATCGGCTATCATTATTCATCTTCACTCTCTTGGACGCCGTGAAAAATTCCGGTTGGCATATATCTCATCTCCCGCGGAGGGTGGCGATGTTTTATTTTACTGCAAGTAATGGCGGCGAAGGTGAAAGTTGTAAAGGGATAGAAGATAAGGGTGAAGAGGTAACAGGAGAAAGAAAGAGAGAAACGGCCCTGGAGAAGGGAAAAGTAGGAGAGTGACATTTCAGAATTTTGTTTTTGGAGATAGTTGAGGAAGAAAAAATACAAAAAGATCGAGATCTGAGACAACTTTGGCGACGTTTTCGAAAGTGGAGGCGTTGCCTTCGTTGGAAGGCCGTCCACCATCGAAACGAAAACATGACCGTAGGAAGATAAATTACTCAATTACACATGCTCCTCTCATACTTTCGATAATAAAAAACAGTTCTGATGCCCAGTTACTTTTGAATGCTTCAAAATGGGCGTATCTGTACATAAAACTGCGCTTATCCTTACAACTCCTTAGGAGCTAAAGAAAAATAGACTTCAAAGGGAAATCCTTTTAAGTCTCACACCTCAGTTTATTGTCTCATTATCATTGCTGAATATGCACATTTTAAGTCTGTTATTGAAAAATTGTAATATGGTTCACAATTTCTATTTGCGATTAATTTTACGGAGAAAAAATACACATAAAACAGACATACACACACATTTCTGTATGTGTACGCATATTTTAGAAACAAAAATGAAACTTACTTGCATTCCGAATTTTCGGTGGTATTAGCGCTGTAGTTTTTTATCCCAAATCTGACGATCTCCTTGATAAGTCGTGTAGGACATCTAAAATCTTTTGGTTTCACTCAACATGGTAAGAGCTGACAGACAGAGTACCTATAGAAGCAGGGGAGAATATTAGTATCGTCTACAGAAGACCCATTATATAATCAAAATAAGGATACATTCTGTAAAAGATAGTAATTCTAAGGTAACAAACAAATGGTTATAATAAGATAGATTGGTCTATGAATATACATACTACGGCAATATAACACGCAATAAGAAATTATCAGTATATAGCCATTAATAAATCAAGAAAAGGATTTTCTTAATTTTACACCATCAACACCAATGTCATATTCTAACCACACGGGAAAGTAACCATAAAAACGCATACATGTCACGTTTCACATTCTTTCCGTTGACCATATTTTAGAACACTCAAACTTAGCCATATTTATGGATTTTTCGTTTAGTATCTCGTCCCTGAAAAACATACTCTCAACCCACAGTAGTTCTAAACAACATCATTCGTTTTTCGCAATCTCATCTTACACGCTATAATTTAAGTCATACAAATGAAATTTTTGCATTATTATATAATATGATTATTAATATGATTAAAAATGGGAATTTGCAGAAAAACATGAAATTCAGTGTTGATTTCACTGACACCCCCAACGAATATTAATGCAAAGTGTACACGAACTTAAAATAATGGAATTTGCGGTGTCATGACCCATCTTAATCTGAGGGCAACGGTCTGTCTGTTCAGTATCATAGAACCAACGAAATGGTCCGTGAGCTAATTGGATCTCCTACCTAAATATTAGCCCTTTTCGCGCGCATGGTGAATTGAAACACTTTAATTGTTCTTTGCTATAATTAATTATCTCTGTCCACTAAATACTTGTTGGCATCTCCTTTTCTTTTAAGTATGTTTTCCAGTGTATATTATTGCCGGTTAATAGCTTGAAATAGGATTTTTGAACGTTATTACGGCCATGAAACAACGAATGAAATCAATTCGGGAAAGTGAAAGGTAAATGTGTACAAGTACGGGAATGTAAAAAAATGGAGCGGTTTAAAACAAATCATAACAGACAACAGAGTCTCGAAATAGGTGTACTTGGTATGTGAAACTCCTGGTTTGTGAATACTTTCCTTCCTACAGTGTTTTTGTGTTCGAATGTCGCTTTAGTACGAATGACAGAATAATTGACGGAGTGCGCTTGATTGCGACTTAAAAGGATTACTTTTCTTCATAAACCTGAGTGTGAGAGTGGGTGCAACTCAATTTTATTATTTTTCTCTTTCCCATATTTTTTTTATCTAAGCACTAATGACGGCTCACTGTCGTAGGAGTCACTCTTCGTAAAGTTCATAGGTGATTGTGACTCATGTGGACCACTCTTCTACACACATCTGAGTGGGAGAGTGGCTGTGATTCTCTTTTTTTCTTTTTTATTATTATATTATCTCTCCTCCCATTTTTACATATTTAAGTACGATTGGCAGGTCACTGACATAGGAGTTCGTCCTCATCACCGCTAAGTGCACATATGATCGTGACTCACAAGAGTTACTGCGTTCCACAAGCACACTGGTATAGTGTTTGTGATTTTTGTCAGTGCATGTTTGTGGTAAGCTACGTTTTTAATTTGTTTACATTACCCGTTCGCGATTCCCCAAAAATTACGACCCAGGGCTAAATGCTCGGGGTATATATTTATAAATAACATTTCCCTATAAATTAAATACATCTTATACTTGATTTAGTTTGTTTTCCACACGCATATTTAATAAAATACAAATGAATTCATCAACAATAAAATAACATGCGCTAAAAATTTATGGGTGCAAAATGGCGTTGAGCAGAAATTTACATACATTGTAAAATAGTAGGGGTCGCGGTAGTCCAGGGGGTAGAGCGTTGGACTACTGACAGGAGGGCCTCAGGTTCGATTCTCGGGCAAGGCACTCTGGACACCTGCAGCTCCACCAAAGTTATGTAATTTGTCGGGTACCAGATCTTCCTGGGAAACCATAACCGGCACAGGGAAAGGAACAAGCCCCCCTACCCTGATGTGTGAATATTCACACGCCGTCGGGCTTGGTCCTGGGTGAACTCTACCATCACCTACTAAACCGACCTTCGGGTTGATTACTGTCTCTATGTTTTTTATGTAAAATATTTGACTATTAAATTTAATCAGTTCAAATATGACAGAAATATCATGTAGAAATTATATTCCTTTCGAGTTTGCAGAATATCAAAATTAAATCGAGTTCCTGAATATGTTGAAAATCATGTATGAATAAACATACACAACGTTGGTTTGGTAAAGATTTCATAAAGAATGTCCATAAAAATATAAATTGTTATCAAATACTTTGATTTAAACCAATATCAGGTATTTTAAGCGCAATTCTCACATTTATCTCAAGAAACTCTCCGCATAATATTACTTGAACTACATCAAAACATTAAAAATAAATTTAAAATTACCTTCTTCCACCTATATTAGGCATTTTATGTTTTGCAAAGAATATCTTCATGGTCAAAAGTATTTCTTCAAAAGATCATGATTCTATTGACGCTCTCGGCGGCGATTTCAGCAGCTATATTTCCATTTCTTTGAGGTTATTTCGGTATCACTGGAATAATATCATTTGAAAAAGCTCACATGAGTGAAAAATTGTTGCATTGTAACTCACATGAGTGGCTGATAATTAGTTAACTGAGCTAAACATACATTAAGTTTGGGATGTAGGATAGGGTTGTTCTAATTGGTCTCCCTTCATTGCCAATTCAGATAAATAATAAAATCCTGTAGTCTGATTTTTCCTGCACACTAAACTCAATGATCGCTGAAATAAGTACGTTAAGCGGTATTTCGGAATCATTCCTAGGATAAAAAAGTCTTGCTTTTCCTAAACTCTAAAAACCTGAAAAATATTAATCCATTGAAATATCAGAAGCTGGAAAAGAACGGGGTAGTGAGGAAGACCAACGGTGTACCCAAAATTTTCTAATTTTCTATTCTAATAAGTATCATGAAAAATTAATTCAACAAACAAATTGTTGTAAACAATGATTCCTCGAAACGGGAACATAAAAACAAAATCGTATTTTAATTAGTGGTGTATTCTTAAAGCAGTTTTTACTTTAGTTTGAATATCAATAATGCTGTTTTTATCTCAAATTTGCCTCTTAAAAGGTAAAATCTAAAGCATTCCTGTAACTCTTCCTTGGAGCACACCGTTAGGAAGATCCCTACCTTTGCTGCAGAATTTTTGCATCATTCAGCACCGTGAAGATGGTATGATCCTTCCTGACATGAATAGCGTTAGCATTACAAAATTGCCTACACTCCATTTATTTGAGAACGAGTAATTAATTAATTATTGTCATTCAAAATTGATGTGCAGAAGATATGATCACAAAACTCAATCATAACTTTTTGTAGATACCTTCTGCAACTCTTTGTGCCTCTCGGATCGAACAGGATGCTAATGTAAATTCTTCTCTGAGGAGAATAATTTTCTTTGGCAGTTGAAGTCCTACCAATTTTTTTGTCTATTATGTAGCACAGAATTCTTAACTAATTTAACACAATTATCTTGAAGACCTGACTCGAGTCACTATGAGACTTTATCCATAAAAACTTTCACAGTAATTACACTATGGAATATTACTCATTAATGTCTGACTGAAAAGCTACATTATGCATAGAAATATGTCCAAGAGAGGCTTCTTCAAAATCTGTTAGAATTTTCTTTTGCGAAGTGTAAAAATACATTCAAGGGATCGAATTCGTAATATTACGCATAAAAAATGTAAAAACTTTGTATGTGTCTAATCTACACAAATATTTTAAATGAGATGAGCTTTTTCTAAATTCTGAAGTGCACACTGGTTGGCGGTACAAATATATTCACTATCTTCTCGGCCATAACCAGATAGCACACGTAAAAATCTGTGAAAAACCATGTGTATATATGTATAATATATATATATATATATATATATGTACACAAACGCAAACACATTTAAACACGAAAAACCGCCACATGGTGGACACAGTGGGGAAGGTAATATCGAGCAGATTATAAGCGTAAAAAAATTTCCTTAACTGGGACTCGAACTCGAACTTGTTGACTTGCCGGACCGATGCAAAATATTATTTGCAGAATTACTTTTGTTTTTATACATATATAATTCATTTTACTTTGTACATTATTAGCATATTTAGCGTAGAGTTACAATGATCACTGGTTTTAACTTGTCAGGGTAATCTCTTTACTCAGCCCCCAATCTCATATTTACGTGTTTCAAAAATAAAACGAGAGCTATCTATACAGTATATGTATTTTAGATTACCAATCGTCAATCGATTCATAACCATTCGATTCCGAAATCAAATCAAACAATACCAATACGAAGTGATTCCAATTCGATCCGTCTCAGATAATTCTCATTCATAAACGGAAATAGGTTGTTGATCAACTGATACTTGCTACTTGTATCACAGCAGTAAAAAAAAACAAAATTTACTTGAAAAAAATCGTATGCCAATGTCAACAATTATGATTAATCAGAAAAAAGCTGTCATTGAATTTTACGAATAACAAGATTTTAGTTTGTCATGAACAAGGACTAATTAAAAATTCCTTATACGAGTATCATACTCTTATGTTGCAAATGTTGATAACATAATAACAGGAAATAATTCAAATCCATATGAATGAGATAATATTGAATACCCGACTGTGATGATTTAGTTTCGGCCCTAAAGCCTTCCAGTGCATAGATTAATAAATTTGATAATTCATGCACCTAAGGTATGCTTATCAGGTGAACCCTCACGATTATAAATAAACCATTTTTCATCATATATCCACGCTCCGTTTGACCATGTACATTAAAGAGTTACTACGCAATAAGTAAATGTTAAATGTAAACTTATAGGCATTAATAATTGATGAGATGATAATTAATGCACAATTTAAATTCATATGTCCTTAGTGAGCCACATAAAGAGGCAGGAAAGAATATAACACAAACATTCCATTTAATTTTATATAACAAGAACCTTTTTCGATAGCCACCAGGTCCTTTGTAATTCGGATTTCTCGAACTCCAAACATCGACTGTTTTCCGTGAAAAGTATAACAACAGAGATTATATATCTGGAGTTGTTTCCGTTTTCCAATATTGCCATTTAAGATTAAGATGGACTGAAACAATTGCCTCAGAGTTTGTTAAGTAAAATTGAGTGAAGATGTTGAAAACTAGAACGAATCCGTATTTTACAAATATATACAAAGCGATCAACAGAACTCATGCTTTCAGAATAGAATTCTTGCGGAACTTAAATGAAGTTGTTTACGATCAAGTTTTTCCATAAAACTTGTCGAAGAGGAAAAATCTATTTTCACTATATATATAGTATATATTATAAAACATATATACACTTCCTAATACTAAACTGACCTTCGGGTTGATTACTGTGTTTATGGTTTTTTATATACATACACACACATATGTATATATATATATATATATATATATATATATATATATGTAAATATAAATATAAATCGATGCGATCGATCGCATATCGATACGATCTAATATGTTTTTTCAAATGATAAAATATTTTGAGCATTGATCTAAAAATAAGGCATCCGCACTGACTCCATTTTTTTCCCATGTTCTACTGAATGTTAACATCTCACTCAAGGTGATATATTTTTCTTTCGATGCTCTAAGAGCCATCTCCTAAGCTCTTTCCCCTACCCTACTCTTCTCCAACTCTAGTACCTCCCAAGCTGTAACCCATCCATTCCATTTCAGACCTTTCTAATTCTTGTTTCTACCGTCCTCTCGGTCCTTTTTCGGGTTCAGCACATCTCAAAGGCAGACATGGAAGTCACAGCAGGGGGTTCGAATGCCAAATATGTCCAGCGAATCAAAATGATATCGATTAAAAGTGGTCTTGTGTGATGTCTCTTAAATATGGTAACCCTCATCTTTGCGAACAAACCACCTTCAATACACTCTGTGCCACAGAGCTCAAGTGTCGTGAATTTAAAGATCTGAACAAGTATTATACCTTTCAGCTAGTCTCTTGAGAAAGATAAAGTTGTAGGTTAACCGGCAATGCATTTAAAGGCACATCCTTCTACTATAGTATTGGACTGTTTTGCTTGACTATTAAGCCTTATCTTTTCAGTTCCAAATCTCAATGTGACTCAAAAAGTAGAATTGGAAAGAAAAATTCTTTTTAAAATTTTGATTTCTGCAAAAAAGTTCTTTTAGAAGTGAAAATTTGAAGATGTAAAAAATAATTAATGATCTGAATGCCTGAAATTTTTTTTTATAGTTTTAATGAAGAGAGACCATTAAGGGCCAATTGGCCAAAGGACCAAGGGCCATTACCTCAAAAATTGATATATTTTTCAGAGTTAAACGTAAATACCAAAACATATCCTGAGGGCATATACGAGTAATTGGATTACTATTTGTGCAACTAATAAATGAAAAATATTCACACATAAAATCGAAAATTTTATCAAACGAAATATGATAAATTCAATTCATACTCTAAAAATGGAAGGTGTCAAACCATAAAATAGTACGTGATCTATCGGATTTCAATGCACTACAACCATGATGATTTTCTTTCATGGGTACGTCACCATCTTATTCCACATTTATGGAAATGTATAATTTAGCTTCAAAATAAGTTTCTTAAACAAATACGCGTTCAACTATTGGATTTCCTTTTCTATAATTTACGGCTAAATATGAAATGAAAATGAGTTGACGAAAATAATCAACATTTGGATTCTAATGAAATAATATATGGAGGCATGAGTATTTCAAGTACGCCGGGGAAGCATGATCCGTGCATGTAGCGCATCGGCATTTCATTTTACAATTACATTTTCAATGTGTTGTCGACACTAAAGATATGTTGCATCCATTAAATGGAGAAAATTGAAAAATTCCCGCCTAAATTATTAGACATAAAAATAATAAAAATTCAGATGTCAAACAATTTAATTAATGGCTTTTACCTATAGCTACTTAAATCCGAGGACTTAAGCACGGATAATACTGTTTCATTATTCTGCTATAAATGGCGCAGACTTCTTATACGAGTCGTACGTACGAGTATAGCATTCTACGTAACATTTTTTGCAATTGATGAATGATTTTTTACAAATTCGAGATGGGCGTTTAATTTTAACTCACTCTTTTGCCTGTCATAAAATTACAGCGAATTGTAAAAATCATTCACCCCGAATATTTTTCTTGGAGAAGCTTGTATTATACGTATTTGCACCCGTAAAATACACAGGCACTTAAAATATGGTGTTAACAAGTAAAATTTATGAAAAATTAAAAAATAAAATTTCTTTAGGATAAATTCCTAAGGCCAAGGCCAAAATTTAACGTCAATGCAGGAAAAATGGAAAAAATAAAACTGCGAAAAATGAGGGGCATTATTCAAATCCCATTAAAGCAATTCTAGTATTCATGAGAGAAATCCTCTCCGTTCATTCACCCACACTTAGGACCGTTGAGAAGACAATGAGATGGAAAACAAGTGCGGGCGGAAATTGTAATTGCAACTGTCTTTCAGTGGAAGAATACAAAGGATCTCGAGGCGACTCCTGCCACCCCTCTCCGCCTCCTCCCACTCAATTACTAATCCTCGTAACAAGAACACCCCAGCCCATCCCGTCCGACCGCGCGCATTCCCCCGCCTGCAACATCTCTCCGGGGCCGTTCTTCTTAGTCTCAATCGCCTCAGCCCATTACATGGTTACGTCCCCCACCCCTTTTTATAAAAATCCCGATCAGCACGCGGCAGGAAAGTAGAGTGGACAAGGGCGCCAAAAGATAGTATTGAAATAAAGAACATTGACGGGGCTTAGGTAAGGACCTAAAGTTAATTCTCATGTCGAAATGGCAAAGGTAAGAACGCTTTACGGAAAGGAAAGAGAGAGTAGTAGAAAGGTAAAGAATGAATGAGAGGATGAAAGCTGAGAGAGAGAGAGAGAGAGAAAGAGAGGGGGGAATATAATAAAGCTCGAAGAAAGAAAGAGGGACCCTTTCGGACGAGTTCAAAAAAAATAAGAAGCCGGAGGAGATACTCCTTATCTACCGTGGATGTGGGCTTCCGTTCGGTTTAGTCCCGGCTGAGAAATAAAAAAAAGAAAAGGCGTGTGCACCGGAGGGATGAGTCTGCAGCCGAACCCTACTCCAGCATCCCTCCCTTCCATTCGTAGATACGGGATGTTCCATCAAGGCGGTCGCCCACGGTGGAACTTACTGCATCGGACCTCCTCTAATTGGGCGAAGGAAGAAGATGCCCTTCTCGGTAGAAAGCGCACTCCGCGGAAAAACGAGTGGAGAAAGAATCGCAAAGGGCATGTCTCCAGAGGCGAGGCCTCAGAGTTACACGGACACGTCCCACTCCACGCAGCCTCCTCCCACCGACCACCACCCCCTCGGGACACACTAAAAGGAGCGGAGGAGCAGATAGCGATTTGGGGGGAAGAGGGTATGAGCGCATTTGCGGGTGCGAGAAAGAGATAGAGAGAGAAAGAAAGGGAGAAGGCAATTTAAGTCAGGATGCCTGAGAGTGGAGAGGGTGCCGGAGGGTGCGTGTGACAGCGACTCTTAGTGCCGCCCCTCGACCCTAAAGCTGGTTAAGGTAAATAAGGTTCCGTGTTAAGGAGGGTGGAGGAGGAGGAGGCGGCGGCGGCATGGAGTTGGGGGAGAAGAGAGGAGGTCGGTAAAGAGACGGCGGACGGCTCTGTCACGATTCCACGCGAACAGAAATGCACGACCTGCTCGCTTCGCGTTAAACGTCGGAGACGAAGAACGGAATTTGAATGTGAAATATTGTATGGATTGCCTGCGGGGCATTCGGCTGATCGCAATTTTTAGAGGCGTGAGGTATTGGTAAAAAAAAAGAATAGAAGTGGGATAACCCGTCGCGTAATTTTTTGCTCCCCTCGGCTATGCTTGATTTGTGGGTGAATTTGAAAGCACAGTTGTGTGAAAAAGACCGGCGCACGATTTACCCAAAACCATTTTTCTGGTTCCCCGAAGGAAAAATCGCACAGGAGCGGATATTGGCCGGAAGCATACTTACAGATGCGCTCCATATATTTTAGAAAAATAAACTTTACAGCATATTTTCCATTTCGTAATTCGCGAACACACGTCGAGTTCGCTGCAATAAGGCTGAAGATATAAAGGTTAGCCAAAATTACCCAAAGTCGATGTCAAATCATCTCAGTAAAATCAATATCCTTTTTAATAGCATATTTTTAGCAAAAAATAACTAATATGCAAGATTTTACCAAATATTTAAAAAAATATTTGTTATAAACACTTTGTTCAACGAGGGATAAGTGCTTTGAAATAGGATGATGATTAAGCTAAATAATATAGTAATTAATATACAACTAATGCGATTTAACTCCACAGATGGCTGGAAAATTAGGCTTCGACACTACAAGATATGTTAAATCACCATTGAGTTCGTTAAGTAAACGCTAAATCCAAAGAAATTAGTGAGGTTTGTGAGGGTAGAATATACTAATACCCAAGGCCTATTCCGTGTAAAGAATTAGTAGTAATTTCGGAGTAGGTGGGCAGTTCCTTTCTCTGTGCCAGCTGTAATTTCTCAGGAAATCTCCATGTTCTCAAATGGTCATTGTTAGTTCAGAGGCAAAATATTTGAATTTTGAGTGACTTCAAATAAACGGATGACATTGTATTACGTCTTATTTATTCAATTAGACGAAAATTTGTTTTAAAATGAAATTATTCACTCATCTTAAGTTGTATTCCAAAACTAATTCAGCGAAAAGTATCATATATTTTATCATGCGAACATTTAGTCTTTCCATGATGACCGATGCTATTTCTTTGCTTAAGAAAGGTAAATGACTTGTTATCAAATCAACTTTTGTAGCATACTGGCTTGTGCATGGCATGTGCGAATCAAATAAATACACAATTTGATATTTAATTCACAGCATGTTAATTGTATTGAATCATACAAAAAGGTCGAATTTATACGCAGGTGAATGGATATTCGTGGTATGTATTTAAAACATTAAAAATCATTCGTTGGGTATTTCCCTATATTTTACATTCTTTGGGAAATGTTTTTCTTGAAAAATGACTTTAAATTGAGAAATATTCTTAAGTATGCTATATAACTATGGCATTAACACAGCTAAATATTGTCTTCGAGTCAAAATATTGGAATAGAAAATTTAACTCGTTTCAATTTTTTTAAAAGCACAGATTTGTTCATAAATTACATTAATATTTGCGAGAGAACTAAGCAGTCATCAGTTTACAAGTATTAGAATCATTTGTGGCTCTTTATGATCATTCAAATAACAATCCGTTATTATATGACAAACTCACTCCGACACGCTGGGAATTTGAAAGCTCAGGTCACCTTCGTAAAATTTATTTCGTGACCTTTTATAAATAAGACCTCCGAATTTTATAATTATTTTTCCTTCAAAATACATTATTGCCAACCTTAGTACCGAGCCCTTTAAAACTGTACTTTTCATATGATTTCTTTAAATATAAGTCCATAGCTGTTTGACAGGGTTTATAACAAATTATGTTGAATAATTTCATTAAGGTAATTCCAAAACGACAAAATCCGAAGAGAGATAAAAGTATGCCTCACCAAACGATGGATCCGTCTACAATTATAATATTAATTCTGCTGTAAGTGAATTTGCATGATAGTGGTGGCGATAACTATTCTTTTAAATGTAAATTAAAACCACACCGTCATATGCAACCTGATATATAAAAATAAGAGCCTGCGGCTTGCGAAAAATCGAAAGATGCCCAGGGAAATCGAGAAATCGCTTTTGAAAGGTTATAATAACTTCATCATCCTAATGAATACACAACATCGAATCTCATAGAGAGGTCTAACAGTAAAACGGCGTCTATTGCCAGGCATTAAATCCTTCGGAGACTCTTCCATAAATATAAACAACGCTCGGAGACATTTTCCGAAAGGTGGGAGGGGACCTTACATTTTTAAATCCTGTTAAGAGATGACTGTATTCATTTCGCGATCGACCAGATAAAGCATCCTAATATTCTGGGTCCATTATGAGAGGGTTGCGCACTTAATAGAGCGTCCCCTGGAGCGACGTGCGCGTGTCAGACAGCACGAAGAGACCACCGAGGGAGCGAAACGGGAGTTGATCTTCGGAGGTGGAGGATGGAAGGGGAATATAGACCTTCGCCACCACCCACATGGGCAGCACGAATCTTCGCGGACACCGCCCCCCCCCCCCCCACGCTCACTGTACATTTAAAAAGGTCCCCTTCAGTCCTAAAAACACTCCGCTCCACGCGACCGAGTTAACTTCAGGGCAACGATTCCCACACAAGCAAGCGCAACCGGGCACCCAGCAAACCTAAACACCCCAGCCAACCTGAGTCTCAATAATCGTTCCACGCCCAACTCTGCCTTCCACCCCACTCCTCCAAGTTGCGTTCTACTTATCATCTTAATTATCTCGCAAGGGAGCTACTAAGAACTAAAGACTCAAAATCGTGACGATACAACATTAATAAAAGTCATGGTTAACTCGTCAAAAGCTAATTGGTTTCACGAAATAACTAAAAAACGAATCGGCGCCATTGTGTACCCTTCTAGGCTTATGTGTACACCACGATGATTAATAAGCGATAAATCAACTGCCTTTTCCAGAATAACCCTTCGGCGCACTTTCAAGGCAATTAACATTGTTTTCATTATGCTAACATCTTGCAAAAATTAATGCTTGTCTTATGATAAAAATGGTTGACATATTATAAGTCCTGTCATAAATCCACTGCGAATAGGATTTTGATCGACGACAACAGAGACATCATTCAAAATCAACTATTAACTATTAGAAATACGAAATGTTAAAATAAAAATTCTTCAAGTAACCGTGGAGTAAATGGTTTTATGGAAATTATTTAGTTCAATATTTATTTTATTAAGAACACAATGTATACATCCACTGTTCTTTATTATCGTACAACTAGTTTCAACGCTTAGGCGCCGATGATGACGCCTAAGCGTTGAAACTAGTTGTACGATAATAAAGAAGTGGATTTATACATTGTGTTCCTAATAAAATAAATATTGAACATGAACTTCCACAAAGTTGAGCTTAAAACAATAGAAATTACTTAGTTTCCTGAGAGCAGAGCTTCTCCCTAAAATTGGTCCACAGTCAATAAACTCATTGAGAGATTTTAGTTAAGGCCTCCATTTCGGTTCCGAAATTCACCCCCAACTATACAGCGGCAGCAGAGCTGTCCAGCAACGTCGATGGTTTAGGTTTATTTTAGGTTTAAGAAGGTGGGTATCCAAACAGGCCACTCTCCCTCTTTCATCCTAATATCTTCTGGCGAAACTAAATTTTCTTTAACTACGTGCGGTGGCAATATTACCAGCAACAAATACTGATGGATTTTAGAATTCTTTGGGGACAGTTTTTAATTAAATTATGAATTAGCAGACATATGGAACGACCCCGTGGCACTGAAGCCTAAAATGAAATCTGCGACGAAATAGGTACCCAGTTTTATGATCCATCGGAATAATGAACAGCCTGCAATTCGATGATAGTTGCGCAGGATTTATGTGCTTATAGTCCTAACAGAAAAGACTAGAAATATTTTAAAAACAGAAATAATCATATAATAATTTTTTCAAAAACTATTATCTTACTGTTTTCTAATTATTATTCATTTCGAAAATGGTTAATTCTGACGCAAACTCTTTCGCTCTCTTACATGCATAGTTTTATATTTTAGTCATTTACTTTCTCTGCTGCGATAACACAGCGTAATCATATGCGTCCAATTCCCCTGTTTCCTTTCAGTTCAAAGTTATGCAATATGCCACCCTCGTGTAATTATTTCATTTTAAATGGCTATTCCATTGGTCATGTCATTATTATTTATTACAGGTTATCTGCCGGTTAAGATAAGTTTTAGATGGACACAAGCTACCAAACAAATTTTATGTCTCTCCCAACAAAACACAACCCAACATCCTACTCCACAATAAGCCCTCCTTCAGCTGCATATGGCATGTATGGCACTTCCTTCCTCCCTACATTCCACCCAACATCCCTATCCTATCCCTGCCCCTTCCTCGGTTGGCATTGAATAAAATTCCATTTTGTATTCTCTTTGCCAACCTTATCCTTAATGTAAGACTTTTATAAGCATTAAAATACTTTCTACATTAACTGCAAATGGTCAAGTTTTGACTCTGAGTTCCATTTTCAAGTCTTCAACATAATAACCCTGAAAGTGTTCACAGTCATCTATGGAATATATTTTACTATAACGGCTGTTATTGTGTTTATGATATACAATTAAAATGTGAAATCTAGAACCAATTTAGGGAGTGAGTGTAACGAGGTCAAAAAAGATATCGAATTATGAAATAACCGTCAAAGGGTACAAATATTTTCATAAAAATAAATAAATGGGGTGATTTTATTAGTATCCTCGGGCTCTTGCAAATATTACCATCCCTTGAAATACGATTGTATATTACCATACACAGTAATAATTAATGTAGGGTTTTAGATGAGCCAGAAATTTACAAAAATCTGATTTCACCACTTTTGAAACTAAAATTTCTCGATGGGAATACGACTGTAAAATATTAACTTACAACGGTGCGGATCCCATAATAATTTCGAAGTTAAGCTCCTCACAAATGTCAACGCACTTCATTTATTCGGTAACGATACCAAGGCCAAAACAAATTAACATTTCACCGATTTCATGTACTCGGCTGTTCGACCTTGCCTGAGAAAGTACCGTTGAGTATAAGCAATGACACTTTCAAAGAGATTGCCTTCCTCCTCCATCGAGTATGGCGCACTTAGTTCGTTTTTTCAGAGCGCAGAGGGAAGAAGAGGAGCGTGGGGGCTAAGGAAATTGATACGTGACAACGCGTGGCCTGTCTTCATCCGGGACTCATTAATCAAGCGCCCTTTCCTTTTGCCTGGAGGACCTACTCGGTCGGTCGAGTGGGTCGCCATGGGCCGAGATTCCTTTGCCTTCGGATAAGGAGGCTGTCCCTCCTCAAGGAGGGCCTTCCTCGGAGGAAACGAAAGGGAGGGAAGAGAGATAGCGTCTCTCCCTCCAACAGGTAGGAATTAAAATTATACGAATGGCTTAATGTATGTTTTAT
Organism: Hetaerina titia; assembly: GCA_037158775.1. NCBI lineage: Eukaryota > Metazoa > Arthropoda > Insecta > Odonata > Calopterygidae > Hetaerina > Hetaerina titia. Next base: position 116,354,699 of record CM073770.1, on the reverse strand, counting down.
GTACAGCTGTGCCCGGTAAATTTATTCGATATTTTTTCTCTCTTTCTCTCCCTCTCCCCCTTCCTCTCATCTCCTCTATGTCTCCTCGATTTTCTTGTCCATATTTTTTATTCCACTTATTTATCCCTTATCCATTCAAGCGGTGACATTTCTGTTTATTTTAAAATGAGATGCCGCGAAGTGAAGGGATGAGTTCCATCCATGCTCGAAAACATGGACCTCATCGCTCTTTTTTTTAACGTTACCAAATTTCAGGAAAATGAGATTTAACAAGTTTCAAATGTAAATTTCGACCAAGTTATAAGTCATCATTACGTCATGAATAAATCTATAGAACACGTGTTGCCGCCTTGGAGACCAGCCATGCTGATCATCTGTCACGAGGGACAAGGAACGAGCTTAGTTTTCTGCTTATTGTAGGCGTAGACATTTGTGATATTCTCCATCTGATTGATGGATCATTGCACTGGAAAGAGAAAATATTTTTAAAATTAAATGGATGACGTCAAATCAAAGGTAAGCGTACGAAAAAGATGAAGGCAATAATATTAAACGTCTTTTTGACATGAAATGGCAGTGACGTCAGATGAAGAAGCTATTCAGATTAAAGGGAAAATTACTAACGGTAATTACTTTAAACACGGTTACTGTATTGAAAAATATCAATTTTTCTACATGTTCATATTTATTAAATCGATGTTGAACAACGATTAAAGTTAATTACATTTTGGCGTTTACTGTTCCCCTGGTAAAGTCTCCTGATCTAATATTTTTGAAGTTATTTGTTTTTGATTTCATTCAATTATCAACAACACCGTTTGCCTCACAGGGGAGGTGAATGAATTACTTCGAATAAATAAACAATTCGTTCAGAGAATAATCATCACTAGTGCTCAACATTTTTCGTCCAATTAATTTATTCATCTTCTTGAGTTTAATCAAGGCTTTGTTTTACTTACACCTCGCAGTAATAAAGCCAAAATAAGACAAACGATGACTACTTCTCAGATTGAATTCGAAACATGGCTTTTCATTAGTTCAGCAGCCAAAAAACACGGAATAAATTTAAATATTCCAAAGTTTGTGGGTGCCCCAAGGGAATATATTTGTTGTATATTGGACACCAAAGCTGTCCCCTGTTATCCCAAATGACCTTCGTCTCTATTGTAGCGTCTCGTTATTCTATGTATCATTACATGGGTTAGATTTTCATTCATACCTAAGTTTTTCAACTATTTCTTCCACAGCTACCATAAATTTGGAAGCTCTATTCAATTTATTGAAGTGATATTGAAGTAAAATTTCTGCTTTATCCTTTTTTCTCAATCTTTTATTCAGCAGCTATCAAAAATTGGGAAGCTCTATTCAATATATACAAGTGATATTGAAGTAAAATTTTTCCTCAGCTCCCCACCGAGTATCACCAATAGGTGCTTCTCGTAAACGGTAGGCGACTAGGAATATAGACTTTTTAGTACTCCGCAAGCCACCCGCTAGGGTGTGTGGCAGGAGGTGAATTCACACAGGACTAATTTTGACTAGAATATTCTTGACCTTGCGCGGTTGGACAATGCTACTCTGATTCCTTATCGTTTGTGGGAAAAATGACATCTTAAATCCTTATGTTCTTCATTTAATCTCTCAAATTTTATTGACTTGACCTTGCCTACCGTAGTACGATGGGCGTAATAATACATTTTCAATATCACTGCTACAGAAATATCCTTCCGATTTAGACAAGATATTTAATCTGTAAAAATTTAACCTTCGCTCCGAGAGTGATTCTCAACCTAGCTCCCCTAATAATTCTAACATACTACTTAGTTTTTCATAACTATGCTTTACAATGAATTAGACAAGATATTTAATCTGTAAAAATTTAACCTTCGCTCCGAGAGTGATTCTCAACCTAGCTCCCCTAATAATTCTAACATACTACTCAGTTTTTCATAACTATGCTTTACAAATTTAACTCCTCTACGCTTAGACAAAGCCATTTCTTGAAGAGGCATGATTCCGCTAGAAGATTCTACCCTGAATGTAAATATAAAAAAAGTACTTGCATCTTCATTGGCAGGTTAAAGAAGATTAGTATCACAAAGCTTATATATTTTTTTGGCATTTTTTAAAATTCTAATTGAAATATAATTTGTGCACCATTCATGCATAAAAACGACACAACAAAATTAATTATTTTCCTTCAATGGTCTTGGTACGAACTCCCGTAAGTTGATGATACGTGGATTCAATGATTTGTCTGCCATTCATTTTTTACTGACTTTTGACAGATGCATTTACTGTGACTTTTGAGTTGTTCAAATAACTTTTATATTGTGTAACATGCATAAAAAAGGTACATTACTCCATTTTTGTCACCTGTTGAAATTAAGGTTAGCAAAAATGAATTTCCTTTCAGATGTTATCTTTGAGAATTGGGTTTTCCGTTTTCTTTAAAAGACAAAATTGGAAAAGATGAGCGGTAAATGTACACTGAATGAGAATTAGAGTCTTTGCAAAGACGAAATTAGGAGGATGTGCTGCACACATAAAATTGTAAGTCTCTTTACGCAATTCATCCAAATAACTTCTTTCGACAGATATATACGTGTTTGAAAATGTGAGCAAATATTTATTCTAAGGAAACAAATTGAATTCCGAAACCAATATAATATTTAAAGAAACCTATTCAACCATGCTGACTTATCTTATATCTTAGCAAAAAGTACACCAGACTACTGGAAAACGAGTCTACGCATTTAAACACTTAGGCTATTACTAAGCGGACAAAGAGAATGTTAGTCCAATGCATTGTAGGGCAGTCCATGAACCTGAAACAGAGAAATGTCAGAATGAATCTAAATACGAATTATGACGTGACCTACCACCTTAATGTACGAGGCGTATTCTTAAAATAAGTACCGTTTGCTTGTATTTAAATATTGGCGCTTCAGAACACAGTTTTGCTCCTGCAGCGCCATCTACTGATTCATTGAGAAGCTATAGCAGCATTTAATTTGTTTCAGAAGTCGTTTGCTTGTCCGTGCATGCAAACAACAATGTCCGCGACAATCGTTGATCCCGCCAGCTGGGAAGTGCGTTCTGTCATACGATTCTTGCATGCAAAAGGATTGTCGGCTGCTGAAATTCATCGGGAATTATGCCTAGTTTATAAACCTACAGTTATGAGTGAAGGAAAGGTTAGACAATGGTGCTGTGATTTTAAAAATGGACGAACAAATGTTCATGACGAAGAGCGAAGTGGTAGGCCCAGTATTCTGACCGATGAAATTGTTTCGCAAGTGGAACAAAAACTGCGATGTGATCGTCTATTGACAATTAATGGCCTGGCTGAACAATTTCCTCAACTTGGACGCACTACTATCTACAATATTGTTACGGAAAACCTCGGATATCACACATTGCGTGCAAGGTGGGTACCGAAAATGCTCACCGACCACCACAAAGAGCAAAGAATGTCCAGTGGACGAGAGTTTTTGGGTCGTTGGGAACTCTTTAAACCACCCACCGTACAGTCCTGACCTTACACCCAGCGGCTACTTCCTCTTCTTGCACTTGAAACAGTGCTTCGGTGGACAACGTTTCGAAACCGAAGAGGAACTCAAGAATGGCGTTGTCGATTGGTTCAACCCTCAGGCAGCGAGTTTCTATGCAGAGGGGTTAAAGAAGCTGGTGCAGCGGTACGAAAAATGCTTAGAAGTGAACGGCGATTATGTAGATAAGTGAAGTAGGTTTGTAGCTAACTAAAAGTGCCAATAAAATGTGTTTCATATGAGCATATTTTTTCCTGTGACCAAACGGGCCTTACTTTATGAACACTCCTCGTACATTGCATGAATTTTGGATTTCATCGAGTATATTTTTAGACAAACTTTTTTCGAAGAGAGTTCACCCTTGGTCATAACCTGTTGTCATCTTTAACCGCCTAGGAATGGCAAGGATGGAATTTCGATTACACACCCTTAGCTTCCATTTATTTCAAAGTAGGAAAACGCTGACACAGGGTTTCTTTTCATTCCATTATATATCCTTCTACGATACCCATTCTCTTTCTTTTCGCGAGAAACACTAATACTACAAATAATGGCCGGTGTTGGATTCCCATAGCGATAACTACATATTATGGAATGGTGTTTTTTATATTATTTTTATATAGGCTCCCTGCGTTGCCTTAGTTCGCTATAAAACACTTTTATACCTATTTCTTAAAAAATAAAGCGTCCACTTTAAAATATTCTGATGAATTATGCCTGCATACGTATTTCTTCGTTGCTCGGAGAGAATCGATATATTTAGGCTGGGGTACTTATTGTTTTTTTTAACGGCAGTTGAGTGTAAAGAAGCATTTCTCAAACTATAGCCAATGAATACGTAGGAGGTGGTTGAAATTATCCATGAACAAAACATCATGAAATTTATGCAACCTTAATTACAATATAAACGAACAGTAAGGATTAGTAAGGTGGCGAGCGTCGATAACACAAGATAACATGCATGGTATCATTTGGTATCATATGGTATCAAACACGAAAGAATTTCACTATCCTTAGCTTTTTTAAATGAAGTATTAAACTTTACTAATCGTTTTCTGCATCCAATTCATGCATGGGCCAAAATTTAACGTGTATCTCTTCCAAGGACCTCCTGATTATTGAGAATTCTTCCCTATCAAAGTCCTTCCAAGTATGCAAACTACCGGCTCAAAGAATCATGTCACGCTTAAGGTTACCGACCACTTAATAATGCTGACCAGGGATGGGTAACTTATTTTGAGCTGCAGCCAACTTTTTTTTCACCGAAGGAAATTTTTCATGGAGGCACCAGATCTGGCCATTTCATCCCATCCTTCCCCCAATTACTCAATTAAAAGAGAAAATTACGTCATAAATATCAATTTTTCATGTAATGCAATCCCGTCGCGATCGGCCTAAATTAAAGTATCGATGGACGTGTTGACCAGCTCACGTCAGGTCTAAATTATGGCACGTCAAGAAGGTGAACATTAGAAGAGAAATTAAAAGGCTACAAAATGAGGGCACCACAGCTTCTGGATATTTCAGTGGTGGGGTAACAAACTAGCAAAGTGAGAGCGATCCATTTCTCAAGTTCGAGGGTTGGAAATAAATATAAAAATAGCAGTTATGGTCAAGCAGTGACTCCGATTTGCGATAATATACTCGCCAACCTTGAATGACAATGTCGAAGAGAGAGAATGAAATAAGCGCAAGGAATCAGTGAGAGTAATAGTGCTGGTCTATTTCTCCAAGCACCTTGAGCAGAAGAAACGAAAATCTTCTGACTAGCCAGACATAGGTCACCGGGCCCACCCGGTTGTCATCCAGTGGGGCTATATTTAGTCGCATTGCATTGCAAACTGTGAATGAAGGATAACTGATGTGTTGCATTGGGTACAATGGGGTTCGTAACTCACACCGAATACAATGGGATTTTCCAAACGCAACCTACACTTGATATAACCCTGGTGCAGGCCTGTGTGGGATTGCTAGGATGGCTACATTGCTGTTGACAGAGACAAGACCTGACCTGGATGACAGGGTTTATTTAGTCTCATCGACAGTGAAGAGGGTAATTTATGAATGAAATATAGAGCATTGTTCAATCTTGGATAATTCGTATGCACTCGGTTAAGGCAGAATATAAAAAGGAATTCCGTAAAAATCTAAAGGAAATGAGGAGTAAAAAGAGACATTTTGGATGATTGACGAAAAAAGTAAAGGAATTCCCAATCACAAATAGGCATTATGAGAGAAATCTGATAAGATGGATTAAAGAATTGTTGGCGTCTATTAACACATTAGGCTTTTTTACTCTCGAATGTCGATTATGGAATTGTATGCAATAATTAAATAAATAGATGATGTATGCAATTATTATATTCTAATTCGTAAAACATCAATTTCATGCCACAAATTCAACACCTTTAATATGAGGAAGGAGATTTCAATGATCAATTTTTTGCGTGTTCAGGAATTCTAGGTTGGATAATTACCCCTTTTCTCTCTCTCCCTCGAATCCGCCCAAGCATCTGGCAAACGCCTTAACCAAAAGGACTGCGAGTGTTGGCTCGTTCCGTCTGCTGGCCTCTCTCTCCTTCCTCATCCTCCGCCCCTTAATTCGCTCACCCAGTCCTCACCCTCTCAGAATGCCTCCCACTTTTCTCTACGGTCACCCACTCAGATCTGAGACTCAGGTGTTCTTCGCAGTCGCAGTTTTGCCGTGTGGGTTGCGAATCTTTTAGGGAGGCTACCCGCCGGTGCTGATGGGTACTAGGGTGTGTCCGGCGGGAATCGGAAAGGCGAAAGAATGAGAGGGTGAGGAGACCTAGATGTGAGTGATTTCTCTGCGGTGCAGAATGGGACGGGAGGAGGTGGGGCTCCTGAGGCTGGAGATTGGAAGGAGGGGGAGGACATAGCGGGAAGCACGCAACGTCGAACACCTGAGACTCCTCGTGCGATGTGAACGTTGACGCGGGGTAAAAGATGCGTGGATGACGAGGTGGAGGCTACGGCGTAAGGTAGGGGATGAGTAAGATGAGAAGGTAGGTGCGGGAAATGGATGTGGAGGGAGTAATGGATTGATTGAGAAGGTTTTTTCTTTTTTCTTTCGTTGATGTTTTTTCTTTTCTGATGTGTATGTGATCGTATGTGGGTATCACAGAGCACGCAGAATTTTTTTTCTCCATTTGTTTTTATCAGTCCCTCCCTCCTTTTTTCAGAGCGTGAAGGAAATCGGGTTAAGTAAATGAGAGATTCAGAATGATTCAAATGCAACCGATGGAGTGCCGAAAGAGAGAGAGAGACGTAAGTAATAGCAGTGGGAAATAGAAATGAGTTGATTCCGACCGCCCAGCTTCATTCGTTATGCAAGCTGAATCTTTCCGAGTGATCTCTAGGAAGCCCTTTCCCCTCATTTGTTTAACTTGGTGCCCACTAGCTACGCCACGATGGACTCACAGCCCTGTAAATGAGTCGTACGAAAAAATTAAAGAAATGAACCGAGAATAATCAATCAATTCAAAGTAAGGACTTCCCCTCCGTTTTAAGAACTTGGCATTAGTCGAGCGTCGAGCGATTATTAGACTCATCCTTTAATGAAAACAAAGCGTCTTTAAGGTAATCACTCTTGTCATGATAAGAAGGTTTAAACAATATTAATATTATTAAAAGTGTGTATAAAGAAAATGTCAATTATTTCATGAATTTCACGTTATTCACTCCTGTATTATTATGTTGTACTATTTTCAGTCACTAAATATCTATACGTATAAACATAAATAATGTATAAAAGAACTAACGTATACAATGGAAATGTCATAACGATTTCAACCAAGGGCAACGTTGTGGCTTCGATAATAATTTTAGCAATATATATTTTTATAATTACAGGAAGTACTCTTCACACAAATTAAGCTAATCCAAATGAGTTTCTATTAATCGTCGAAATGCCAGTCTCAGGACATCAAGACGCAGCCCTCTCTCCTGCTTCCGACGCGCAAGGAAAATTCCAAAGGAGAAACTGCCTTCATTTGATGGTCAGAATAAGAGCGGTGGGGCATGTGCAACTGGCCATGTCGACGCCCCCACGGGGCGTCCTACGCACAGAAGGCACACGACGTAAGACATTCCCAAACCGCAGCCGCCGCCTCACAGAATGTGCCGAGTCAAGACCACGAAGAGCAGGTGAAAGAGGAGCCTCGGTGAGTGGGAGGGCGGATGGCGAGAGAGGGAGGGGCCACCGAGAGGAGAGAATAATGCACCATGAGCTTTTGGATCGAATATTGGAATCTCTAATTCTATACTGCTTAAATTCTATACCGCTACCAATTCTCCTTGTTGGTTGGTAGCTTGCTTCCTTTCATTTCTAGTTTAATTATCGTAAATATTTCGTGCTTTTATGACCCATTTTTCCTTCATTATCATCTATTTCACTGTGCCTACTCGTGAACTCAAAATATATGTGCTTCTTTGCTTTCTAATCTAAGCCAAATCCTTTTTATTTCTCCACTCCGAGCCCCAACTCCTTGATCGGTTCGTCAATATCATGTCCGTCGGTCCTCTTCAACTCCACGTTTTGGGGACAACCTGTGATCCAATTTTGTTACAGTCCACGTCTACGATTCATTAAATGTCAAATTTCCAAGTCTTTGGCATTTGGTCTTTTCATTGAAAAACGCTGTTTTCTTAAACTCGCGAGCTTTCTTATCAGCGAAAATCCTCATTCTCATATCCTAAACCTGAATCAAATGAATGATAAAATCTTTCATCACTCACTTTCTCACTTTATACGAAGACATCGAGGAAAAAAGCGTCTATTTAACTAGAGGTTTGAAAGGTTGGAAATAACAAGGATCAGGATAATGCACATTTTCTTAATACAGTTATGCATAAATATTATTTCATGAAAAATCTAACATTAGATGAATTAAAATACTCTATTTTTTCCAACAATAACTTCTCGGATGTCAAGAGCACAATATTCCTGTGATAATTACCAAGTCCTTCATAATTTTTTACTAATACGGCAAAAATTGCGTAATTCATCTATCAAAAACTTGAGCGCATTCATTCCCCAATCCATATATTTTTTCTCGCAATTCTGTATTCAAATTCGAAGCGGAGTAAAAAATAAAATGGAATTAGACACCATTCCGTTTAAGGACTAAGCCGTCATCCCTTATACGGCTCGACGGTGAGAGGATGAGGATAAATATGGAGACTAGGTGGTTCCAAGTCAAAACTCGAACTGGCGGCAGATATCAGGTTTTTTAAGAGTCGTGGACAACTTAATTAATGTACCTCCTCTTGTGACACGCTCTCGATCTAAATTGGAAAGTGCCTGAGAACTCACCCATAAACGATTCGAAAGAAGCTCAGTTTATGCTTATCTCAGAGAAAGGGAAAGAAGACCTCCGGTTGCACTTTGATGGAATAAAAGCCAAGATTCTACGCGTCAACGCGCTAGCGTTCATGACTTCTCCTTTTCTAACTTCCTTGTTCACTCCGATGGATTAAAATTAAATGGAAAAAATACATTCAACAAAAGCAATAAATCCATTGTGGCGAGAAGATACTGCAATGATGGGAGCTATAAACATCGATGTAAGGCGAATATTTTGGTACCAGGACACGGGAGAGAATGGAAAACACGGAAAAGGGTCAAATTATTTTTTTTACTAGTTTTGGACTGTGTTACACGATTTCGACGCAGCAGTTATCAAGAGACTCCTAACTGCTTAGCATCTGAGGAAAAAATTACATTCATTGTTTTTCCGCGGCGCAAAAGAACTCCGCACAAGAAATCAGCATTTTTCCCTCACAGAGTAGCTTCTCGTTCCAGGTGTTTTATGAGATGGGAGGACTAATTAAAAGATATGAGAGATGCAAAAAGGAGAGAAGAGAAAACCAAGGTAACGAGGTAGGAAGAAAATTGCCGTAAAACAACAAATACGTATAAAAACAAACAAAAAGAATACAAGAATGGCCGCACGAGAGAAAGCAAACTCAAGTAAAAAGATCTGGAGAATAGAATAAAAAAATAACATGAACGAAACGTGCAGCGAGGTCAAAAGTTCGAACTATTCATAGTTAGGCAGGAAATTAAGAGTCAAGCATTTGTTTTTAATAGCCCGGTCAAGTGATGGGGGAGTGAGTGAGAGCCAAAGAGTAGGGGACGGAATGCAAGTTTTCGCTAGAGCTGGTGAGGAAAAGGGAAATAAAGGATGCGGGAAGATGGAAAAGAATGCAGAATGGTATTTGGTGTGAGGCGGGAAAGAATTCGACCACCACATGAAAACGAAGCAAAACATACAAAAGTGAAAATGCGGAGCACAAAAGGATGTCCGCAAAGGAGACACGTAAAAAGGAAAACAAGTTTGAAAGGAACGGGACAAGAAAAATAAGTAAAATATAACTAATTAACATCACTTGTGAAAATTATTTACATGTAAATATTACACATTTTTAATGAGAAAAACTATTTGTCAGGGTTACTGCCTGAAATTCTCTTTTCATGAAACCGAGAGTAATGATGATTGATTGTGAGTAGTTGATTCACACAAAATCAGTTTTCAGTAACTTCATGCTTGGTAAGGAGTGCATAAAACCTGATACATTTGTTACGTCTGAGACTTCTGGCCCGAAATTAAGCGCAGATATTTTAGCGAAATACTTTTAAATGATAATAAATAGTTTGTCTTTTATTGAAGGAGTTCCCGCTTCGCAGTTAACTTGGTGAAATTGCCCAGAATAACAAGCGACACTATGCCTATATTCTCTAGCTGTTCTTTCAGGAAGATTTCAGAATGAATTTTTGAAACCTTTCCATTAATTATAAAATCATGCAAAACGTTAGATAAACGGAATATAACTGCACATGGCTTTATTTTACGCCATACACCCGAATTAGAAAATTTGCTACTTTCAGTATTTCTTGGATATTTCAATTGGAAATTTAAAAAAAAACACTAGGAAAAACTTCATGAAACTTCTTATTTAGCTGTTGGGTCCTAAAATTCTGGAAAATGCCAAATTATTAAAACAACTCACTAAACATGAGCCCAATACTGCTTCTGGATAGAGTGAAATAAAAGTGAAACTATAATTTGGGACTGAAACACCTTAAAAATGAGCCAACACGTTAGCACAATACGTTCTAAAATAAATTAAAATATTTCTCAACAATTAACTTGTCCATTTCAATCAACGTTAAAAGTAAACCTACTAATCTCTATTATACGAAGTCTTTATCCTTGATCCGGCATTAATTCTACGCTCTACAATTTCCTTTCTACGACAGCCATGTACTAGTTGGCCATTCTTACACACACTATATTAATCACTGCTGTTCTTCCTCAATAGACATTTTACTTTTACCTAATATCAACAACACTCCTGAGCCTCAGGAATAAATAGTTCTTTAATTTTAACATTTTTAGATCTCTTTTATGAATTCATCGGGGTCTTCCACTGTTGCCCTTTCATTTCACATTTTCTTTCATTTTTTTCTTCTGAAAGCGTAAGGGGATCGGGATGGTGCAGTGGCTAACGTACTTACCTCCCACCCAGAGAATCCGGATTTGAATCTTGGAGACGGCATATGTTTTTCAGTGGCATCCCGATCCCTATTTGAGGTGTTTTAAGGAGAGCACAGTTTTAAGTGAGCACGCCGTCCGTCGGATGGGACGTTAAACTGCGGACCCCTAGACGCCTTTCCTTAAAGAGTAGCCTAATTCTTACGCCGGGTTTCTCACCACCCTTCCTCCTTTCCTATCAATCCCTAACGGCGCAAACGACCTTGGCTGTCGGTCGCCTCCCCTAAATCTACTACTACTTAAGAAAGCATAATCTTACACACCTCAAGGTCAACGCTTTTTACTTTCAATTATTTTCCATAGAATTCCTTAGCAGAGCTTATTCGTAACGTAATCGATCCTCCCATTTTATCTTCGTCATTTTCCATTATCACCTTATTTTCCGTGGATTTTATATTCCTTGTTGATTTTTGTCACCGTCCACTTACGAAGTTCATAAGTCTATCAACGTGAATTGGTGAAATGGTGCGTATCTATTAGGTTTTCGCTCAAATTTCAACTTCTGGCGAAACAGTTGTCAAAAATACTTTAATTCAATGTTTCGTTACAGAAAATTTTTCTTAATTTTCCTACTTAAGTTTCAATAGCTTTCACCCTTATATCCAGCCAAAAGAATTTTGAATGGTTCAAAGATAAAATTTATTATGTGGATATACCAATACCATGAGCTTCATTGTCAACATTAAATAAGAATTAATAATAGAAATTGTCAAACTATGACAAAATATTAGCATCTTAGACTTGAAAAAAAGGTGATCGCTAGATTAATACGAATTCTATGTTACCGAGTTTCTATGTTTCTGAGTGTTTGCAATCGGCCAAAGCTTCCGACACGAAAGTTCATGAGCCTTCCCGATTTCAAAATACCACAAACACATGATTAATTATTCTAAACTAAAAGAAAAGAAAAATAATTGGGCCATTCTTTGTTGGACACACGACAACTGTCGGATTGTAATTCAAAAGAAAGAGAACGGAAAAACAATAAATGAGCCTGCCAAATGAATGTCTTCAGGATAGAGGAGACAAGTGCAAGAAATGAAAGCCTGTAGTGGTGTGGACGATTGGATACTGCAGTCGCGAGCAGTGAGGAAGGAGTGGAAAGGGGAGAAAGGGAAAAGGCGGGTTAGTTGAGAGACCTAGAAGCATGCATGCACGGCAACATGAATGGGACAGGGAACGCATCTTACGCCGCGGATGAAATGAAAGGAAAAGGGGCTAGACACCGGGGTGGGCGGCCTTAGAATACGGGGGCCAGTCGGAATGCCGGCGAGGGAGCAAAAGGAATAAGCGACGCCGAACAGCGTAGTGGAAGCGATCGCGAGAGATGAGTCAGGAGCACTCACGGGAGGTTGCGCGAAGAGATGAGGGGGAAGCCGAAGGCAATCCCGGGGAAGGGAGAGTCACGTGAAGGGGAGAGGAAGTTTAAGGGGTTTTTAATGGGGTTCGAGAGGACATGATAGCGGCGGGACTCCCACTCCATTAGATCTGGACGCAAGGTCCGGCGGGGGAGGGTGGAGGGAAAGCGGACACGGCACAAGCGAATGCCGCCGCGGGGACGCGACTCGGCGTGCGTCCGCAGTACTGAACAGAGAGAGGTATTCATTCACAGAGCGTGCATGCCAGACGAAGGGAACAAAAGGGAAGCGGTAGATAAAGATAGAGAGGGAGGGTAAGAGAACGCACTCGGGCGAAGGAAACGTGTTCTTAAACAACGCCGAGTAGCGCCTGCCTCACGGGATTCATTCCGGAAAATGTTTATAATTCCGTGGCGGTTGAAATACGATTGAACCCCTGAGCGACCTCTCGGGTACGTATAATGGGTCTTTTTCACCGCTACCATCTACGCCCACGCATCTTGGAGGCAGCGACCATTAAAATAATAAAGACTCATTAATCGTGCGCTTACGAGCGCGACATGCAATACAAATGGTTTCCGCGATAATCTTCCGAAAACGAGCGTCTCTGACAACGTGAGTCACGCGATGAGTAAAATCCTACCGTCTCCAGGAGGAAATATTACAGACTAAGCAAAAGAAATTTTCTACTGAATACAACCCATGTGATTTAATTATCCAGGATTTATCCAATAAACCAATCGGCTTATTAAGACAATAATATACAATAATGAATATCACTGCTGTTCCTTTTCAACTTATTTGACGAGCAAATCTATTTTTTATGTAGCTCATTTACAATAGCCATTTGTTTGTGGCCAACGGTGCAACGTGTCGCAGGCCGAGAGATCTTGAAATAGATTTCACCTTCTTTCATATTATAATTGCTGTATCGTTTGAAATGACGGGTTGATTCTTGAATGTAAAATGATCTCAGCTGGAGGAACACTTAGCTGTAATATAGTAGAAGAGCAAAGAGCTAAGCATTTACGCAGGTTTTCATATATTGTAGTACACATGTGGGCATTTCTTTTTATAGGATCATCTGTTTCATTACCAGTTCACTTTAACTTTTCTGAATCAACTAATAACATGAGAACGTTAGACATCAGCCTTTTTTCAGGAGAAAACTGTAAAACAAATATGGCTCCAATAAAGAGATTCGAGTAATTATGGATCAATTATAGACCCAGTGAAGGGCAATCATACTAATCCTAATGAACTTCCGACATGACTTCCAAAAAGTTCAAATGATAATTATGGGGAAAGGGAAACGTTGGAAAAGATTGAAAGAAAGGTAAAGGAATACTGATACTGAGATGAAAGTCAAATTTAGTAACTGAATTATCGGATTTGTGAGGAAGACTGGTCGAAAATATGAGCCTAAGCGCATGACGAAAGAGAGAGAAAAAAATTCGACCTAGCGGTGAGAGCTAGGCAAACAGCGTAGGGAGAACAGAACCGGAAATCACAAGGCAGGGAAAACACTACAACAGCGAAAATTATATTGCTAAACAAGTAATCAAATTAGACAAATTTAGTGAGAAATACGTAAGTCTAATCTCTAAAACAGAATATAAAACACAGAATTCTGTAAAACACCAAATAACATATCGTGTCATGAGAATGCAATCAAAGTCGAAGGAAAACTAGAAATGCCTTCGTAATTGAACTAATTGTTTTTGTTCTGCCGCTTGTAAATGCAAAAAATTCCTTATTTAACTGTTATTCAAATAGATGAAACATCACAAGGTAATCATATCATCTATCATAGGAATGTGATCGTAATTCTCACACGATGACGACCTATTTGGGCGGAAATTTGAGCAATCCGAAAATGACACATGGAGGGAGGGATAAGGGAATGTGTGGCCTGAGGAAAGAAGAAAACCCAAGGATGAAAACAAAGATCAGTAGAAAAGAGAAAGAAGAGGAGTGGGAAATTGCGTACACCGAGAAAAACACTGTACCCTTCGGAGTAAAAGGTTCGTTAAAGCAAATTGAAAGGCCCCTCCTTCCGATAGGATGAGTTCATTACGGCATGCAAATTAGTCGAGGTTATAAATTTAGGGTGTCGTGAGGGTACCTCCCGTTCGCTGAGCAGAAAACTTGGACTCTTCTTAACTACCTGCGCTAACTCCCCTCTGTGGCGCCAATAGCACGCCCCTCATTTGTCCTTCAATCTTTATATTCAGGTGATATTCCATTCCATTCACCATCTAAGTCATTACAGCATCGCCAGACCGATGCTTCGTCCTTTATTTTTTCTCAGGCAGGCGACAATCAGATATTACCACGCCAAAGTACCCCGAGGCCGGAAGACTAACGTCTTCACTGTATTTTACTCCAGGGTACTTCCAATGGAGATTCATTGCCTCTTTCCATTGCCACTGAAATTGATCTCACGCAGTGAGCTCAATCGATAAATTCAAACGACGCGACGGCACGATAATTGGATGTAAAACATTCAATAGGGAAACGGTTGTTTTACCATATAATCAATGCCTATAGAGCAGACTCTCCGCTCTTGCTTCAACTGCCCGTCACTTTATCTGGTCTCAATTTCTCCGGCTAGTGATTCATAAAAACCTTGAACATAAGCTATATATTGTACATTCTTTCCGAGTCATGTGCTCTGCTGTAAAACGAGATTTGAGAAAATGATAAAATGACTGAAAAGTGAGAATGCTTCTTACTTAATTTCAGTACAGGAGCCAAAAATATGCTCGTTACTAGAGTGAAAAAGTTAGGCAAAAATAAGTTTCTAATTTTTTAGGTGGAATCCGTCCCATTTCCATAAGTTTGAAGGATGGTGGCTGCTTCATTAAATTCAATAGAATATGCACTGAGATGTCAGGGTTTAAATACCGATTAGATCAAGCAGAACTCTAATTCTGGAAGAATGGCCATTCCTTATCAAACATTTGTGAACTCGACTTAGCACTGTGTCCGGTCTATTTCAAGAATAATATTTTAAATTCTCAAATGCAAATCCATGTATTTGTTTTTCCAACATCTTTAAACTTTATTGGGCGCGATGATGTGTCATTCCTACCAAATGAAATCGAATTTAGTTTTCTGGTTGGAACAAAATTTTTTTCCAGGAATTTTCACCCACTTTGTCCTGATAAGAAAAGAAGATTGAGGACAAACATTACTAGCTTATCTCGACTTGATTACTTCCAGAACTACTTAATAATTTTGTAACGTAAATTCGATCAGTGGGGATCCAGCTTTTATTAATTAATTAGCATCCGATTAAGGTGGGTTATGGGTGGACAAAGCCAATACAACGATACATTTCCATGCCTCTCCTAACGAAACAAATCCCGATAAACCCCTTTTCAGTTCTGCATACTTCCTTCTTTCCTCCCATCATTCCGTCTGACATGCCTAATTCTATTCCTATCCCTTTCTCGTTTGCCTAACTTTCTTCCCTGTATCACAGTCTTCAACATTGCCAGCAAAAATGCTCTTCGTCCATCTTTCCTGCCTCCCTTGGATTTTGCCAAAAAACACCTAGACTTTTTCGTTTCTTTTCCTTTCCGACCATTTCATCTTTCCCATCCTTCTCCACTATCACATTTGAAAATACTCCAAGCTACACCTATTATCTTGCCTCAATGATCATATTTCCCCGTCATGAAAACCACGCTCTATATCAGAGTTTTGACGAGCCGTTTCTTAACAGTCTTACTCAATTTGTTGTCATCAATTCTCTCCCCTTCGTAAACGCTCATTTGCCTAGCGCAGTTATTCTCTTTATATCCCTACTACTTTCACTATTTTTGTCCAAAATACTTCCGAGATGTGTAAACCGTTCCGTCTGATCAGGTTTACATGTATGAACTCCTAATTTGATATTTAGAGTATCTTTCCTCTTTCTCGAAACCGATTAACCTTTGTTTTGTTTACTCTTATTTTCATCACATACATATCGTAGTGACTTTCTCCTGCGCTAAGTAATGCTTGCAATTCCTTGACTGGTACACAAACTAAAGCTTGATCTTCTGCAAACCTGAGTGATTTTATGGATTCCCCAACGAATTACATTCATATCTCCCGTTTTTCCGTGCCTCTTAAAAACTTCCTCCATTTTTACGTTTTTTTATAAATGTGTATGTGTATTTAAATGTACGCTTTTGAGTAGCACTGGGTCAATAGTTGTAGTATTGCGTGTTTGAGATCCAATTGCCTCAGTGCCGGGGTAAGAAACCACGAACACTGTAAGGTCAAAGTGACAACCACTCTTTGTATCGATTATATGACCAACCATAGCCAAAAGTATTCCAGAGCTCAGCCAAAAATCCCCGCAAAATCTTCATTCACCCAATCTAAGGGTGGTTCTATCATTGGTGGTTCTATAGTCATATTTTTTCTGAGGCACGAACTCCAGACCTCAACCCTCAAAGTCCCTCAACAAAAGTAGAAACACATTTTTACGAGCACAGAATCTTCAGGAGATTTTGGAACTGCTGTAGGTACCATTTCTTACTATTCATATCTTCGATAAACGTGAAAAATATGTAAGTAATTTCTAGAAAAAATTAGATACATTCACCTATCAAATGATAAGAACAAACCATTATGGCATACTGAATTATGTACGATCTTAAAAAAATGCAGAAAACAATGCATTCGGAATAGAAAAACAAATTATGATCTGGCGAACGTACACCCATGAATGGAATAAAGGGAAACTACAAGTATAGAAAAAACAAGTACAGAAAGACAAGTATGTGAAATGTCGCACAGAAAAAAGAAATTCCATGAAGCAATAAAAGGAATTAACTCCTCGAATATCCAAACGATGATCCTTAGATGTTCTAGTTTTGCATAAAGGAAAGGGAAAAAAACGTTGAACCGCTGGGTCTCTCATTGGCTTCAATCATAATATATCCAATAACGGCAATAAGTGATTGTTTTAAAATTGTTTTTCTAAGAGTCCACATAGCCGACCTTAAGCAAACCAAGAGAACGACCCCTCGTACTTTAAAAAATCAATTTATGGCAATATTATGTCGTATAGATTGGCAGTTCAAGAGCTTCTGGCATTTTTAAAAAATCTCTCAGAGAAGGGGTGGGAAAATCCGGATTCAATTCTCAATTTCTTTCCTTGGACAACTCCATCTAATATCCAACGATTTGGTGGATGCCACAACTTCGTCAGGAACTTAAGATGGTACGAAAAAGGAACTGCCTCTCCCCCAATGGTAAAGGTGGTAATATCATGTGGCATGGGACTTATTTCGGAGTGGCTCACCGTTTAAAAGACTTGGTGTTGATTGCATTTGAACGTCTAATGTAGTTCATTACTGCGGTTTCTTTTTCTTGAGCATGGAGACAGTGAAGGATTCTAAAAATGCTCGCCACATCCATGGCTCCGTTTCTAGAATAATTTAATACATTCCGTTTCTGAAGATATAGTTCCAAAGAATGAAAAAAAGGTTAACGTCGCCGTTATCTTTAAGAATGGAAATAAACAAGACTAGCAATTTCCAACCAATTTCAATATACAGAAATAGCAACTACCAGCTTACTCTTCATGTACTATAAAATTCTAAAACGTATTTCCGCAACCAGCGCTATTAAATTCTTCAAGAACCAAAATTTCATACCTAATTATCAGCAAGGATTTAGAAAAAAACCATCGCGTGCAATACATGAAAATCATTTATACATATATCAGAGAATTAGAAGAAAGGAACATCAAATATATAAAATTTCTTAAGAAATGAAAAAGTTTTCGGTTAAATTCCGCAGGTCAAAAATATCGTATCTGGCACCACGAATTTTTCTGCAATCATATGCATACATAAAAAGCTCATACACAGTTTTTTTCACTCACAGCTCGAGTTCCAATTACGTAACAGTAGTTCTATGTATATCTCAGAGATGTAGAGCAGCGCCCTCCACTGTTCTTTATGCATAATCAAATAATTAAAATCAATTCAAAGCCAAAAATCGTCATAAAAAGTTTGCGCCGAAGATACCGTAATTTACGAGAAAATTAAGGGCCAAAGAGAAATTTAATCTTTCAAGAGACTTATACATTTTTTTAAAAATAGAACAGTTATTGGTGTTTAGAAAAATAAAAATTTCTTTAAAAAAGTAAATGAGAACACATTTGTGAAGATGGTCAAATTAGAGCAAAACCAATCACAAATGTAACTTAAAATACTATAAAATGCATTAATAGAGCATTATAAGCCGATAAGCGTTGTAGCAGATTTATTTTTAATGAAACTAAATATTTACTTCAAATTCAAATTAACAATATCGTACCATTGACTTATAATTCACCTCAAAGTAAAATATTACATAAAACGTTAATGGATTTTAAAAAAATAAGAAAAAACGCGATAAAACATTCCCAACAAAGGCAGCGAATTCTGTTTGCACGATATCATACAATGCCCGACCACTTGAGAGAACTGACGCGCAAGCGAATAGACGATGTGATTAATCAAGGAGAGAAAAGTGGGCGTAGCGAGGCGCGTAGCAAAGATGATGAAGTTCTCATACGATCTTAGCTGATTTTACTGGAAAGGGGAAAAAAACTGAGTGGGTTCTTCCAAAGAAAACTAAAACCCATCGTTAGCTGTTCTCGAGTACGAGGTTGCAATCGCGATTATAAATCAAATTGTCATTTTTCTCTTGCCTCAAACGCTAGTAAATGTAAATAAAAGTGCTCTGCTTATTTCAATCTATCAAATATACTTTCAAGGTAAGGTGGAACGTAAGATGAGCTTTTATTAAAACGTTTAGTAAATAATTTCCCAGCTCTCAATTAAAAATATTCCATCGAATCACTGCAACACAATTATGCTTGACTCGGAGTGGAGAAAATCGTTTTGAAGCTAAACTTCAAACCATGCGCATGAAGAAATACTAAGGCATAGACCGCAAGACATGCACCATTACGAGCGCAATTTGAAGACAATAGTAGTAGCAAACTTAAAGTCCTATATTTTTATTAATAAATTTACAGCGAAGTAAAACTTCCATTAGACGGAATGAAGCTCACAGGAAGAAACTCGAGAGATTTCGACGATCGAGAATGAGAATTACACGCGACGTTCACCCACTGTGAGCGCTTTCACACACCCATTTCATCTCGCATGCATCCGCTTGGACGACGGAGGTTGTAATTGTTGCCCGGTGCCCGCCCGTATCTCTTCGAAGAATCCACCGGCGAATGGGGACCGAGGGAGTGAAAGAGTACGGCGGGGATGGACACGAGCGGGTGGGAGAGGTGGTCGAGAGCGAGCCAAAGAGAGGAATGGGTTGGAGAGAGGGTGAGGGAAAAGAGAAGAGGGGGTACCCCTGAATCTTTCGCAACCGGGATTATCTTGGCGCGTGTTCGGTGCCTTATTAAAAAGCTGCGACGCCACCCATGCGTAGTCGGGTGGGCGGTTTTATATCGGGACCAAACATAAGTGGGCGGACGAGAGGGCGGGGGTAGTAGCACTCTGGAACGGCCTCTCCCCGGTGAACCATTAATACAGTTCGCCCGGCAGACCACCGCGCACACAATGAGATCGATTTCAAACGTGGTTCAGTAGCGTCCGTGTCTCGTGTCTCCTCGGGGGAGTTGACGTAGTGGACCGGGGAGTTGGAGGGGTCGGGGGAGGCAGGAAGGAGGCTGAAGGTTGGGAATGCACAGGTGTACAGGCGAAGAGGCAGGGCGCGACCGGCGGCCTCCGAAAGGTTGAGTAAACTCAACAGGGAAGATTGAACGCGAGAAACGGCGTGGTCGACGGAAACACATAATAAGAGAGAGAGAGTCCTCGGGGCCGCAAACTGAATCTAACAAGAGGAAGGCCACGCCCTAATCGTTTTTCCTACCCTTATTTCCATCTCTCCTCATCCATATCACAGCCAAGCCTTCAACCCTCCCGTGAAAAACCCCATATATGAGCGATGTAAAACCGATGGGAAGACTATATTAATTAACATAGATAATGAGAATGGAAGGCTTTTCCAATAAAATTTCTTGTGAATTGGACTAAACAGTGGGCATCTCGACACTTAATAACTCGTATACATATAACTCTACTACGTATATATAAATATAAATAGCGTATACACCAACTCGCCCTCTCTCTCATATGAAGCAACGAAAGAGCGATAAGACATTTGTTTCAGCCTTAAGTGCGCCAATTTCAAGGCGAAAAGCCTCACCCGTTAAAGAAAACGCCTAAAATGGCGTTAGGGGCGAGGCACTGATGGTTTCAGATGATCGAGCATGGACGCTACGATAAGCTGCAGGCAATAAACTACTAGGTTGTGACAAAGCTCGGATAAATTGCTATTTTCTTTGGGTGTGGCATCTGAAAGTCGCTTCAATCAGGATATATAAGGTAAGCCCAGCCAAACATTCAAACAAAGTGAAAATAAAATGTTCACGGAGAAACGGCGCTGCTTGCATCGATCTTAAGGAAGATATTACACAAGGACCAGAACGAATTGGCAATTTAATTGTCTGTGAACAATACATTCATAGGGTTGGATTATTTGTGGAGATTTAAAATCTATTGCCGTTTTCTATTATATCCAAACTTGTCAATGAATGGTCACATATAGCGCTCATAATGTGAAACGGCTTCAAAAACGTAGCACAAACCTTGTAGCTGTTGTAGCTTCCTATAAGAGCGGCTCGTATTCATTTTCCGGGGATGGCAGTATTTTGCAGTGGTATTCCGGTCGCCATTTGGCCAAGTAAGCTTATTTTTCCCAATCACTTCAAGGTAAGACTCTGCCCGTCAAGAGAGAGGTCAATGATACCCCACTGGCATTACATTTTACCAGAAAATAGAATGCAAGAGGGGGCATTTGGTTTCTCCATCTTTCTTGCCTCTCCCATTTCAAACATAAACGCCGGAACGTTCTCATATTTTTCTAAGATGGCAAAGAGATCTTTCCTTTCCGAAAATTCATACCATAAGAATTTCAATCATAAAATACACATATACCAAGTGTCAACAGACTTCACCATCCTTGAGTGATCAAGACGTCGAGGCACAAAAAGTTAATTTCAAGTATCCTAAAAAAAGGTCCAAAACCTCAAGTTCCGTTTCACATTACTACCATACAGCCGATACGCTGACGTATATACGTATATACGGGTTTTGAATGAAGTGGAATGTTTTAATAGCATCGCTAAAGGTTATCATGAAGTTGTTCATAAAAAACACATGTAATCGAAATAAATGGCCAGCGAATGTTGCAATAACATCTTTTTGGGGGAGTGAATTGGAGTCGCTCTGCGATATATTATCATGACCATTACAAGCGGGGAAAAAAATTAGTATTTTAGAACTCCTTTATAGAAAGCTGTAATCTTTATCGCCAACTCGCTCAAGAGAACTACTCACCATCAGAATGTTAAGATAGCCAAAGTTACCATAACGGAGAAGAAATCATTGCTTGCCATCAACCGGACATCGACGTGCAACATCGGCGATTGGAAGTCAAACTCTCTTCATCATCAGCCTAATCACAAACTTATTCCAAGTGCCTTGTTACCACTAACATTTGGTGGCAACAAACTTAAATCGTAGCTACGTGTACCTCTAATGCAGATTTTCTCGTTAAACGGCGAAGAATTGTTAAATTTAAACTTTACGTAAAAATATATGCTTTATCATACACAAAAATGT
Source organism: Hetaerina titia (assembly GCA_037158775.1). Lineage (NCBI taxonomy): Eukaryota > Metazoa > Arthropoda > Insecta > Odonata > Calopterygidae > Hetaerina > Hetaerina titia. The sequence continues at coordinate 116,332,512 of CM073770.1, read as the reverse complement.
AATATAAGTCCTAATCTTCTAAATTAAAAATTTAGAACGAAACAAGATAGAGTTTTATAGTCAACATGGGAACAAAGACGAAACACTGGTTTTATTTTGTTTTCTTTACAGCAATAACAAAAGATACAAAATTTTATTTCAGTTGAATTATCACCAAATCCTTTTTTAAGGTACTCTACTGTTTCGCCTAGATTTTGGATGGACATAACGAACAAACGCACGAATTGGCGCGTGCTGAAGGTCAGATCCCACAGCACCGAGCCTGCGCGGTGCGACTGCGCCCCCATGAACAGTCACGTCGGGCAAAAATTGTTCCCGATACTTTTTACACAAACCTTGTAGGCCGAACGCCACTACATTTCTTAGCCTCGGCTAACAACCCACAATCTGGAACCCCAAAATACAATAATCCATTCTTCAATTCCTAATACTTCTACCTCCCTGCATTCCGTCCAGCAAGTTCAGTCTTTTCTGCCTCCTACCTATCCTTTATTACGTTCTCCGATATATCACTGTCTTCAATGTCTCGTTACCAATCAAATGCTCTCAACTCATCTTTCCTGCCTCTTGTGGATTTCTCCCAACAATCTCCTCTCCACCCCAGCATGCCCACCACCTACTCGTTTGTTTTATATCCCTCAATTGACTTCGTTCCTTCTTCTTCATACCCACAAGCCTTCTCAAAAGCCTTAAGTATTCCCCGAGCCAATGTTTTGAAATGAGTGAAGTTCACACATCATGGTAGGGCGGGCAGTTCTTTTCCCTGTGCCGGCCATTGGTTTCCCAGGAAGATCTGATATCCGAAACATCACATACCTCGGGTGAAGCTGAGGGTACCCAGAACCCCTGACTGACCCCTGAATTGACACCTGAACTTCCGCTGAGTTCCTTCACTACCATGAGGAAGGTGATTTGGCCACCGAAAATTCTGAATACGTGTGAGTTTCATTTGTACGTGTTCTCTATGTTTTTAAATAAAGCAAAAGAAGAATGGTGGAAAAGGCAATGCGAGGATATGGAAAGTTTACAGAAGAAGGGTGAAATTGGTGCTCTATACAGCAAGGTTAAGTTATTATCGGGAAGTAAGAAGGCAAGATTTGTGCTAACAGTTAAAGATAAGTGGGGTAAGATAATAGTTGAACCAGGAAAAATCCAAGAGAGATGGAAGGAATACATAGAATCACCGTATGGTAAAGAACTTAGGCCGACAAGGTTAGACATAGAAAGGGAACATGACGTAGAAGAAGATAGCTTAGGTACAGGCATACTCGACGATGAAATAGAAAGGGCATTAAGGGAGATGAAAGCAAATAAGGCCGTGGGAGTGGACAGCATACCTGTAGGACTGTTGAAATGTTTAGCAAAATGCGGGAAGAAGGTCCTATATGGACTGATTCGTAGTATCTATGAAAAAGGAATCTGGCCGGAAGATTTTGTGAGATCGGTGTTAGTTCCTATTCCAAAAAAGGCAAAGGCCTCGTCATGTGAGGATTACAGAACAATAAGTTTGATATCCCACGCAGCTAAAGTTATTCTCAGGATCATCAACAAAAGGATAGAGAGTAAGGCAAATGATTACTTAGGGGATGATCAGTTTGGGTTCAGGAAAGGAAGAGGTACGCGTGATGCCATTGCAGTAATGAGATCACTAATTGAGAGGAATATAGAATACAACCAGGACGTTTATGCCTGTTTTGTAGATTTCGAAAAAGCGTTTGATAGAGTGAAAGGGGAAAATTTAATGCATGTATTGCAGAAAATAGGAATGGATTGGAGGGACAAGAGACTGATCCGCAACATGTACATGTCTCAGACTGCTCAGGTGCGAGTGGCGAACGGAGAGTCCGGATGGGCAGTGTTAGGAAGAGGGGTAAGGCAGGGTTGCCCATTGTCACCGGTGCTGTTATACGTATATGTGGAAGAAATTATTAAAGAGGCATGGGAAGAACCGGAGGTAGGAATAAAAGTCGGAGGGGAATTCCTAAAATCGGTTAGGTTTGCTGATGACCAAGCATTAGTTGCTCAGTCAGCCAAGGGGTTGCAAGCATTGCTGAGTGGACTGAAGGTTCAGTGCGAGAAATATGGGATGAGAATCAACATTAATAAAACAAAGGTTATGCGATTTTACAGAAAGAAAAAGGCTAAGCTAAATATTAAAATAGGCGGGGAAAAAATAGAGCAGGTAGAGCAGTTTACATATCTCGTAAGTGTTCTGGACCAATACGGTCAAAGTGGTAGGGACGTAAGGAGAAGAATTGCGCTAGGCAAGGAGGCTTTCTCAAGGAGGAGGGAGTTGATGACGGTGACGTTGAGTAAGGATGTTAAGACAAGACTCGTAAAAACTCTGATATGGAGCGTAGCTATGTACGGTGTGGAAATGTGGTCACTGAAGCAGGAGGATAGACGTAGATTGGAGGCTTTTGAAATGTGGGTGTGGAGAAGAATGGAGAAGGTGAAATGGACCGAAAGGAAAACAAATGAGGAAGTACTAGAAATGGTGGGGGAGGAGAGGGGTTTGTTGAGAGAAATCCTATGGAGGCAGGAAAAATGGATGAAAGGCGTATTGAGCGGTAGTGGAATGTTGAAGAGGGTAATAGAGAGGAGAATGTTGGGCAAGCGAGGTAAGGGCAGGAACAGGATAGGGATGTTGGACGGGATGAAGGGAGGAAAGAAGTACACAGAGATGAAGAGGGATCTGATATAGATTAGTTTGCTAGGTGGGAAGTCACAAAATGTTTATTTGATAGTTGTGTCCATCCAAAAACCTACCTTAAACGGTAGATTACCTAATAATAATAATCTATGTTTTTGTTCTCTATGGTTATCTCGAATCTTCGTGTGTGTGTGTATATACATATATATATATATATATGTATATGTATATATATATATATATAATTCACTAAATAGTCATAGCAAACACAGAAACTAAAACATATTAAAGAGGGACTCACTAGTTCTCGAATTTTCGGTGGTGCAACCACCTTTCTCAAGAGGAATTAGGAACAGGAATTATTAGGAACAATATATATATATATATATATATATCGTGTTAAATACAAAACAGACAGCAACACACAATATGAGAACACATAAAAGGAACACTCGCACGTTATTTCTTGATAATTTCAACGGAATTTTGCTTCGTCTTCCTCGGAAGATTAGTAAGGACTCAAGGACAGTCCTTAATAATCTTCCGAGGTAGACGGAGCAAAATTCCGTCGAAATTATCAAGAAATAACGTGTGAGTGTTCCTTTTGTGTGTTCTCATAATGTGTGTTGCTGTCTAAGTTTTGTATATATAGGATTAAAATATATAGGATATATATATATATATATATATCATAGGATTAAAAATACTGATGATATTTATATATATATGTATATATATGTATGTATGTATATGTATATATATATACAAATATAGATATACATATATATATAAATATCATCAGTATTTTTAATCCTATGATTAGTTTATTGCAGCCCTCCATTCGCCTCTATTTAATGTCAATTCCCTCAATCCCTGATACCTTTTCTGTTTTACGTCTTTCTTAATTTGTCCTATGTACATGTCTCTTGGTCTTCATCGTGTGATCTTTCCTTCTATTTTTCCTTCTATTATATTCATAATCAATCCATTGTGCCTCAATGTGTGTCTGATCCATCTATTTCTTCTTTGCCGTAGAGTTCTCCATATGGTTCTATCGTCTTCTACGCTTCTATATACTTCCTCGTTCCTCACTGACAGAGTCTATGCCTAAGCATATCTCGCAAGTCTCCACTAATTATTGATAATGCTTATGTGCTCCTTCCATTTAAACAAAGTCTAAATTCCCACTTCCATCGATTATACATAGTCAAAAGCTAAAACACAACCCAGGGCATTGATTCCTCAATTTTTGCCTAATTCGAACACACTACTCCCTCATTTTACGTCCACGAGGTCGCTTTCTCCCCTTTCCGATTTTATGACTTCTCCAAGATATCCATAAATGAATCTAAAAATGTATCGAAGTCAATGAGCTTCCATAAAAAGTAGGTAAACGGTAATAACCTCAAATCGTTAATCGAATGAGGATTTAAGGGGCAGAATGCACAATGCTGTCCAAAGTAAACGATCCAATGAATTGTACCTAAACCCCACCATTTGCGCAACTGTGCTCGCCAGTATCTGAAAAAGATGGAGAAAGAGAAAAAAAGGAATTTAAGGTGGAGAATTAGTAGGGAGAATCTTAAAGTGTTTCCCCGATATTTTCCGAACAAAATGAACTCCTAGATATATTGTTCCTCAAGCATGTAACGAATTCTCTAATGTTCCCATCATTTAAGGTATAATTGCTAGATACACCTTGGGTCATCATCAATTAAATTTCAGATGTGGTTTAATTCGATTGAGGAATTTTTCAAAAATGTCAACCTAATACTTTAATTTACTGTCCCTGTTCATGATTCTATAACAAAAGAGTATAAGAATGTAGAAAATGACACTTTTCATATGAAGATTAGATTTTTTTGAAAAATCGTTTCTGCTACTTGGGGCATAGCAAACCTCCCTAAGGTAGAAATTCGGCATCTCACAGTCAGCACTGGCCGAGTGAAATGGTATCACCAAAATTTCCGACCGCCGCGGCGCCAAGTCGTGAAGGGTATTTATTGCTTCTTATGGGTTAAAGGAACGCAGACCTTAGTCGATTTCAGTTGGGACACATATATCCGAACTTAGTATTTTTCCTGTCAATAACATGGGATATTCAATCCGGTGCATTCACCATACGTTTTTCCTACTTAACAGTGCTGTCGTTACTGGAACGAAATATATTACTTTCCTATGGCAGCATTCAGTTTCTCTCTCTCTCTTTCCCGCTAGAAAATCACACGAAGCCAAAATGATCTTCCTTATTTCCTTTAATACAACAACTCCTTGAAGGACCATACATTTACGTCTGAAATGCCGAGACATTTATTCTGAACCGTGCCGGAACGATCTACTAGTCACGAAAATTTATGTATGCGGGATCGTGGCCAATTAGTGTTACGTTTCAGCACATCAAACCACCCTCAACGTCCACATGGAAAGTCCCAACTCGTTCCGTCGAATGTCATGCAAAACGTTTGTCTTGTTTTGGTAATAGGAAAAGTAAATTTCATCATGCACCGAGAGAGGAACAAAAAAGGTTACTGTCAGACATCGAAAGAATTTTATTATCTGAATGATCACGATAGGTTTGAAATGAACACGTCATGGAATGAGAACATTTCCAGCGATTTTCTCGACTTCCATTTCACTTAAGCGGGGGCTCCTTAAATGAAACCTTCAACTTTTCACGAATTCGTTTATCTCATTCTGTAGGGCATTTCTTATCCATGGCGTCGCTCTCGATTTCTCAAAGAGCCGTTAATTATTTTATGTGCTCATTTAGCTATATTATTATACAGATTATCTTCATATTAATTCTATATAATTAATTTACGAATTCCATAATTTATTTGGTGAAGTGTAGCATTAAATTATCTCAATATATCAACCTTGTTCTGAAGAAAACGACGAAAGATTCACAAATACTTGTTTCGACGAGAATAAACCCTGCAAAAAAATTAATGGAATTCAAATCAGGTTAAGATACAAGCATCTCACGTTAATGACTTTGAACAATGCAATTTAATCCTTAATGTGGTCGTAACTCAGTTGCATTAGTGCCTTCTATTAATAATAACAGTAACATAACATTAATATTTAGGATTCATTCAAATGAAAATTTTCGGAAGTTTTCCTATTGAGGATCTTATAATAAAATGACTATTTCAAAGCGTTAAAATAACTTGCCTTGAGTCATGAAATAGTCAAGGTTTTACGCGGAAGACTTGGAATTTGGTACAATGTTTACATCAAATACTGTAACTATAGCAACCATGACTATATCCTTAATCATTAGAATCTAAATGATGTTCTGCGATACAAAATGTTCATAAAATATCTCGTCCACATGAGGAAAAGTTTTGTGTTACTACTCGGAATAGCGAACATTTATCGAGACTTTCTATGAACTTTATCACCAGAAACAATAAACTGGCAGTTTGCCATCGAGCTTCTCCCTCTGGTCCATTTCACCTATGTCCATTTATTGGGCGAGATGTGAAGAGAAAGATAAAAGAGGAAAAAGACTTTTCATACAGGCCATCAACAAATTTCCACCATGGATAAATTCCATTTCATAAAATCAAACCGGGCTGATTTATAAGACTCTGTTTGGACGTGAACGCCGAGGTTCGACAAAAAATAAAACGCCACACGCCGGTTACCACTTTTTCGAGAGCACATTAAATGTTGAATAGTGGATTGACCGCGCCTCTTCAGCCAGAAAATCTTCACCACGAGAGAGAGGGAGAGAGAAGGAGCGAAGGAGGCAAAGCGTGTGAGCCTGGTCGTTCGTTATAGTGCCCCCACCAGTCTCGACCTCCCTACCCAATTCCTCCCCTGCCTCCGCCTCCCGCTCCCTCTTAACCCTGTTTGCCCCGTCGTGATAGTGATTGAGGTAGCCACTGGTCAGCGGCAACCGGCCTTTTGTCAGGGATTTGGGGTGAGAGATAGGGTGCGGGAGGTGGGGGGTTCAGAGGGCGTCTGACAATTTATCCAGGCGCCCCCTCTCCATCTCACACCCACCCGGACTCCCAGCTTTCCTCCACTCCCTTGTCACGGAGCGGTCATTCATCAAAAAGTGCGGTTTTTTGAGGGCGTGGTCAATGGAGCCATTCGCCCGTGGCGTACTACCATTTTTGTAACGATCTCGTTTTTCCTTCACCCTCCCTTCTCCCTTTCTTTTTTCCTCTCCCCTTCCCATGGCTCCTTCCCTATCCCGTTCCTTCGCTTTCTCCAAATCGCCCGTTGTTCCGATGCCATCGTCCCCTTCATTCGGTCGGTCGGGTGGGGGGGAGAAACGGAACAAGAGACCGCTCCTCGTCCACCCCGCCCTCGGGAGAAATCGCACCAAAACATCCTCCGGGTCAGCACGCTGCTCATTGTAGTCTGCCCTCCCGCGACACACACAAACCCAACACCCTCACCCACACCTTCCAACCTCGATGATGTATATTCCTGCACGTGCCGCCGAATAAATCCTCCTACCATCCGCAATAATATTTACGGGAAACATTTCTTTTTTTTTATATCCGAGTCCATTGTCTACGGCCATCACTTCGAACTAGTTCCTCCATTTCGGGCAAGAGTAAATTGACGCTTATTTCAAATGGCACACTTTTTTCAAAATTTATACATATATCCTTGTCACTTCTCTTTCGATATATTTTATACTGTTGCCACCGCTGCTGCTCTAGTTCTTTCACCACGAGCGCGATTTTTGGAGAGAAAGTGAGACATCTAGATTATGACCGTATCATTTTCGTGATTTCAAGTATAAGCTCAGAGGCTACTCTGGATCGTGTTGAAGTCAAAGGTTAACCACTTCCTCGCAGGTTGATACGGCTACCGTCTATACCACTCCATAGAATGAAAAAAGGATTTCACGGATTTATCACGTTCGGGTGTTCTGAAAACATTCCGTTATGAAGACATGGGTCAACGAATCAGGGTCAATTCAAGCGTCTGCGAAGTCAAAATCTCTTTCTAAAGCCGTACATCATTCAATTGTAGGCAACACAAGTACAATGAAGACAGAGTGGCAAGAGGATCAAAGGGTTGACCAGGAGAAAAACAGTTTTTAAAGAAAAAGGAATTTTTAGTTTCATAGGAAATACTGGTGAAAAATAAACGGTCTACAGAAGTTTAACAAACAGATTTTCAAGAATTTTTATGGTCTTCCATATTTTTGCACTTTTGATTAAAGTCATAAATCAACAAGAGATTTAAAACTAATATTCCAGTACCTAAGACTAACACATTTTAGTCTACTTTAATCGCGGGCTGTTAAACCGAAATTTATTTTTTTTAAGTTTACACTAAAGATATAAAGATAATCAATGTATCGTATAACAATATATCATTGTATATTTAAGTATTTAGCATGGGAATTAAATATTATACTGTGATTACAGACGCCCCTTGGAAGAAAAGATGCATTAAGTGTCCGGACGAGTACTGATTGTCGAAGAAAACATTAAGTAAGCTACTTGCCTCTACTTAAAAGTGACTAAAATAAAACCAGGTAGTTTAAAAAAACACTACATTCGTGATATGCATGCTAAAAAGTTGGACTGATTTAATTTGAGCAGTTTTTCTTCTGGAATAGATGAATAATAATGCATTCGAAAGAAGAAAGGGAGACGAGAACTTCAACGTAGGCAATGGCTCACCATTTCTGAAAGTCCTCAAGGGATCCAGCATTTTACGCCCCCTCGAATGAAATGACGGAGCTGCAACTTGTGATCTCCACGCGACACCCATGTCAGACATCTCTAATTAACCCATCACGTCCTCGAACCCAGCCTTTAGACGAGCAAAGCCGCTGAACACGAGTTGACGCATCGGATTTTGACATAACTGAATAATGTACATGGCATGGAATGGTGATGGCATGTAAATATAAAAAGTATTATTTGCCGAGGAGTCACTCAAAAGAAGAACATGGTAATTGCCGATAATAATGAAATATTTAATATGGCTAAATGAGAAGCACTAAGGAGTTCAGTGTAATTAAAAGTTCCAACTCTAGCTCGTGAAACCCTCAACACACTCCGTGAATCCAAAATCGTTTTAGTCTATTACCAGGATATAATTCAAGAAAATGGAAAAGAAATAGTAGAAATGATGTTTTAACACAATGGTGGATTCAAAGGGGAAGGAGAGGCCATGGTTGCCATGCCCCTCATTATGCACTTTTTTTGACTTTGATAAAATTCAAAATTAATATTACTTTTATGGCCGAGACTAATTTTGAACACCTACTGTTCCCGAGCATAAAATTATTTTCTTTAGGGTAGGTTACGGTCTCTAAATTATGGCCATTAGTTTTAACTTAAATATGATTTTCAGCTTCTTGTGCAGAGAAAGGTTTTTAATTATTTTCGTTTGTACATCACATTGCCCCTCCTCCCAAACTTAAGAGGTTTTCTAGGCCAGTCTCTGGATTAAAGCTCTTTTTTTAATACGACAAATAAGCAAAGCCCAGACAAATGTTCAAAACTACCTCATTAATCTCCTCAAATGCCAACCCGAAGAGGTACGTACTACAATTGTGTACAAAAAATAATAAAACGAGTTCCAAGAACTCGATGAGATTACACCACTTTGGAGCATCAACCACCACCCAGATACGACGTTGTCTTATCCCACGACTTATAAGTAGCAACAAAAGAGTGCCTACCTCTATAACTATGGAAAGAGTTATAGAGGTAGGCTTAGAGGAGGTTATAGAGGTATCCAAAATCTTATTCCCGCCCAATAATTACGGTTAGCCCTTAGACAAGAAGAAAGCTATTAGTTCAATCCAAACATGAAGGTATTTTTCAGGCACCTCGCTAACCGATCGATATTTATCTGAAGGAGGAGCTAATACATCGAATATTAAACTATTAAGCCCCAGAGTGATGATGACATCAATGTTTTTCCTCTTAACTTTCTCACAAAATTGAAGTTGCCGAATGTTCCTAAGTCGTCCACTTATCGAAGCAAATGATCTCAGGTCTCAAAACTAACTTATTACTACCCCAAGATCAAATTTCACCTTCACTGGAGCAACTACTTGAGAAAATTAATATTAAGGCATTAAAGATAATAAATAAATCTGTATCCTGTCCTGTGTCTTTTTAGCAGCTTGTGCAATGACATGTGTCTTTCTAGAATCACTGCCAATTTAAATGAGGAGGCTGATTCATCCACTAATAACTAATTGCAATATGTATTCAAAATAAACTGATAAATACCCCGAACAATGAAAATGGCAGCTTCCAAAACAAGAAACAAATATCATTAACTCTAGGTCTTTATTAGAATCCCTTTCTTTGAGACCACTTTAATCGTCTTCAGGTGACTTAGAATTTCAAAACCTGGTTTTTATCTAAATAAAATTCGGAGAATTACAAAATTATAGTTTCCCCTTAGAATTCTATCGATTTCATATCTAGGTCGTTAGAAAGAACTTGAATACAGTCAAGCAAATGGCAACGGCCACACTTAAAAATTTTGCAATTACAATTTTTTCCCATTCACGATTTCGAAAGATTATTTATGGAAACAGAGCGCAAAAAGAACTTCATAAGATATGTTAGGAATACTTCAAAATGTAAACTCGTTCCAGAGTTCTGTTAGAAGTGGAGTTAATTTAGAATGGTGTGGACGGATCAGAATATAAATTACATTTCAAGAAACTGCGGGAGATGCCGCAACAGTAACTATTAACGGAGTCATCCGCTATGTGTGTATTGTAATGCAACAATTTCAGAGAGTAAAATCCCGGTCAAGGCGAATGATTTTTACTCTCTGAATTTGTTGCATTACAATAAATTACATTGTAATAATTCTTCTAAAGTCATCTTTAGATAATACAAATCATTTATGTATACAGGAATTTTTTTAACTTTAATACTTTTCACTAATTACAAATTCCTCCAGTACACAACTTTTTTCTGATCGTTTTCCAGATGTCAAAAAAACACAATAAGTCACTGTTCGAATTCCTAGACTGCCAAAAGGGTCTAAATGGGCAGGGGATGTACATTAAACATTAACAGTTATTACTATGGTAAACGTTTATCCACAACCCTCATAATGTCTCAATCCCTTCATTTTCAAAACGGAAACTATAATTTAGCTAAAGGTTAATAAAGAAACTCTGTAGGTTTTCGGCATACACATCTATACTTATATAAGCGGTAACTTGAGAGTATTATGCGCCGTTATTGCACCGGTTGAGCAAGGAAAATTAAGAGCAAAGTCCTCATTTGGCAAAGAAAAATTCTCTTCCATCAAGACAAAGCGGGTTTACCCCTGCGAAGTTCCTATGAAATGAATTCCGAAATGAATCCGAATTCACCATTGGTCCTCAGTGCCTTTTTCCTTTCCAAACTTGAATAAATGGCTCGATGGAAAACGATTAACGTAAAACAAGCTGGTTATCGCCAACACATCCGCCTATTTTGAGGACTTTTCCAAATCCTACTTTTTGGACGGCTTAAAAAATTTGGAAAAACGATGGGAAAAGTGTATCAAGCTAAAAGGACTTTATGTTGATAAATGAACAAAATCTACCCATTAGAATTTGTTTTTCTATTTCCTCCCAATGACTTATTAAATAACTCACGTATAACATTCGGATGAGTATGAACCTTGTACAGGGGAGGAAATGAAGAAGATTATTTGACAGGAAAAACTGAGATTACGATTATTAACATTCAAAGAAAGAAAACTACAAAACTGAAATATGCAAAATGTGAATGTTTGTTCAAATTTATAGAATTTCAATATTAGATATTGTATTTTTCAATGTCAAACGTTTCCACTAAAACCAACAAAAATCGCGCGAGCCATTCCGACTACTCGTTCAATTAAATGGCGCCACAAACTAAAAGATTCTAATCAAGGACTTTAACTTTCTCTTTACCCCGCGGACTGCATTTAGCATTTAGTAATCATAATGCAAAGTGTCCGAGTCTCTATGCGGTTGTGTATTGCTTTCACTTAATCGATGCACGGGATTTATTTCTGGAGTTAGTCGATTTTTTTCAGCGGGGTTTCTATTTCTATGCAGTTCAATGTTGAATGCGTTTCCAATTAATAGTCTTGCGGGTTTTCCTTCCACACTTACTCCACTCATAGCCCTCAGAAACTTGATAACCTCTACAACGAATGTGCCATGTTGTGCAATCGGGGCAGCTGTAGTAATTAGATTATAATATTCTCTAATAAAATTTATGTGCCCAGGATTTATGAGCGTTATTAAGATAAAATCCACCTTCACTTTAGACTTACCATTTCAAATAAGTCCCTTAGTTATTAATAAAACTTGTAAAATCAAGATAAACACGGGGAATGTTTGTTTAATTGAAAAAATTCCATAAAGTTAATTTTGTTATTTAACAGTCCATACTTTCCGTATGTGTCACAGGAAAGTTCAATATTGTGTATATAAATTACAAAGGACATTTTCCAAAATTATTAACCTCATAAAAAAGAAATCTTACCTATCTTTTGTTTCTCACAAATTTTCCTAATATTCTCATGTCTTTCGCTTATGGCTGCAACTAGGAAAAAAGCACTTTCACGCTTGCTCTTTCCTTCTGAACCATTACAAAAACATTTGTTTACCCATTTTTTCGTGTTTCTAAGGTTTGAAGAGGAAATAATTCATTTAACGAGCAGTTAACTTTCGGCTTTGACTTTACGCGAAAAAATTCCGTTTGCAGACAGGTCATTGCTTCGGAAGTCACGAGAAAAGTGGACATATCGAAAACCGAGCGCAGATTTTCCTAAAAAAAAGCAACTGTGCTCGCGCCTATTAAGAGGACATATTTTGTGTTAACCTTCCCAACACGCATTTACGCAGCCCACGCGAGGCGGCTTTAAGCCGTCGTCGAAGACTCAAGAGGAAAGGGAAGGACAGGGATAAGGAAGAAGAAAAATGGGGGAGTATATGACGGTAGGATTTTCCCGTCGAAGAGAAAGGGGAAGTGGTCCGCACGAGTTGGAATGAGAGGAAGAGGACCAGGAAAACCCGCTAACAAGCATTCCGAATTTTAAAGTGATGTCCTCATCCACGATGAAATCGTGGTCGATAGTACAGCAGTCACAAAAAAATAAAGGGCCGCCATATAAAAAACGCCCAAAAAAATGGGATGTCGTTTTGTTTAACTTGAAGGCAGTGTTAGGCACCGAAGGGGAGGAATTTTTCATGCGATCGGAGAGGACAGTCCCCAATCGTCCTCTCTCATTGGATCCTTTTAACGGTTGCCCACTGCAGCCACCAGATCGCACCCTTCTCCGACAGCTCCGAAAATTAGACGACCGCATCCTTGTGGTATCGACTATCTTTTTCTTTAACGACCACCTCAAGGATATTGTAGGCTATATTCCATTCTCTCCCGATACGAATCTCTTCGATTGCTCGATTGAAGACCTCCACAAAATGCATTAAAATGTCAAGATAGTTGGTTTTTAAAATCTTAGACTTGGGGAGTTCTTAAATGTTCGGAAAGATTAGGAGATAGGACGGTGAGGAGGCAAAGGACTTATAAGAAGTGCTACAGAGCGTAAATCACTCGAATGAATACCTTTCCTCGCGCGATATTGAAGATATAGTCTCCCTTCCTAGAGGGTTTGAATATCACCCCATCGCTTTCATTTCACCTTTGACGTCAAAAATTTTCAATCCTGAAAATATCCTCGACAATATTCTTCAATTTTTCTTCCAAAATAAAGGACAATTTATAAAGCATGAGGTACCACTTAGGTAGCCGTCCCACTTACTAACTATTGAAAGTTTTTCGATGAAGATATCTCTTTTTGATCTCTTTCATCTCTATTCGGAGGTAATGCTATGGTGCGAAATTCCAGCTAAATTCAGTTTGAAAAAAAATAGTGCCGTAATTAGAGGAATGAGGACCCTACTGCACACATCATATCAGAGTGGTAAATTAAAACTTATAAAAGTTTATATGGTGCTTCATCATACAAAGTATCCATATTATTTACTTAATAATTTTGCTTAAAATATATCCCCGTGCAGAGAAAACATTTTTGAGACCCGGTTTACCAATTTTCTACTAATATAATTGCAATATAAACTCAATAAATAAAAATAAATTGATAAAACTCAACGCTCTTTACCTGTTGACCCTTGATTTGAATGGGTAGTGTCTTCAGCATTGGCTGATACTACATCAAATCATAAATAATACTATAGTTTACTAGCATTGGTTGTTATTACAGCTAATCATAAACAATATTATAGGGCATTAAAACAATTATACTTTGAATCATGACCATCGGCCATGAGAAACAAGCGCGGTTGTTTTCGTTGCTGCCGGTGTTTCTAGAATGCCTACATTTTTTCAGATACCACATAATTGTGGACATTTATTCTCGTGAACCCTATACCGGTAAACTTTTGAAGACTGATGGAACAATTAGAAGAAAAGAAAGAGAGAAATTAAAAATGGCTTCCACAAAGCTTTGCCATTTCTAAAATTATTCTCGTTCTTTTTTTACTAAGTAGAAATTATGTATCAGATCACATTAAGTGTATACTATATGATAAAGAGGTTACGTGGATGTCAGTAAAGGAAAATAACTAAGAAAGAAATCACACAAAACACCCTCTGGTTCCTTCTTTCAATTAATAACGTACGATACTTGAAATTAGTCACCTTTCATCAAAAGATTGCTCTTGAGTGTCTAATAAAAAAATAATCTCCTGATGCGGAAACCACCAACAACATAAGCGATCCTGATGCGAAAATTTTATTCGAGATTTCTTACTGAGACGACAATTACCAATTAGAGATTTAGTAGGTTAAAAATGTTCACAGAATTGTGTCTCAGGCATTATTTTGTGAAAATATTTTCTTTCCATCATAAAAAATGATTAAAAAAGTCAGATTTCACACTTAATACATCGACAATGGTTTCAGAGTGTATAGGTATTAAATGTTAAGATTAAACAGACGTTTAAACTGTCCAAGAAAATCTGTTATAATTTGAGATATTATCGCAGTAAATAATATCTCCCTAACGCCAATTGAGGTAATAGTATTAGTTTCATCGAACAAGGCGTCGGTATCAATATTTGAAGGGACTTTCCAATCCACAGGTTTGATGTGAAAAGCGGTCCTTTTCACACTTGTCACATTGTAAAATCTCCTACCTAAGGACGAGGAGTATATCGGTGTTCACGAAAAACGCGACCACGATGAACACCATTCCCTCGATATCAAGAATACAACGAGTTTCATAGCAGCATCAACAGAATTTGAGCAGTCAAGCAATGTTACTTAATAATGTCAGTACGGCAATGCACGAATAAATATTTAGAATTCCAGTCACATAAGAGAAAAAAATATGCTGCAAATACATCACATGAAAACGCATCCGGGACCAAAAGTAAGCATGCACAATGTAAAAAAAATAATTTCTCATGAAGTTTATACTCCATTAATTTTTTTCGAAAGAATTTCTCATAAAAGTTACTTCTTCAATGACCTCCTCTTAAATCTTCTTTTCTCATATTCCCACTTGTGTTTTCACAAATCAGTAAGAATGTAAATTTATATTATAACTATTATCATTAATTGAATCCATTATATTTGTATTTAGTACTTAGTTGAAATTATATATAAAAATAATTTCAGCTAAGTTTCACTTTAATGCTCTCAATTATGGTTTTTGATCAATGTTCAAGTTACCTCCTTTTTCTTCCCTGCGCCCTTGATACGGAGTAGGTGCATTCGTCTATCTTATCTTGGTGAAAGAAATGCCTGGCGTTAAATAATAAAATGAAAATAACAAATCGAAAATATATGAATTAATTATTCATATATCCTAGCGATCAGTCATATAATATCTGGATATACACGAGGGTAGTTTGAAAGGTTCTCAGAATCACCACCAAATGTCAGGGCTAGCGCAACGAGTTTCCCACGTAGTGATAAATAATCTTCATGAGTAAAAGACTTGACGCATCATTTCTCTGGGAAGAGATCTGTGGTGCGGACGCCTCCCTGTTGCTATTCTCCTGCAAAATGGTCCCCAAGGTGCTGTTAGAAGTCTGCTTGTGTGGCAATCTTGCCTTGGACCTCTTGGACCACGGTAAAAGTTATTTAATGCATTATAATTTGCCCGACGCTCCAGAGAGTTTTCCCCTCGAAACGATTAAAATGTCAGTACCATGTAGTGTTTGAATTACGAGGGTAAGTCAATAAACAGCTCGAAAAATTGAATAGAAGCAATAATATTCAAAGGAAATTCCTGAAATTAATTTCTTTTGTCTATATATTTACCCTGTACATTCAGTCACTCATCCCATCTCTTTGAAAATCCTTGATATCTGGCAACAAATAAGTCTTTTGCTTTCTGTCAAGGCCAACGAGTAACCTCTGCGGCCGAAGGCATCATCATTTTCAAAATTTCGCCCACTCAAATGATTTTTCTAGGACCTGAACAGATGAAAGTCACTAGGGGCTAAGTTGTGACTACGGTGGATGATACAAGTGTTCCCAACGAAATGTTTGTAACAGCTCTTTTTGTCCGTAAAAGCACGCTTACGACTTGTTTATTGACTTGTCCTCGTGATTTAAGCAAAAAATGAAGAAAAAGCTGTTCATTGCATTCCTACTATGCCATGGTGCATCAGATACTTTTTTACACAGAGAAATGAAGAAACGGATGCAATTTTTGAAAATTCAATAGAAACAACTCCAGAGGGGAGTAAGCAGAGTAATTTTCAGATCGAATGAAAAATAAAAAAAAGTATTTTAAAAAATGATGACAGTAATAGCATCAATATTAACTGCAAATGAGAAACTTAAACATTTCTATTCTCTGGCTGATATTGAACAGAATCTAGATTTAGGCTAAAATGTTACGCATATTACACCAAGCAAATCTATTTCGCTGACTTTCAGGGAGGTATGAACTAGAAACTGTAAATTTGTTAGTCTAAAAATTCGGACTAACTAATATTATTGCAACAGTTTCCCATGGTTTATCATCAGCCTCGTGGAGTTGCTAAGTAACATATTAAGTCAACTTAAATAAATATTAATGCATATTAAGAGTAAGAAGTCCACTTCAGCTTCAAGCTGTGATTCGATAAGAGAAAGTATATCGAGAATCAAATCTAATCCAATAAAAGGACCCCTAGATTTTGGCATGAGTTCATAACTGGTGCAATTATTCTACATATACTCTATACACGATGGTAATGACTGTTGACCGGTCATTGCCTGTCTCACTCTATTTCTATTCCCCGTTTCATGAAGGTTAACAGCAGTTGCCACAAACATAAAGGAGTACTAAGCGAATGGCAGAGAGAGGTGACACCCTTTCGAAAACCACTCAAACGAAAAAAAAGTTGAATCGAATTTCACAGGCAATGGTCAGTGGGTACCTCACCATAACTCCCATTCCCCAGCTCGCGCTCAGCAGTTCGCTAAAATATTCCCCCTCCTACCCGCATTATCTTATCCGAAACATCTGGTTCCGGAGCGCTATATATTTATCCTACCTGCATGTTAATTCTAGGTTAACTCTCCCGGATCCCATCAATACAAGTTTTATAGGTTGATCAAATATCCTGGTGTTTCATTCAAATTCAATCGACGTCCGTCCACGTTTTTATAAGCCTATTTGGTCCGTCTGCTTCCCTTTGCTATCAGAACACGGTCGCCCAATAGTAAATCTTTCGGAATTTTATGAGCGCGTATATCAGTCGTAAAAATTTCGGGGACACGATAAACACTCGATTTAATTTAACCAGTGACGTTAACGAACTTGAAAATTGTAAAACATGCTAATACTAATCCAACCAGTAATCTCAGGTACGACATATTATTTCGAGTGCAGTTATAATTAGTTTTTGAACTCTGAGTTAAGCAGAAACACATGATTTTATCCTTAGAAAACATAGGTACCAATTTAAAAAAATAAAAATACGGTGAAAAATAATTTATTTTCAGAAGGATGAACGTATGCACATTTTAAGTTAGTATCTTTTAATTTATGTGTTCAGCATCATGACTATTTCATATAAAATTGCCCTTTAGAGATGCTTTGCTTAATTATCCTTAAATATCTGCCATATACAACAAAGTTTTAATAATTAAACGAGTTATATTATTATATGCATTTACTATTTTCCAAAACCCTATTAAGTGAGCCGAGTAGCTGACATAAGCCATTCTTAAGATACCTTGCGCATTTTTTTCCAATTGGCTCTCTCGAAATATGCACGCGTAAGAAAATACCTTGAAAAAGTAAGTTAGATTATCGGCAATCGCGGTGTGAGAAAATGCAGACTAATGGCGGCAGTAGGATATTATTACTTAATATTTAAATTTTCTGAACTTAACAAAGAACGCATACCACCACGATTAACCGAAGCCACACTGCAGAGCCCAAAGATAATCAATAATTTCAGTTCACAGGCATTTAACTCATAGCACAGCGGAATAAATTTTCTTTTCCTTCAGATTTTGCAATAAGCGAAAGTAGTAGCATTAGAATTGACCGAGATCAGGCGAGACCAGATCGCACTTTCGCCCAATTCTGATTAGCAGAAGAAAATTCTTTATCAATTATATCGTGCATTCAAAAATATTTAAGATTTGCTTGTCATCGTCATGTTATCATTTTACGGGATCCAATGTCTAAAACAATTATGATTTTGAATTGGTTATAATATGGATATAATATCTGCTTCCCGGAGGATTTGAAAACGAAAATTAAATTTGGAAAAGACGTGTGGTACCTATGAAAAACACTCGATTACCAATCAAGGCCATGATACTCTACTGGCGCATTAAAACTTGTCCTTATAGTCTACGTACTGCTTTGGTCGCGACGCTGTCAACTCACTCATGTTTGGACAAGTTTAATGCAAAAGAATAAGATGATCTGTCTTGAAATAAATCTTTTGATAACAAGCATTTTGAACTCGGGAAAAATCTTGATGCATTCCACCATGGCATTCCACTTTAAGCTACTCCAACCAACGGTCGCCACATGTGGCAAGCTAGTGTATACCTTCCACCAACCAAATCGCTTTCTTATCAATGGACACCTCGTAACACCAAGCATTTTGATCCTATCAATAACCATAATTCTATTTTTTCCCATCTAAACGTGTGTGTCCTTCAGCATGGGAATCGGAATCGAACAATCTCCCAGGTCACAATCATTTTCGGCGCATCAGGCTCGATAAACAGTACTAAAAGACATGTGGTGAACTCGATTTATTTTATTTTCGTTTCCCAAATGTTTCCACCGCCTCGATGTACAATCACTCCCTCAACTTCATTGTTTCCGGTTCGAAATTTTCTCAAATCACTGGAATCTTAATAGCTACCTTAGGACACAAACGATTTCTCAGTCTCTTTATTCTTCCCCTTTTTTACTATATCTATACTCCCGAATATGTATCCCCACGTGGTTTCTTTAGTTCTCATTAAACACTTTCACGGAAACTTACGACGTACCACATCAGCGTATTAAATGCTAAGGGGTCAATAAATATTAGAAAAAAATCCCATGACTTCAGCTTCCATTTCAGGAAGGTTTCCTTTTTCTTGGACTCCCCTTATCGCCCTTCGAAGGGCCCGTCCAATTCCAGACTCGCCATCGACGAAAAAACAGGATGAGAGCGCAGCACGGAGGCGCGCGACCGTCCTATCCTCTCGCACGCCCTACCCCCACATACCAATCACCTTTTGACTGTCCCGGTGAAGGTGGCCGAATGAAAACGGGACGGATGGACATGAGGCTGAAGGGTCACATTCTTTCGTCCATAACGACCAAATTTACTGGCTGAAGGTCGAAAATGTCGAAAGGAAAAAAGAACTGGGAGTGAATCAATATATAAAATGGGAAAGGAAGAAGTCAAGAGTTCAGTTTTATGTAATCTAACGGCAGAATATATACCACGCTTTCTGACTGAAGTAACTAATCCAAGGACCAACATATCTCCCATGCCTCATCCTGAATGCAAATATGCGAATCATTTACAGATGATACTATCCGGCTGGTTTTTTAAAGAGTTAGGTACACTTATGTCATCGTAGCATATTCCATAAGGAGAAACTTCATTCTCTTACATTACTATTCTTGCCGAGGTTTTCATTACAAGAAATGACGCGGGATGAAAATCAGCCTCGAAAATTTGAACATTTCGGATTATGGCCAATTTCTCCTCGTAGATCACTAATTTTTTTAATCCACGCTATTTTTCTGGTTCAACTTTATACATGTACATCAGGGCGTTACAGCAATACAGTAAATCCCTATCAAATGAAATACCTTAGGTCAAAAGAATCGACCTCGCCCATCTGACATTCTAAGTAATTGAAACTTCCTTGACGCAACTTTTTATAGCAGTAAAAAATATAAAAATTAACTGGAATATATACTGGCCACATAGAATACGCACATTTTTCAATAACGCCCATGTTTTTACTGAAATTCCATGAGTTTAATAGTTGCTTGATAAACGTCATGTTTTATTAGTGTTAATTGCAATTCGCTGCGTTTGGCTTTCTAAGAGTCTAATGAATGTATGAATGGCCGTTGCCTTATCACATCACGCCACACGCTCCTGCTGCGCATTGTGGAGTTATTGTGCAGGTGTAGAAGAGTCCTCGTATTTTATGTTATATCGTTAACTTAGAGTGTAATGACTTTTAATAATCAAACCACTTTACTTTTCCACATAAACTTCAGTAAAGTGGTTTGATTATTAAAAGTCAGTATGAAGATTTTCCACAAAGTTACGCCAGAAACTGTTTTATTCAGAGTGTAATGTATATTTGGTACCAATTTCATCCATTTGACTCCATGAGTGTGACAGCAATAGCAAGTTGAAGTTTTTCAGTTCTCTGACAATAAAAGGAAGCTACCACCTACGAGTATATAATACTACGGGAGTAAGGAGAGGATTTTCTTCCCAATTGCACAGCTCTAAGATGGTTAAAAAGTATAAAGAGCGGTGAAAATCAGATTCAAAGGAAGGCGGACTTGAAGCTCTCGTCACTACTCTTACGAAAGTACGATTAATACATACACACTACACTCGTATACATTAACGTCGCTGCTATTATTGTGAGAAAAGATCGCCGAACTTGATAGCACTAACTTAAATACCGAAATGTTTATTGGTTTCCAGCCACACAGAAACACACAACAGAAAAAATACACATGTGAATCTTGTGCGTGTGGGTGCGATGGGTTCCAAAACTTATCATACCCGAACAACAGGACGTTTACGAACAGGTATGTTCACTGTCGAAGTTTATCTTACAAGAATATGAGGAGTTTTTTTCCATGTTTATCACGGCTTATTAAATCTGGCTATGGTATTTTTAATCTGAGAGCAAACAACAAAGATTTGTACGGAATCTCCAGTATTTTGTCCCTACCTTACGCCAAACTAACACACATATCGACTTGAAATTTGGTACAGATTATAAAGTCATGTTCTTCAACACATGAACATATCCAACTTTCAATTCGTGTCCCAATTTTAAACCTAGAAACGTTATTTTTTTAACACAACAAAACAAGGATTTTGGGAAAATTTCACTGCCGGCAATATCAGTGGATAACCAGCTTTCTACCCCGATAACTATTTCTGCGTCTGTGGTTTGAATAAGGTCTTTTGAATAAGGTGGTTTGAATATTCTGCGACTTTATTTTTTAACTTCGGGAATTAACTACGAATTCAGATGTTTCCTTGGCATTACGGTGTTTGAATTCTTAATGAGGATCACTTTCTTATTAATTTTGAATCCCTCACAAAATTTTCCGTCCGATGCTCTCCGATTCGTATTAAATGAACTATTGCTACCACTGACCCTCAACACATTAACAGGTAAATAATTTGGAAAAGAAGACTTTTAGAGATAACTATTTGATCTACACTGACCTGCACTTTAACCTAAAAAACCTTGCAGTGCTCGAAAATCCTACCTACTAACATGGGGTCTCAGACGTGTAGTGGACACCAGAAGGGTTCAGAAAGATCGCCGAAGGGTTCATAATTGGATCACCGGCTGAAATTCGACGAAGGACGCCCAGATATCCCTGCAGAAACTACGCCACCTCTGATTGATGGCTTCCACTGGGCTTCAGACTAGAGGTCCATGATCACTCCTTGGAACAAGGCTGCAGATCGAGAGCGTCACATCAACCACCTCAACAACACCCACCCGCTTCACTTCCGAATTCAATTCCCTGATGGAATCCAGAATTTCTTCATATCCATTATGCATGATGCAAATGGAAACTCTGTACCATTATGGATCGAATAAAATAATTTGTATCATAGCTCAAACGGTTAGAGCATCGGCCTGGCAAGTCGACATATCCGCGGCTCAAGTCCCGGTCAAAGAAATATTTTTGTACTTGTGATCTGCCTGATTCCGCCTTCCCTACCAATCGTGTATTAATCTTTTCACACACACACAGTTAAACACGTAAGCCCGCCAGATGGCAAACAAGTATTTATTGACATGGATATAGATATAAGGACGCATTCATGAAGAAGAGGCAATTAATATGTTCAAAGAACCTAAGGCTGGAAACAAGGAAACAATTCGTCAAGACTTTCGTGTGGAGCATGGCACTCTATGGTTCCGAGACTTGGAACATTGGAAAAGTGGACCAGCGAAGAATAGAAGACTTTGAAACATGGTGCTGGAGGAGAATGCTGAAGATTAAATGGACAGACAAAGTGAGGAACGAGGAAGTATATAGAAGAGCAGAAGAGGATAGAACCATATGGAGAACTCTACGGCAAAGAAGAAATAGATGGATTGGGCACACATTGAGGCATAATGGATTGATTAGGAATATAATAGAAGGAAAAATAGAAGGAAAGATCACACGATGAAGACCAAGAGACATGTATATAGAACAAATTAAGAAAGACGTAAAATAGAAAAGGTATCAGGGATTGAGGGAATTGACATTAAATAGAGGTGAATGGAGGGCTGCAATAAACCAATCCTAGGATTGAAATACAGATGATGATGGTAGATTTCAGGAAAATGTATAGGAATACATAAAAGAAAAATAGAGGAGAGGTAGGGAAGGTGGAATCGAGCAGACCACAAGTGCAAAAATATTTCCTTAACCGAGACTTGAACCACGGACCTTTCACCTTGCCGGTGCATAATGCCAGTGTACAGATTATGTGCACATCATATTTTTCCTTTATACACGGAAATACATATACATATGCACTTACATACACATACATATACGCACACACATTTACATATTTATACAGACACATACACGTACATGTGACCAATAGTACTGTGGAAATATAAGAAGGAAAGCAAGGTCCACAGATAATAGGAGGAAGATTTTAATTATCAATGGAACATTATGTATTGCAAAAAATTATCGATGATAGGGATGAAATTATCGATCAAAGCACCATGATCCTGCAAAAAAATTCTTCAACCACGGAAGAAGTGTGCCCGGCACCGTGTGGGTACCAGACATAACTTACCTGAGTTCTGGCGTGGCTTACGACCCTCTTGTCGCGGCTAGACCCCGGGCACGAGTGCCTCACCGCTTCCCAGGACGCCTCGTCCGACGGGTCGACGAGTGAGGGCGCGGCATATCGCCGCATCCCTCCACCCCGACCTTGTCCGAAGAGGAAGAGTCGGCCGTGGTCTCCACGAAAAGCGATGAATTCGACAGCGTTCCACGGGGGCCTTCTTCGAAAGACGACCGATGGGGGCCGTCACGGGGTAGAAGGTGACCTCGGGGAGGCTCAGAGTGGCCGACTGGAGGTCATCTGCTGAAGGGGTATGGTCGGGAAATATTAGGGAACATAGTTCGATTGGTCCGCCTCTAGAGGAGCCTGGGATTATCGTCCACACTTTGGCTGTCCTCGATGGAGAGGGAAAATGGGGCATCTGGGATTTTTGACGTCGAGAAATTTGTATACTCGTTTGTGTTGACTTCCGGGGTCGGTGACGGTTCCTTTATTTTCAATGATTAAGGAGTCATAAGGCGAGCTTTTGGGGATGGGGAAGAATCGCAATCACATACATCCTCCTCACCTGTCACCAGAGCTTCTCGGGGTGTTTGAAGCCCGTGTTACAAGGATTCCAATGAGAGGGCGTCGAGGCCGTGGGCGGGGGAAGGAAGGGCGAAAGATAATCCTTCTTCTTTCGATGGGGTCACGGAGACGGTAACCGGAGGTCGTCTAGAAATAGGCGATGTGGTAGGGACTAGAGCAACTTGTACATCGATATTCGAGACCAGGAGCTCAGGCTCGTCTGTACTCTTAATTTTCGAATCCTTTCGTTCTGTTTACGATTTTCGCTCCCGCTGATATTCCCCTCCAAGTAGAGAAGGATGCGGGGAAACGACGGGAGCAGCCGAAGCCGCACCCTCAATGAGTAGCAACGACCGCGCCCTGTCCTCCACAGCCACCTCTGCCTCATCCATCTCCACTGGGGCTTTCGGGTTGGAAGCCATCGCCATCGCCTTCGCTTCCTTCCCTGGTTCCGAGGGCAGGTCTTGGGCCCGTGGACTTCTTGGTTGCAGCAGGTGCAAGTGCGGCGCTAACTCTCATAGATGATGATGGCCCGGTTTCCGCCAATGTGTAGGTTCAAGGGATATTACTCTCGACCGTCATCCGCATCACCCTGATGCCCGCCATCACACGAGCCATCTTGTCTCCCTCCCAGCTGTTCTTCCTCGAGCGATGGATTTTTTTGAAACGTTGGAGCTCGCCAGTTATACCCTCCAACGGGGTCTCCACAGGAAGGCAAAGAGCTCTGAAATTACATGGGCTACCGGAAGTCTCGTCAATAGTAATTGTGGTCCTCTGCTCACTTAAGGAAGGATACGGTAGTTTCCGCGGATTATTGTTTAAATTGCTGTTTTCCCTTTCTGACTCCTCTTCCTAACACTACCCATCCTGACCTCTCATCAGCCACTCGAAACTGAGCAGCCTGGGACATGTACAGGTTGCTGATAGGGTTCCTATCCCACCAATCTGCTCCTATATTATGTGAAACATTCATTAATTCTTTTGGGTTCACTAAGGAGATGTACATGTCATGCCATAGCAGTAATGACATCACTAATAGAAAGGAACATATGGTACAATCAAGATTTGTTTTTTTAGATTTTGAAAAGAGTAATATCATATTCAATAGGATAAAACAGGGAAGATGTTTGAGGAAATGGAAAGTAGAAACACTCATTGGAACAAAAAGAAAGGAAGAAGTATAGAAAATTATGAAAGAGGACAGGGAGACAGGTACAATAGAAGAAAAATGGGATATCAAAAAAGATACGGGTATATGAAAGCTGCAAACAAAACTATAGGAACAGGACGTAGGAAGGCCATGGAAACAACAGTTTACAGACAACATGACCAGAAAGACAGGTGAGAGAAGGAAATGGAGAAATGTTAACAGAGAATTAGGTAGAAGAAATTACAAAGAATTGAATAATAAACAGATGTAGGAACACTAATCAAGCAAAATAAGTATGGTGGAAGATGCAGGATGAAGATATGGATAGTTTACAAAGAAAGGTAGAAATAAGTGAGCTGCAAAAAAAGATGAAGGCACTATTAGGAAGCAAGAAGGGAAATTTTGTGAGCACCATTAAAGATCCAACAGGAAAATTATTGATTAAATGAAAATTGGAAGAGATTGAACGAAATTGAAAAATTGAATGAAAGATGGAAAGAGAATCTACATAGTTTCCATGTAATACCAGAATATTTATTCATACACTTAAATGAGGATAGCTTCGGACAGGTCATGCCTGATTGTGAGATAGAAAGGGTATTATTATAGGTAATCTACCGGTTAAGGTAGATTTTTGGATGGACACAACTATCAAACAAATATTTTGTAACTCCAAACAAAACCCAATCCAGCAACCTACTCTACATCAGGTCTCTCTTCATTTCTGTATACTTTTTCCCTTCCTTCATCCCGTCCAACATCCCTATCCTGTTCCTGCCCTTTCCTTGTTTGCCTAACATTATCCCCTCTATTACCTTCTTCAACATCCCACTGCCGCTCAATAAGCCTTTCATCCATATTTCCTGCCTCCATAGGATTTCTCTCAACAAACCCCTCTCTTCAACCACCATCCCTAGTACTTCCTCATTTGTTTTCCCTCCGGTCCATTTTACCTTCTCCATTCTTCTCCACACCCACATTTCAAAAGCCTCCAATTTATGTCTATCCTCCTGCTTCAGTGACCACCTTTCCATGCCATACAGAGCTACACTCCATATCAAAGTTTTTATGAGTCTTTTCTTAACCTCCCTACTCAACGTCCCCTTCATCAACTCCCTCCTCCTTGAGAAAGCCTCCTTGCCCAGCGCGATTATTCTCCTTATGTCCCTGCTACTTTGACTGTGTTGATCCAAAACACTTCAGAGATACGTAAACTGTTCTACCTGCTCTATTTTTTCCCCACCTATTTTAATATTTAGCTTAGCCTTTTCCTTTCTGAAAAATCGCATAACCTTTGTTTTATTGACATTGATTTGCATCCCATAGGATGAGAAAGAGCATTAAGGAAATTGAAATCAAATAAGTGCATGGGGAGAGATGGCATTCTTTCAGAACTACTTAAGGGTTTAGAAAAAGTGGAAGGAAGAGTTTTATGGTGTAATTAATAGCATTTAAAAGGGATGAATTTAGCTAGAAGAGTTTGTTAGATCAGTATAATGAGGGTAAAAAAGAAACTTTGCACTTCCACTTTGGCAGTGGAAGCTTCATGTGGAAGTGCAAAGTCTCTTTTTTACCCTCATCATGAAGGAATTCCACAAAGTCAAACCTGAAACTGTTATACATACACTCTGCGCACCTGCAGCTCCACCCAAGCCATGTGATTTTTCAGGTACCAGATCTTACTGGGAAACCATAACCGGCACAGGGAAAGAAACTGGCCCCCCTACCCTGATGTGTGAGTTTCACATGCCGTCGGGCTTAGTACTGAGTGAACTCTACCATTACCTACCAAACCGACCTTTGGGTTGAATACTGTGTTTATGGTTTTTTATCAGTATTAGTTCCCATTGAAAAAACAGGAGAGGCAGCCATATACATGTATGAGACCAATAGAGCATTAAGTTTAATTTCACAAACAGACCACGTGGCATGTGAAGCATCAACAGCAGAATGGAAGGAAGAAAAAAGATTATTAGGGAATGATCCCATGCTCAAATGCATTATCCCATAGCAGTGATGAGGTACCAAATAGAGAGGAGCATGAATTACAACCAATATTGGTTTCATAGATTTTGAGAAACCATTCAAAAAAGAGAAACAAATAAAATGAATTAATTAATACATTGCCGACAAGAGCAAAAAGCAAAATATTGGAGGGATAGGATACTTATTTGTAACCTATTCATATCTCAGAGTGCTCAAGTGAGGATTGTGAATGGGGAGTTAGGATTGACAGAGTTAGGAAGAGGATTAGGGGGTGCCCATTATCACAAGTGGTTTTCAACATTTACGCAGAGGAAATTGTAAAAGGGATATTTGAAAAACTAATGATTCTAGTGAGATTTAGATTTGTGGATGATCAAGCTTTAGATATCTTTAGAGAGCCAGCTAGCAAGGAGTTGCAAAAATTTATGAGAGTAATAGAAAATCAGTTTGATAGACATGGGATGACAATCACAGTTAACAAAACCATTATTATGAGTTTTTTTGACAAAGGGGAAGGCTAAATGAAACATTAAAAATAGTAGAGATATAAGAAGAAAAACTGTATTAGACAATGAATATTTCACAATGAGAAGAAAATTGATGACAGAAGCATTGAGCAATGATCTTAAGAAAAGACTAATGAAGAATTTTTCTATGGAATATTTTCTTGTACAGTTCAGAAACTTAGTTGTTGAAGCAAGATGATGGGTATACATTGGAGGTTTGTGATATGTGAGAGTGAAGAAGGATGGGAAGGAAAACAAACAAAGAAGTAATATGCACTGAGTAAGAGGAGAGTGGGTTGCTTAAAGAAATACAATGGAGACTTGAAAGGTGTATGCAGGACATTTTGATTGGTCATGAAATGCGGAATCCTTTGATAGAAGGAAGAATGTTGGGGAGGTGAGGTAGGGGGGGGGGGAAGGATGGACATGTTGAATGGAATGAAGGGGGTTAGAAATTGCACAGAACTGCAGATTAATGTGTTGGTGCAAGTGGTGTCATGAGGTTCTTTCAGGTAAGGCTAATTTATGTAGAAGTATTCAGTCTGTCTTTATCTAAAATACACATGAAATGGTAAACCAAAAAAAATGATGATAACACTATATCTGCCTGAACAAAAGTCAAAACTGGATTAAGTTGACCCTACAAAAGACATCCAACATTTTTCATAAAATATAATTTTTGTAAAGGTATGATGAAGCTTTCTGGGTATGCATGGACAACCGAGAATAAATCCTATATTTTTATGAGACTTGAGTAAAAAATACTGGTAATAATAGGACAACCATCATCAATACAATCCAAACATTGATTGACTGTAGCCCTCCATTTTTTCCTATTCCACATTAATTTATTTTGCCCTGATATCTTTTCTGTCCTAAAGTGCTCTCTATTTGGCTAATGTACATAGATAGCCTTCCTCATGAGACCTTTCCAGCTATTGGAATTCTATGCATACATTCTCCCATTTCCTGGTCTCATTTATCTTATTATCTCTTGTATAACCCTTGAATTCCTATTTTTTCCTGATTCAGCATTGATATTGATTCATTTTCATCTTTCATGCATCCTTATTTACAAAATCAACAACATTCTTCTGTTATGCCTAGCCTCAAATGATCATTTGGGATTTTACAACTCATTTATGGCTTTCCTTTCTCTTCAGCCCCATTAAAGTTATGGCATTCCTTTTTCTTATAACATTTCCTTTTATTGATAGATAGAATTTGAATTTGCACATCATGAGAACTACTTTACAATCTAACCTTGCTTCCACTCATAAAATACTGCAAGATTAAGACAATGTTTCCACCAGAGATCTAAAGTAAACTGTGACCAATCATAATAATATCTCCCTTTATCTCCTGGCACTTTCCATAGGTGGGTACCTATTACTATTGTGATGCTTCACCCATGTGTCAGATATAATTAAACCACTTCACGTGCAGAACTCTATATTTTCCTCCCCAAGGGATCATTTGTTCATAAACCATACTCCCTAACCTTGTTCCTATCCCTTCCCTCACATATCAGTACATTCAATGTACCATCACTTTCTAGTTTTTCCTTCCAGGAATATTTCTAATTACTTCACCTAGTTCATCATACTAATAACTTCTTCCTCCCTACGATTACCTGTCTGCAATAAGCACCTCACATTAACAAAGTACATACATTGTTCCAGCATTTAACTTGTTTAATAATATTCTATCATTCACTTGCTCTATGCTTACTACTATCTTCTTCCTGCCTTTTGTTTGATATTACTGCTACCACAGGCTCTTTCACTATACATTAAGCCTAGAGTTTTGCGAGTACTTAAAAGTACAGTGAGTACTACTAGGTGTATTGCCATAATTTCAAAAAGAAAAATATGCTAGTATAGGATATATAGTCTAGTACTTTGTGGAACCTGATTGAAAAGTCAACTCTCACAATGAGCATAGGGTCCAGGATCCTATACTCTGTCATGAGCGTAGGGTTTCCATGTTGAGGCAAATAAAGGGAGTAATATTTATTCTACTCTGTCAAATTCAAAGAGAAAAATATGCTAGTTTAGGAGATATTGTCAAATACTTTGAAAATCTGATAGCAAAGACAAGACAGTGCCAACTTCAGTTCACTAAAACTGTTTACACTATATACATATGAAGAAGGATACAATATATATACACTATATACAATGGAAGAAAGGTAGTTTACATAATCCAAGAGAGCTCTACGAGGTCACGACAGTGGATGATATTTATCTAGAATCATTTATAATTCAACTTTTAATCCTTTAAATAATAAAAAGGGTGGCATACACATCAAATACTTCATACAGATTTCTTTTGCACCGGCAAAATTATATAATTGTTAAATTATTTTATAAAACTTATATTTTAAGCAAATATTTTGTTTGTAAATGTATTCCATAGAGCAAAATACATCATATGTATTTCAAGTTATGATATAAATGTAAGTCAAAAAAACTATGCAATAATTAAATGACAATTCTGGTTGTTCATCTTATTGCTTTTTATTTAACCACATACTTCATTTAAATAAACAAGGAACGTAGCTACGGTCGTGAATCAATGTAAACATAAAATACCGGGACCGTAAACTTAAGTTTATGGCCCTGGTATTTTTTGTTTACACATATTTCATCCTCATAAATATGGTTGCTGTGTTGGAAAAATTGATTCCTGGTGAACTTTTACTTTGTTTTGTACCTTAAATAAGATTTGCCTCAGCAATGTTGTTTTCTTTGAGCAACTGCTCCTGATAAAATGCTCCCAAAACATGACTTCCTCATCATCTTCTTCTGTCCACCTGCCTTAAGATGCCCATGAACAAAGCCATCCTCACTTTTATTCTGTCCATACATTTACAATAAATATTCTTAGGCTTTTAAAAATAGAAGAAGTTATAATTTTTTTACACATTGCCCTTAGCAGTTTCTTTTGAATTTTGAACACACCATGCAATATGGATAAGGATCCACAAGGAATAATACCATGTGCATTCCAGATTAGAATGAACTGAAATACAAATTCTTCAGAGTATCTAGGCTTATTTTATGCTTTGAAACAGAAACTAGATAAAACTTAGTTTCTACACACATACATACAAAGTGAAATTGGAATCAACGTAAACTCCAATAAATTTCTAATGCTCTTTGCATTCAGGTCAGTCTATTTATGCTTAAACCAATCATATTCTAAAAAGTTATCCCATGCCCAGAGAAATGTTTTTCCATTAATCATGTTTAGTTAATGTTTAGACCATGAAAACTATCATTGTCTTAACTTTCTGATGGATAATGAGAGTATGTAAATCATTTTTAGTTAATGTTTTGACCATGAAAACTATAATTGCCTTGACTTTCTGATGGATAATGAGAGGAGTACAATCTGAATTACTTGGTTTTCTGGCTGTTTCGTAGAACATTTTCTATGAAATATTAATTCCAGGTTTTTTATTCAAAGCAATTTATTAGTAAGCTTATCACAGGGATTGACAACCTTTGTCTAATAATGGGCCATATAACGCATTTTCCAAGATTGCAAGTCACAACACAAACACTGAACTACATCTAGAACATGCAGTCTGAAGATGTGAAGAAAATCATACATACGAATTATTTGTAACATTATTAGGGACCTATACGTAGTAATTAGCTGTAAAAAGCCACAGAATTTCTACTTTGATTCTTGCCTCAAGTATGCCAAATATCTTATGAAAATCTGTTTTGTAATTTTCTTGATTGCCTTTCCTTCAAAGCTTTCATTCAACCCCATTACCAAATTCACAGTTCCGCTCTTTTTTACAATATCCTAAAGGTATCAGTTGGAAACTTTTACCCTACCACAAAAAGGCTCTGGTAATCTCGGTCTCTTGGTCAGCCAAGCACCATTTCCTCAGTGGAGTGCTCATCTAGCACCTTGTTGAGAGTAAAAACCTGGCCAAGGTCGATGCCTGCAGACCATCTCAATGGGCTATGCTTACAGTGTGTTCACAGAAAAATATTGGGAAAAGGAGGAATTAGAGGAGCTGAAAATATTTTCAGCAAATCCAAGAAAAGTTTTTGTTGTTTTTGTTCTTAATAAATGCTTTTGTTGTAAAAAAACTGGTGAAAGTTGAGATTTTAAAAAAAATATGAAAGTAAAATTTCACAAAGTATTCTCATTCACTGCATTAAAGGTACTCTCATTGCAATTGTTTACTAGCCTCCTATTTTTTTAAATGCTGGAGTATTTTGACAGATTTTTCTCACCACTTTTTTGTTGTCATGTCCATGTTTCTCTCCCCATAACCTTTTTTAGTTGATTAGGTACTCATGAGTGATGCTAACACTTCAGCCCGATCTAGTGTTGCCATCATTCTCTCCCTGCATTTTCATCACTTCTCCTTTTAATGTAACCTGGCATTCACCATTAGCGAATTGAGCATTTAAATATTTTTAGGGCTTATGAAGCAAAATGAACATTTTTTTATGCTGAAGAGTTTTATCAACCCCACTTCTAGATAAAACAAAGTAAAATGGTAAACTAACATGACCTTTTCAGTGAATATTTGACATCCAACACACCTAAATTCACTTGTTTTCATGCCCACCTTCACAAAATATTACAACCTGTTGGACAATTTCATGTCAACAGATGACATTCTGTGCTGAAACCAATGCAATCTGAAGTGCATTCTGTGTCACGGATTCTTTAGTTTCCACATAATTCAAAGTGATAACCTGTAATTTGTTCCACAAAATTAATAAAGAAGAAATGATTTAAACAAGTAATGAATTTATTCCTATTATTCTTGCAAGTGCATAGTGCAAGTGCAATATTCCTATCATTCAGCCCCTGAATTATTCTAAAGATGATAAAACCCAATACAGCTACTTAAAATCATCCATTACAAAATGCCAAGGAAGTAATTCATAGTCCATATCTAAAAGACCATACAGGAGATATTTCAACTTAGGCTTCAATGCACTGCATCATCTGCCTAAAGATGAGGTATTGGTTGATTGGTAATAATTCTTTAACAAGTGGAAAAGTGGCACCATTTGGTCATTAACATGCTCCAATTCTACCATACCATGCCTGAAACTACATTACTCTCCGTGTTTATTCCTTGCTTCTAAGCTGCATTACCTCACTTCCATATCTCCGTTTACCTGCCACTGTATTTTAATTCGAAAAGATTTTCTTCCTAAAAAATTTCCAATCATTCAACCTTGTTGATTGCACGTACTGGATATTTGCTCCTCCATATGACTGCTTGCTGTCATGTACAAGCTAATATGCAGAATAATTTTTATCCAGATCTTTCACTATCTAGAAGTAAAAATTACTTAAAAACGATACCCCCAAATACAACAAGATTATTATTGTATGCATTTTCAGATCTGCTTTTCCCTGTACTTATTCTGTCACTTAAATAGCATGCATTACTTTTCTTCCCATTTTCTTATTCAGTATTGCAACTCTCCTATTCCGACTTTTCGCCCCTACACTATACTCCTATATTGCAATATAACAATGGTTCTAATGAACCAAAATATTTTCACATCACCCTCCTCTAAAATTTTTATTTACATTCTATCTCTTTCTCACTTGATATTTGCTAACTTCCCTGTCCACAGAATCATCCTAACATTCCAAATCCCTATTCTAATGGTTGTATTAATCTTTTCTTTTCTACAGCTGCCAGCTTGGCCGTGCAAGGAATGTCTATGATGATTCCTGTGAAGATCTCGCTTCTTCTGCTTGGAACAAAACCCTCCCCAGTGGATAGAGCCTGGTAGTTGCCAGACTCTTTTACATCATATCCTAAAATATTGGTTAATAAACAATTGAAATGGTTTTTTCCAAATACCTTACTCAAAACTATTTTTAATGTGACACTATAACTTTTTATGTCCACCCCACTAGGGTCAAATGCCTTCACAGTCACCTCACTGAGAAATAATGTGTGGATCATTTATCATATGGCTCCCTCCATACAATCTATCATAATTTATCCCATTTGACACTGGCAACAGTATCCAATTATCATTTTCTTTCGCCAGAACAGCTCTAGGAATCACTGGGACACACAACTACTTCTTCCGGTTGAGGTTGTAGCCCATGTGGAGGGAGTCACTGTTTAACAATTCATTAGTCATGAATACAGTACAACCTATGATTATATGTTAGTATTCAGTTTCAGTAGTTCAGCAGGAATGTTGTCTACCCCCTAAGGCCTTATTTTATTTCATCTCCCTTAACACACTTTCTACCTCATCATCTAGTATGCCTGGACCTAAGCTATCTTCATCTATGTCATATTCTCTTTCTAAGTCTAAACTTGTTGGTCTAAGTTCTTCACCATACAATTTCTCTATAAATTCGCTCCATCTCTCTTGGATTTATTTGTTACTACTATTATCTAGCTGACTTATCTGTAACTGTTAACACAGATTTTCTCCTCTTACTTCCAGATTGTATTTTAACCTTCTTGTATAGTGCACCAATTTCACCTTTTCTCTGCAAACTTTCCATATCCTCGCAGTCTTTTCCACCATACGGGCCTTTTCTCTATCTGTTACCCATCTCAATTTATCATTTAACTCTCTGTACTTCCTTCTACCAATGCATTTAAATTCTACCATTTCCTTCTTTCATCTACCACTCTAATCTGTGATCCATGGTTCCCTTGTCCTTTTCCTATTAACAGTTCCTGTAGTTTCTTTTGCGACTTTTGATATACTTTTTTTGATATATTTCTATTTTTCCTTGTTAGCATTCAGCTCCTTTCCCTCACTCATGATTTTCTCTACAGCCTGTTGATACTCTCCCTTGTCATTCCAGTTAATGCTTCTACATTCCATTTCCTAATCAACCACCTCCGCCTTACCTATTTGAATCTGATGCTACACTTGATCAGAGTTTGAATCCGCTCCCAGGAAACTGTGCGAATTGATCATGCTGTTCCTAAATCTGTGCCTAATCATAATGTAATATAAATGACACCTTTCTGAGTCTTTCTGAATGGCATTCTCCCCACAGTTATTCCTCTTACCTAAACCCTACTCTCTCACCCCATCACCATCTCTTCCTTTGCCTACCATCACATTCCAATCCCCCATCACTATAAATATTTCCCTGCAGGAACACATGTGATTACAGGCATTGACTGATCATATACCCTATCAACTTCCTCCTAATGATTTCTTGGTGGCATATATAACTGAGCAATGACCAAGTTCGTCGGTTCTGCTTTTACCTCTACTAGTAATATTCTATCCGTTGCTTGTTCCATACTCACTATGCTTCTTCCTACCTTTTTATTCATTACTATGGCAAGCCCTGGCTGGTTCTCATCCCATCCACTGTTTACGACTCTATAAATCACTCCAGCAATCCCCCTATCCTTCCGTCTCACTTCACATAAACCTAAAATATCTATTTTACCTCTTTCCATCTCTCGCTTTATATTCTCTAATTTTCTTCTCCTCGACATTATCCTAACATCTTAAGTTCCTATTCTAACTAATTCAGTCTTCTGCATCATCTGTGCTTCTGCTGTCAGTTTTGCTTTGCGAGGTTTTTGTGAGATGACAACTGTAGAAGCCTTGCCTCTCCCGTAGTCAGGCACAACACACGGCCAATTGGGACTTAAGATTAATTATTGAGATGGTTTTCCTGCTGGTGCCTTCCTCAATAGTGTGTTTATCGTGACACCACCACTCAATGGCCACCACATTGGGGTCAGACTCCTTTGCAGCTGCCTTACTGAGGAACAGACAATGCCTGGATTACCTTTCATCTGGCTCCTAACCTGCGACCTATGGGTGACACTACCTGAAGCAAATATCATTGCTTCCATCAGCACAGCTTTAGGGGTCATTGGAATGCACAAGACCTTCCACCACACAAGGTTGTAGTTAATTAATGGAATACAATTTACACATTTGCTCCTTAACACATTATATATTTTGGCCCTCCGAAATAAAAATTCCAGAAAGCAACCAGCAAAGCAGTATGTACATAATTTTATAAGTAAAACATTTATTAAAGGAATATATCAATATATCAAACTCACAACTTTACTCACTCACAACTTCAAACATTCAACAAAAACCAAAATACAGGATTTCTATCACCTATACCACGGTGTGTATGATCTATTACTGTATTTATAGTTACTATCATGATAATGATTATTCCAGTCACCTTCCACTTACACTTCCATTTCAGTATATCCATAAACTATGCTATCGTGTTTACCGAAGTGAGTTGCACACACATGCACAATATTATTCAAACTGTGGATGTTGATCATTTGATAGAACATAGCCAAACTGTGGATGTTGATCATTTGATTCAACATAGTCAAACTGTGGATGTTGATCATTTGATTCAACATAGTCAAACTGTGGATGTTGATCATTTGATTCAACATAGTCAAACTGTGGATGTTGATCATTTGATTCAACATAGTCAAACTGTGGATGTTGATCATTTGATTCAACATAGTCAAACTGTGGATGTTGATCATTTGATTCAACATAGTCAAACTGTGGATGCTGATCATTTGATTCAACATAGTCATCTCTATTAATGCCTTCAACAGCTTTACTGCGGTCTTCATCACCAGGTAACCATGGCACATATTTCAGGGAAGGATTGTTCCCGTTCCTCTTTAATGGCGACTGAAATTGCTTTATCATCCTTGATGCTACCATCCCTTGTGCTAAAAAACTTAGTGGTTTTAGTTCAGATGTTTGCTTTGGATTTTCTATGACTGTAAAATGTTGCATCTTCTCACACTGCATTTTAAATTGCTCCATCACCTGATCATTTGATTGCATTTTCTGTAACACATACTTACATCTTGCTATGACTTCACACTTCTTTTTTGCCTCTGAAAATAACAAACAAGCTTTAATCACTTTTTATACCAAATGACACTAAAAATGGTAATTAGCATAATAATATATTGAATCTGAAGGATTATACACCAATACATTCAATAAAATTGGTGTATGGACTGTATGGGTGTATTGTACTACAGGTGACATTGTTAAAATTCAAATTAGTCCTTAGCATTAAACTAATAACTCACAAGAAAATCCTGAAATAGCTCAGATGAGAATAATGCAATAAACAGTGCAAATAGTGAAATAAATGCAACAGAAATGAGTTTTGTGCAGTGATTAAACACTTCTATTTAAAAGGCCTAACATCGCCAGAGATCAAAGCCAAGTTGGATAAAGTTAATGGCACATTTTCTATACTGTCAGTGATTGTTTACATTGGGTAACTGAGTAAAACTTGGCCATACATTCACAAGTGATAAACATCATTTGGGACGTACAGTTGAAGTGACTTCCTGTAAAATGATTGACAAAATCCACCATATGGTTTTGAGTGATCGACAAATCAAAGTTCACAAAATAGTTGAGGCCTAAGGCATTATTATTATTATTAGGTAATCTACCGGTTAAGGTAGGTTTTTGGATGGACACAACTATCAAATAAACATTTTGTGACTCCCCACCTAGCAAACTAATCTATATCAGGTCCCTCTTCATCTCGGTGTACTTCTTTCCTCCCTTCATCCCGTCCAACATCCCTATCCTGTTCCTACCCTTACCTCGCTTGCCCAACATTCTCCCCTCTATTACCCTCTTCAACATTCCACTACCGCTCAATACGCCTTTCATCCATTTTTCCTGCCTCCATAGGATTTCTCTCAACAAACCCCTCTCCTCCCCCACCATTTCTAGTACTTCCTCATTTGTTTTCCTTTCGGTCCATTTTACCTTCTCCATTCTTCTCCACACCCACATTTCAAAAGCCTCCAATCTACGTCTATCCTCCTGCTTCAGCGACCACGTTTCCGCGCCGTACATAGCTACGCTCCATATCAAAGTTTTTACGAGTCTTGTCTTAACATCCCTACTCAACGTCCCCGTCATCAACTCCCTCCTCCTTGAGAAAGCCTCCTTGCCCAGCGCAATTCTTCTCCTTACGTCCCTACCACTTTGACCGTGTTGGTCCAACACACTTCCGAGATATGTAAACTGTTCTACCTGCTCTATTTTTTCCCCGCCTATTTTAATATTTAGCTTAGCCTTTTTCTTTCTGGAAAATCGCATAACCTTTGTTTTATTAATATTTATTCTCATCCCATATTTATCGCACTGAACCTCCAATTCACTCAACAATGCTTGCAACCCCTTGGCTGACTGAGCAACTAATGCTTGGTCATCAGCAAACCTAACCGATTTTACGAATTCCCCTCCGACTTTCATTCCTACCTCCAGTTCTTCCCATGCCTCTTTAATCATTTCCTCTACATATACGTTGAACAGTACCGGTGACAATGGGCAACCCTGCCTTACACCTCTTCCTAACACTGCCCATCCGGACACTCCGTTCCCCACTCGCACCTGAGCAGTCTGAGACATGTACAGGTTGCAGATCAGTCTCCTGTCCCTCCAATCCATTCCTATTTTCTGCAATACACGCATTAATTTTTCCCAATTCACTCTATCAAACGCTTTTTCGAAATCTACAAAACAGGCAAAAACGTCCTGATTGTATTCTATATTCCTCTTGACTAGTGATCTCATTACTGCAATGGCATCACGCGTACCTCTTCCTTTCCTGAACCCAAACTGATCATCCCCTAAGTAATCATTTGCCTTACTCTCTATCCTTTTGTTGATGATCCTGAGAATAACTTTAGCTGCGTGGGATATCAAACTTATTGTTCTGTAATCCTCACATGACGAGGCCTTTGCCTTTTTTGGAATAGGAACTAACACCGATCTCACAAAATCTTCCGGCCAGATTCCTTCCTCATAGATACTACGAATAAGTCCATATATGGCCTTCTTCCCACCTTTCCCTGACCATTTCAACATTTCTACAGGAATATTGTCCACCCCCACAGCCTTATTTGCTTTCATCTCCTTTAATGCCCTTTCTATGTCATCGTCGAGTATGCCTGGACCTAAGCTATCTTCTTCTACGTCATGTTCCTTTTCTATGTCTAACCTTGCCAGCCTAAGTTCTTTACCATACAGTGTTTCTATATATTCCTTCCATCTCTCTTGGATTTTTCCTGGTTCAACTATTATCTTACCCCACTTATCTGTCACTGTTTGCACAGATCTTGCCTTCTTACTTCCCGATAATAACTTAACCTTGCTGTATAGAGCACCAATTTCACCCTTCTTCTGTAAACTTTCCATATCCTCGCATTGCGTTTTCCACCATTCTTCTTTTGCTTTATTTGTGGCCCTTCTCAATTTATTGTTTAACTCTTTGTACTTCATTTTGCCTAACTCTGTGTTTACATTTTTCCATCTTCTTCTCTCATCCATCTTTGCAATCATCTCATCCGTTACCCATGGTTTCCTTATCCTTTTCCCGTTAACGGTTCCTATAGTGTCTTTAGCGGCTTCCAGTATCCCTTCCTTGATACATTCCCATTTTTCTTCGATAGTACTCAGTTCTTTACCGTCATCCATCATTTTCTCTACAGCCTCCTGATACTCCTTCCTCGTTAATTCATTTACTGCTTCTAAATTCCATTTTTTAACCCGCCGGCCTTGCCTTATCTTCTTGAAACGAACATTACATTTCATAACAACTAAATTGTGGTCAGAGTCCGCATCCGCTCCTGGGAAACTGTGCGAATTTATCACACTGTTCCTAAACCTGTGCCTAACCATAATATAATCTAACTGATACCTTTCTGAGTCACCTGGCATTTTCCATGTATACCTACGCCTTTTGTGGTGTCTAAACCATGTGTTAGTGATGACTAACCCCTGTCTCCTGCAGAATTCAATTGCTTTCTCCCCGCGTTCAT
This sequence comes from Hetaerina titia, assembly GCA_037158775.1. Classification (NCBI taxonomy): domain Eukaryota; kingdom Metazoa; phylum Arthropoda; class Insecta; order Odonata; family Calopterygidae; genus Hetaerina; species Hetaerina titia. The sequence goes on along the minus strand of CM073770.1, from coordinate 116,293,287 downwards.
TCCTCGTGCCTAACCCATAGTCCCCCACCTCACCCCCATCTCTTCCTTCGCCTACCGTCGCATTCCAATCCCCCATCACTATCAAATGTTTCCCTGCAGGAACACTCGCGATTATATCTTCTAACTCATCATACCTCCTATCGACTTCTTCCTCCTTGTGGTTGCTCGGTGGCATGTATACCTGAATAATGACCAAGTTCGTCGGCTCTGCTTTAATCTCTACGAGTAAAATTCTATCTGTCGCTTGCTCTATGTTGACTACACTTCTTCCTACCCCTTTATTTAAAATTACGGCAACCCCTCGTTGGCTCTCGTCCCCGCCGCTGTATATTACTCTATAATTGTCACTCCAGTAATCCCCGCTATCCTTCCATCTCACCTCGCAGAGGCCTAAAACATCTATGTTACCTCTTTCCATCTCTCGCTTAATATTTTCTAATTTGCCTGCCTAAGGCATAACAGGTGCATGAAGAGTTTCCATTTATGCACAAAAAACTGAGTGTAAAAAACCTCGGCAAGATGGGGGCTGCGTTTGCTCAGAGTTAAAGAGTAAATGCAATCTCGTGTGGTTGATTCAGAGGCTGGTTTGGCACTTTTCCATCTCATTCCTGATGAGTTTCTCTGTTGATACAAAACTGGGAATGTTTCTTGGATACACTAATACACTCCAGAATCAAAGGAGCAGTCAAAACTGATAGTTTCTAAAAACTCCTCAGAAGGTGAAGATGGCGAACTCAGCCAACAAGGTGATGGATATGGTTTTTAGGCATTCACATCTGCATCGATTGCTTGCAAAAAAGGCATGATAAATTGAGAGTATCCAGTGTCATCATTTCACCGACTGACAAAAGAAATCAAGAAAAAATGTCCTCATTTGACAAAGAAAAAATTCTCTTCCATCAAGACAACGCATGGTTACACACCTGTACAATTTTGATAATAAAAAACCATGGAATTAAAGTTCACATTATTAAAACATTTACCTAATTCTTATTTTTTTATAATTCTTCTGATTCTTGCCTTCTATATTGCACCTTTTCTTGGGTTTTTCTCTTCTGTATACAACAACAGTCCTCAATAAATAGTGGAATATTGGTTAGTGAGCACCTCGCATAGCAAGTAATTAGCATAATGAGGAAAAATATTATGCCCGAGAGTGACTCACTTAACGAGCTTAACTTTTCACAAAACGAGTGATGAGGAGGGGGGGGGAATTCACAGAATGATTGTGCACTGGCTGCTTCAGTTTGTGTTTAGCACCGGTTTCACTAGCATTTTAGTGTCGCTAGTGCTCACCCATTTTTCCAAACTTATTTTCAGATATTATTTGCAATTTTGTACCAAAGTTTAAACACATTTTATGTATAATTTTTAAAACATTCCTGAAAAAACTCGCAAGAAGACAGCCTTAAGAGAATAAAATTAACCGTAGAAATGAAATGTAAAATCATTGAAAAGTGAGTACAAGATGAGTGTCACTGATTTAGCACTTGCATACAATCAATCAACAAGAACAATTTACATTTTCTTCAAGAATACGTAAAAAAATCACTAATGCTGGATTTTTCCCTTCATATCAAACACACTTTTATCTAATTTTGTATGCTCTGATCGGCCAATGAAGATTTTTGTTGATGCACTTGAATCTTTTTTTGATTGCGTTTTCTGTTAAGTCCTGTGGTTTCCTGAGTTGCAGGCAATTACAGCTCCATCAGATTAGCTTCTCCAAAGATATTGCTGGTCCTCTCCATTTACACTCAGGTATGGATGGCATAGATACATAGTTAACCATTATTTACCCCTCAATGATATTTTTGTAAAGAGAATTTTAGTGCCCTGTATTTCAGCCCAATACCAGATCACCTACAGCTCTATTTTATTATATAAACACCATCATTGAAAGACCTAATTCACACTGAATATTATTCATGAAATGATACTTTAAATAATCCTGAACACCCATCAATGATGGAGTTAAATAAAATTGTACAGCCATAAAATTTCTTCTCTGAGTGTAAGGGATATCTTAGCACAGGCCATCTATCATGATATGCAATTGTTATGGATACCCTTGCATGGACATACTTCTTGGATGCATACTGCACACACTGTGCAAGTTCTAAGTGTGGATGTTAAGAGCCATTGGCTCTTAACATCCACAGTCACCTAGTTCCATGATTTTCTCTTGACCAGATCTATGAGGTAAGTTATAAAGCAAGGTAACAATGCCTATCACAATTCATAATGTTGCAAGGCTGAACTAAAATGCCCCTCCCATCATCTCCAAGCAGCTTTCAGGTTGATGTTAATGGCTTATTTTGTTTTATTTGTTAATGGCTTATGTTAGTTTTAATTGTTGAAGGCAACAGACTAGCTATCATACAACAGTGTGGTACAATAGTTTATGAATTATATTAACACAAACCTACCATCCAATAGAGATGATAGTTTCTTCTCTCCAGGCTTGATTTCTCTCCATATCTAAATCATGAACAAATACAAAAACATTATTATTATATTTAATACAATTACAAAACACACTACAAGTCACATTATTTCAATAGCATACTCAGCATATATACTGCATTAATACATTATAAGTGAAGTTTCTTCATTAATTAATCACTACCATTTTTCAAAACTTCAATTTACCAGTCTTTTCTCACTTTCAAAATGTTTACAGTTGAAATTTATCAAAGGCACAGAACATAGGTGCTACCAATTGCTTGCTGGTAATTAGAAGACATTTGGATTGAAAAATTAATAACTAAATAAACCATACTAATAATAACAATCATAGTCTTACCAATGACAACCATTGATAGTTGTTAAAAAAGTTTCTTCAAATCAATCCTATTCTCTGTTGATTTAAAAAAAATTATGTTCAGTCCAAAATTGAGATCTCCATATGTTTTCGCAATAGAAAGAAACATTTATTTTCAACAGTTGATACAAAATTATTTAACTTGAACATTTCTTACTTTTTCTACATAATTGTCATTTTAGACTATGTATTTTGGTAGATGCTGGGGCAGTTCTTGTAAGTTTATGTTATACAGCTCTCTGCTAGAGGAAGTGTTGGACCTAATCATTGTTGCTGAAGCACCTTCAGCCAAATGTTCTTTCAACTTAGTTGTTATGTAGAGTTGGAAAGAGATCTAATAAGCACTACTGAAGTACAAACAGCAGAACGGCTGAGCATACTCGAGAAAGAAAGGTGCAATTAAGATTGACATGACACGGGAAGTTTGATGGAAGCATGACAGAGATGTAACTTAATGAAGATCACTATGGTCTGGGTGAGTCAGAAAGAAAAGAGAATAAAAACAGCAAGTACATGAATGCAGTCAAAAGGGACAATGACAGTGGATAACTAACGGATAACACTATGTTTGAGAACCACAACACAAAGTCCTTCAAGACCCTCCAAGTGGGAATATAAGGAGGTTTTGGGCACCCAGCATGCTATTCAAGAGATCAGATGTAGAGTTGGCGAAAAATGATGAAGACAACTGCCAACTGTTTGTAGAAGACTTTAAGCAACAACTGTGAACCACCAACAGACCAAACGCATACCAGGAAATACTGATCCCAGCCCACGAAACGCACAGGAAATAATAAGCTTAAAGAACAGCAAGGCACCTGTCAAAATGGCTTGGATGTGGAAACTGGTTATTAAATATGTAATAGATGGGCTGCATGAAATCATCAAGAAAGAGTGGGAGGCAGAAAATCTTAAGAGTCAAAAGAAGCACTGATAAACCCCATTCACAAGATAGGCAAAAAAAAGCTTCAATAGTATCAGGCAAAATATCATTGAACTCCTTAATGATTTTTCTCAAAAAAGGAAATGCAATTGTGTAACCAATTGCAATGTATCACCATCAAGCCTGATGATACCTTTTCTTGCAACCATTTGAAGAAAAATAAAAATATTGAGAAACTTGGTAATTACATTTCCATTTTGAAAAAAATCAAGGTGAATAGTGACATTTTATCACCTAAATCTATAGATATCCCTGCTACCAGTTAAGTAAAAATACTATCTCGAGCACTACTGTTTAGAGGAAAAACATAATGACCACCTGATATGGTGATAGCTAGCTGGATTCAGAAAGGGAATTTTGGCACCAAGCAGATACAGAGCCTCTAAACCATACCGTGATTGAGAGATTAAAAGGGTGTAAAACATGGTAGTGCTCTCCATTGACTTTCAGAAAGCTTTTACTTTACTTTACAGCTTAGCCGATATGATAATCCTACTAGAGAGCCTAGCAGAGTTTGGGAAAGACAAAAATCTGAAACATCATGCAGGGCATGATTACAGACACTACTTTTACTGGCAGACAGAGGAGTAATGCCAACTCCATTTAGGACCCAGAAATGAGTAAGCCAAGAAGATGAGCTATTAAAGTATTGTCACATCACTCTTCAACAGAGTACTGAAGAGAATGATGATAACTCGAGAGAAAACTCTGAAAAAAGAGGAGATAAAAGGTATACACATGGAAATGAAGAATAAAAAAGTTTCATGATCAAGTGCCTCACCTTTGCTGAAGATCTTGAAAAATCACCAAAGATTGAAGAGAACCACAAAAGATACTCAATAATACAGCCATAAAATCAGGTCCAAAGATATCATATTAGAAATGGAATATACAGGAGTAGACATAGGCAATCATGAAAGGTATAATATATAGAATCCAATAATATATAGAACAGAATATGATAGAATCAGAAGATCAAACAATTTTAGGTACCTAGGGGAGTGGATTCAACCTAATTGATTAAATGAAGAAGTGAACATTTTTATAGAAAAAAAGTTTGGCAGCAATATACTGACAATAGAGGTATTTTGATCAATGGCAAACTAAGGTACAACAACATGATGGCAAAGTCCAATGGCAAATATGATGCTCAATGGGCATAACAATGGGTGGAATACGAGGGACAAAGAGGAAGGAGATAAAAGAGCTTGGGGAAGATCTTAGGGCCCAGGACCAATATTAATGAGGGATTGAAGGAGATGAGAATTGAAGATCTGTACTAATATGTAGGAAGGATAACTGAAATCATCAATAAGAAGAAGCTTTGGTTCTATGGGCACTGGAGAAGGATGGTCAAGAAATGCCTCATGAAGATCTTAAAGTACATTACTGAGCGAGTTTAGGAGACCAGGAGAAACCTAAATAAAGCAAGTATATGAAGCCATCTCCACAAAAGTTATACTCAAACTTGGATGATTAGACTCAGACCTAAATAAATGGGTTAAAGGCTTGATAAAAGAATACCAGGAAATCTAAAAGATTTTATTTATTCCAAAGATAGATCAAGTCAAAACCGAAAAAATTGGCATTTTTATTTAATTACCTATTTGACACTTGTCCTTGGACAAAAGAGTTTTCACCAGATGCATAGTTTACCAGCTTGGAAATCAAAATTATACTACATAAAATGTATGTCTGAGAAGAGAGCATCAATCAACATCAGAATTATGTACATATGCAGTTGGTTATGTCTTTATAACACATCCCATTCCACTTATATTGTTGAACTTAGACCACTATAGTTGAACATGACAATAAACTTATGTGTCAGTATGTTAGCATGACAACTATGCTAAGAAAATATAAAAAAGTACTTGCATCCGAAATTACAGGTGGTGAAGGAGTACGCATGGGGTCTTCCTCATCAGTTAGATTTTCTTCAGCAGTTCCAGGAATGTTGGCATGAGTTGGGACTCTATTTCTGCTGTAGTTTGACCAATCAGAAATATCATCTGCATGCTGAACCTGAGGTCCTTTCGACTGCATACATTCTCGTACGCTCATCATTGGTGGTTCAACACCAGCATAGTCCAGTTGATCACCACCAATAGGATACACCTAAAGAGTTGTATTCAACATGATTGAGCTATGGAAATCAGTAACTGGGTGGGATTTCGATATTTTATTATATTATTTAATATTATATAATTACTTTTAATCAATAAATTCCATTTAAACAATGTACTAAACACATATGAAGCTCAATGCAAATATTTTTGATTTTGGAAAGAAATTTAAAAAATTGTATCCGGAAAAATTATATAAGTACACATCAATTGCACAATAAATTGTACTGTACACAGAAAATTTACAATTGAACTATGTTATAATCAGTATAACCTTAACCAGTAGAAAACAAAAAATATAGATAGTTATGATAAGGTATTTTAGAGGCCACATTATCATGAAAAAAATAAAAATTGAGGGCAGGTAGTTAACCTAACAAAAATAAAAGTTTGAAGAATACATTTTAAACAGTTTTAGAGTATCCACTTGATTTGTTTATGATTAGAATTCAATTCTCAAGATGAAACTGAAGAAAGGCAAGATCAATGCTTGCATATTCTTTGCATAAATCTTTGTGGATTTGAGGGACAACTTTCTGTGAACAAATAGATAATTTATTTGTTGGAATATATGTGAAACCATTGGTCATATTATGGAAATTGACAATATATTTTCAAGGAACCTAACCATCTTTAAGCTAGATATGCCAGTGATCTAGTTTCATGGCTCCCCACAACAATCCTATATATTGCAAATGTCTTCTATGTAATTTTCAGGGGTTAGGAGGAATCCTGACTCCTGAACATCACATTGAACACATTTACAACACATGAGATGCCTGTGGGGAGCCATGGAATGTGGATTACTGGCATAAAGCTTAAAGATGGTTAGGTTTCTTGAAAAGAAGTCAATTCCCTTAATATGAGCAATTATTTCACACATATTCCAACAATCAAATGATCAATTTATTCCCAGAAAGTGGTTCATATTCATGTTTACTTAATGATACTATTTCTGACAAACATTTTTACATACACCACGTTGTGAGTGCATGCCTATGCATGCATAGCAAACAGAAATAACAGGGAAAAAACAAGCATGTCTCATGAATAAAAACAAAAAGTGCAACTTCCAAATTACCTCTAAAGAGTATTTGCAGTGTTGACTCCACCTCAAAAATCTTACATTTTAAAGAAGAGGATAACAGATGAACCCATATGAGCAGGAAAAGGAAATTAGAAGGCTTATTTTAATCATAAAATTTATCTCCCTAAGATTTTCTTCCATGGAACTTATAATTCCACTCACTTAATCACTGACTTATAGTCTTCTATTGATTGCCCCTTTAATGCTTCCCTGGCTATGGCGATTTCTCCAGCCGCGACCCGCCTCCACTACCTAACTAATCCTCTGCCCCACCTTCCCCTAGGATTTAGCATACCATTTATTTAAGCCTTGGCCACACTCCCTCATTCACTCACAAAACCCCTCACCCCAAAATAACTGGAAAGGGGAGGAAATAATAATAAAATTAATAATAAAAAGGCAACATTATTTTTCCATCAAGCACATTATAAAAAAATGCTGTGGCCAGCATACTCCTCTTTCCATATAGTTTTCCTTTTTATAACAAAAGACATCAAGGAAAGACTAGCCCAGGTTACAAAAGTTTCATGATGAAGAGGCAACCACTATATTCAAATAACCTGGGGTTGCACACAAAGAAGCAGTTTGTCATAATGTTTGCATGAAACATTGCACTAAGGAGCATGGCACTATGGCACAAATATGGAACTTTGGAAAAGTGGACCAGTGAACAGCATAAGCCTTTGAAATATCACATGAGAGGAGAATGCTGTACACTGACAAACTCTATGACGAATGACTAAGAGCCAAAGAAGAAACAACCTTATGGAGAAATCTATGGGAACTAGATGGATAGGACACACCATGAGGCACAAGAGATTAGTTAGAAACAGAATAGCTCAGAAAATTGATGGGAATGTACCACAAGGAAGACCAAAGAGAAAAGTTTAAAGGACAAATTGAAAAGGCCATAAAACACAAAAGCTGTCGGGGATAAGGGAAATAATGCTGAAAGAAGAATGGAGGGTTGCAGTAAACAAATCTTAAACATTAGGAGTAAATACTGATGATGATGATGGTATAAATGTATATAGCAACATGAGAATCAGCTTTTGTGTTGTTCATACTAATACACATTAATCCAGTTTTTGATGCCAATATAAGATTGTTTATGCCACACTGGCAAATCAGGTGTACCTGATTCTGAGACCTTGTTTCCATCTTCCTACCCAGCTTGTTAAAATGTACCATTTAAAAGAATTGATATTCTCCAACTCTGAGATCTTACTTTTACTGCTACTCACAAAGAACAGATTAATGGAGTAGCTAAAATGCAGAATGAAAACAAAAACATCTTCTTTAGGGTTGGTTGATAGAGAATTAAACTGCAGGTTTCAGGCTTTTGAGTACGACAAAAAATATGACGTCAGCCTTTGAGTTTCAGGTTTCATAAACATATTTAAATCATAAAATACTTTACGATCTTCTTCTAATATAGTCTCAAAAGTAGACAGAAATGAACCCCTAATCGTACAAATAAATGTTAATTACAATAGTTTATCATTAAATATATTACACTATTCCACTGATAAATTACTTATATTCCAATGAATGCATACCATACCTGACTAGAATGGTCTTGATTAAATCCAGAATGTAGAGTACCATGCCCATTTGTATCATAGTCAGGTTTCCGAGCAGTATCATAAGACAAGTTATTCATTTGCAAGTTGCTTGAATTAGTCCACTCAGCTGGTCTCCAAGTAGAACTGTAGTACCCTGATGATGTGCATTCTGATGAGTCATTAGCGAAAGACTGTTTTTGCTTCCCCTCTTTTAAAAGGAGTGGATGTTTATAATCAAAATCCTCTGAGTTGGACAAGAAATTTACATTATTTATTTTATTCCTGTGGTTTTTTGATGGTGGATACCCTGAGGTTCCCATGGTTTGAGGCCTGTGTACATATCCTCTCGGCCACAGCGGAGACTGTTTCCTAACATAATCTCTTGGGCTCATTTCATCACTGGAAATAATTGATAATGATGACGTACTTGAAACACTGGATAAAAAACTTCCTTCCCGAGATCTGCTACACCATGTACCACTGCCACGAGTTTCAGGTTTGTATATTGTACAGCTTACATTTACTTCATCAAAGGTTGAGACAGATTTACTCGGACTTTTTCTATCACAAAATCGTGGATTAGCTATGTGCCTAGACCTGGTTCTGTATGGAGACGAACTTTTACGAATGTTTCTAGCATCATCAACTCTCGACTCTCTCCTATACTTTTCAGTTTTATACCTGGGTGATAACACCTTGTCCTTGAACCTACTTTTATCAGATGAATGAAAACGTTTTCCCTTCAATCTCAAATCTGCGAAAGGATTTTTATATAATAAAGTATGCTTTTTATGAGAGTTTTTCTCATCAAAAGCATCAAGCGGAATTTTATCTTCGTTTAAAAGTACTACATTCATCTCACCTGTCGCAAGAGAAGTGGTACACTTTAAGTCTGGTAATTTCCCAAAATTCTGAGAAGAGCCTGAAGTAGGCTCCATCAAATGTTCAACAGAATGTCTATCACTAGTTTTCACATCACCAGATCTCCTTGGGAGACGACGATGGTCCAATTGCTTAGAGTTATTCCTACTATAGACCCTTTTGGAGGAACTTCTACGACTTCTATAACTATCGTGAAAAATACCCCTTCCTGAAAACCTGTCATTTGTTCGCCGAGTATAGGAACTATCCCTTGATCTTCTCCCTGATTTTCGGTATCGCTCGTCCGCTGAGTGTACTTCTTCAGCTGCATCAGCTTCCCAAGAATCTACAACATCAAATTCTTCTAGGAATTCAGTTTCATCTAATTGATCAGTAACATCTTCGTCCACAAAATGTTCAATATTCTGAAAATAAAGACAACATTTGACGATCAAGATATTAACATACCTTGTTAATTATCAGAAATAATGGGCAGTTATATAAGTTTTATTTTATTCGATTGAATACTTGTAAATAAATTCCCAAACACACAGTATGTAAACAATCCAGCACCGTTATTCAGAAACAACTCTAATTTCCACCCAAATCACTTAGGGCGCTCAAATATTGCTTCATACCCACTTCTTTCAACTACACATACATTGCATTCCATATCAACACCATCAATCATAACCATATGAGCCTGGGATATCTAAAATAACATGCTTTTGAAAAAATGATATAATTGAATATCTTCCTTGCAATGTTAGGTAAAAGGGAAAGAAGTTCCTGTTAAGCGATAGTCATGGACTGGGGGACACACCAAATGGATTTTGAAGTTATCACCCGAATAAAATAATAATGATTTTAATTTGTTTGAGTTTTTTGAAACTTCGGTTGAGTTCGACACATATACCCTAAATACCAAGCGCATTCATTAAAAGTAAACTTATCTAACCAGAGAAAATTATTTTCGATTGACGATTAGACTAAACTTTAATTCTTACCTTTTCTATTTCCGTGAGAACATTTTCTTCGTATGACTCGTCCATTACGAAGGGTATCTACAAATATATCTCTCCTCAAAAGTTGTGTACATGCAACCTGGGGTTTATTATCCACATACTTCAGAAGAGTTAAGCTGTACGATATATTATTAACTTTTGATTCATTAAAAATATTTAACAAACTAAAAAGCAATTAACAACAAAGCAGCATGAGTGCTATTAGTAAATACTTGAAAACTAAATAAGTCTGCACCTGTCAGAACCTTGGTAAGTTTTAGAACCGCGTATTTAATATCACATAGCAACATAGGTCGGCCCACTCCCACATTAAGGGCTTTAATTCTGATTTCTTTGGGAAACCCGCTCGAAGAGGGAGTTGTTTTACAATGACATTGCGACGCAGTTTAGACTCTCGACTAATGACGCTAGCATCAGATTAGTGCGCCGTGCTCATTTTTTTCTTATATATAATCACGTATATTCTATACAATTCTACATACATTGTGAATTTTTTCTATTAATTATCATATTTTATTAACGAAACAACGACCTGATATTACAAAATTATTTGAATTTTGTCCGCTGGAAAAAAATACATCTGCATTGGCCTTTACATGTTTACTGAACGGAGAAACGCATACAAGTTCAGTTCAAAAACCACGAATTATTTATCAAATGAGGGACCTCACATTTAAATGCACATTTTTAAAACAACTCTTTACCAAAGGATGGCCAATTTCTGGTGGGTAGCACTAAAATCTTCCAAAGATGCTTCCTTTTTTCCTAGTACTTGGCTCTGCGATAAAGAAAAAGAATAATATTATAATTGTGGCATTTGCAAATAATTGAGCACTAGTGAGAAATATACATGAAATCTGGCCTATTAACAGTCGAAGGAAAAGCTTTCTTTACAATAATTTATGAAACGAATGACTATGAATTCTGCGAATCATCATGAACGTTATTTAAGATGACAAGATCCCAAAATGTTGTAAAAAACAAATATCATCGCTTAACATTCCACTACCACTCAAGATGTTATCAGCTTGGCAACATTTCCCTTATTTCATAGGAAAACCCCATTTGGAAAAGACTCCCCAGGAGGCATATTAGGTATTGTAGGTATTATAAAGCCATAATATAGTACCAGTACATTGTGCACTACGTGAATAATGTGAAAGACAGCACAAGTTACAAAATATATCAACCGCATAAAATTTAGGCCAAAATTATTCATGTCCAGTCCTTAGAATATATTAAAGTAAATAACTGAAGACGATCTGAAGAATTAGAAACAAATATTGAAACAATTTCCACGATTATTGGAGACATGCCATGCAAAAATAATTATTTAGTTCATGTTATTTATCTCCATACAAAACCGCTTAATAGATACTTCAGTGACAACTAAAAGATATACATTCTCAAAATCAAGTCATAACCTTCACGAAATGGATATGAGATAAATAGGTCAGAAAATGCTCAGTTCCTCCTGGTCGCAATTTTTATACATTGGTACTACGTTCGCTGTTTTTCAATCTCTAGGAAACTTGTGATCTGCTAGCGCCTTATTTCATATGATTTTCTAGATGCGGTGAAATCTCTGACGCTAGACCCTTGTATATACGAGCGGGTATTTGATCGGCCACGGAGTATTTCTTAGGCTCAATATTTTTCAGCTAACGTTCTATTCCATTGTATGATATTTCAACTTTAGGTATCGATTGACCGGCATTCGGTGAGAAACTGGTGAAGATACTTTGAAAGAAGAAACTTAATAAGTTAATAAGACTTTCCCAAACTGCTAGTTACTCTTTCGTTTTTATCATTTTTAAGTGAATTAACAGAAAACTTCTTTCCAAAACTTCTCTGACAGCGGAAGCAGTTTGCTAGTGCGCCTGTGAGGCCGGGTGTCATGAAAAATGATTCTCTTTCAAATTTTCCGCTAATGTTTTCCTTTTGAATTCGCTTAACCCTTTCCGAAATTCCTTCTTGACAATTGCCCTGGAACTCTTGTAATCATAAGTGATCTCAATATTTTTGTCGCTAGAGATTTCACCCCTAATATTTTCAACTTGGCATGACATAGCCTTTGACGTCGCAATGACTTTCTTACTTCCCCGTTGTACCATCTAGATTCCGTGTAACCTTCCATAAATTTACCAAGGATGAACTCGTTGACAGTTGAGCACGTGATCTTAAAGAAGTGGTTCCACATATCCTTAGTATTTCGGTGATTACTATCTTTCTTAAAATTTGCAAATTGACTTTGTAGCACGCATTTTAGGCCAATAGAGTCCCTATCTTTAAACTAGTAAATTTTTCTCTTAAGCTTCTTATGTCTGACTCAATGCAGCGAAAACGAAGCATTTACTGCCCTACGATCACTAATTCCTTTTATAGTTCTTATAGTTAAGACTTTTTCGGGTATATTCATTGATAACAAATCAAGAACATTATTGTCCCTAGTTGGTGAAGTAACAAATTGATGCCAGGAGTTCGATGTAAAAGAATTGAATACCTACTCCCAGACTTCTTTGTCTCTACCCCTATAGTTAAGAGTTACAACCTTTTAGGGTTTCCTGCTATATATTGTGATTATTCCCACAGTTTGTGTATTTTTTTAATTAGGTAATCTACCGGTTAAGGTAGGTTTTTGGATGGACAAAACTATCAAATAAATATTTTGTAACTCCAAACAAAACCCAATCCAGCAACCTACTTTACATCAGGTCTCTTTTCAACTCTGTTTACTTCTTTCCTTCTTTCATCCCATCCAACTTCCCTATCCTATTCCTGCCTTATCCTCGTTTGCCTAACATTCTCCCCTCTATTACCTTCTTTAACATCCCACTACCGCTCAATATGCCTTTCATCCATCTTTCCTGCCTCCATAGGATATCTCTCAACAAACCCCTCTCCTCACCCACCATCTCCACTACTTCCTCATTTGTTTTCCTTTCAGTCCATTTCACCTTCTCCATTCTTCTCCATACCCACATTTCAAAAGCCTCCAATCTACGTCTATCCTCCTGCTTCAGCGACCACGTTTCCGTGCCATACATAGCTACGCTCCATATCAGAGTTTTTACGAGTCTTTTCTTAACCTCCCTACTCAACGTCCCCATCATCAACTCCCTCCTCCTTGAGAAGGCCTCCTTACCTCACACAATTCTTCTCCTTCAACCCTACTACTTTGACCATGTTGGTCCAGAACACTTCCGAGATACATAAACTGTTCTACCTACTCTATTTTTTCCCCTCCTATTTTAATGTTTAGCTTAGCCTTCTTCTTCCTGGAAAATCGCAAAATCTTTGTTTTATTAAGATTAATTCTCATCCCATATCTACCACACTGAACCTCCAATTCACTCAGCAATGTTTGCAACCCCTTGGCTGACTGAGCAACTAATGCTTGGTCATCAGCAAACCTAACCAATTTTACGAATTCCCCTCTGACTTTCATTCCCACCTCCAATTCTTCCCATGCCTCTTTAATCATTTCCTCCACATATACGTTGAACAGTACTGGTGACAATGGGCAACCTTGCCTTACACCTCTTCCTAGCACTGCCCATCCTGACTCTCCGTTCCCCACTCGCACCTGAGCAATCTGAGACATGTACAGGTTGTGGATCAGTCCCCTGTTCCTCCAATCCATTCCTATTTTCTGCAATATATATATTAATTTTTCCCAATTCACTCTATCAAACGCTTTTTCGAAATCTACGAAACAGGCAAATCCGTCCTGATTGCATTCTATATTCCTCTCCATTAGTGATCTCATTACTGCAATGGAATCGCACGTACCTCTCCCCTTTCTAAACCCAAACTGATCGTCCCTTAAGTAATCATTTGCCTTACTCTCTATCTTTTTGTTGATGATCCTGAGAATAACTTTTGCTGCATGGGATATCAAACTTATTGTTCTGTAATCCTCACATGATGTAGCCTTTGCCTTTTTTGGAATAGGAACTAACACTGATCTCACAAAATCTTCTGGCCAGATTCCTTCCTCATAGATACTATGAATCAATCCATATAGTCTTCTCCCCACATTTATCTAAACATTTCAACAGTTCCACAGGAATGTTATTGGGTAATAATATTGAAAAAATGTTCTATGGAATAATGGTTAAGGTTTCTTGTATTGAGGTGCCAGAACTGCAAAGTTGGATGTTAACCACCCATCTGGAAAAGGAAGGAGGATCACATTTTTCTTTCGCTGGTACTCCCATTACAGCATTAGCAGTGAAGTTGAAAATGTATTCATACCCCCATCGTACTATTGTAGGAGAGATCATGCCAATAAAATTAGATAAATTAGGTGTACAACATATAGATGTAGGGTGTCATTTTTTCCAGGAATGGTAAGGGATCAGAAGAATATTGTCCAACCGTGGTAGGGTCATGTTTGGGTAAAATTACTCTGGTGTGTAGTCACCCCCTGCCACACACCCTGGCGATGGCTTACAAGGTATTATTATTAAGTAATTTACTAGTTAAGGTAGGTTTTGGGTGGACACAACTACCAAATACATTACTCCTAACAAAAAAAATATAGCATCCTACTCTAGATCAAGTCCCTCTTCATCTGTTTACCTCCTTCCTCCCTTCATCATGTCCTATGTCCCTATCCTGTTCCTGCCCTTTTCTAGTTTGCCTAACATTCTCCTCTCTATTACAGTCTTCAACATCCCACTGCCAATCAGTAAGCTTTTCATCCATTTTCCCCGCCTCTTTAGAATTTCTCCCAACAAACCCCTCTCCTCACCCACAATCCCTAGTACTTCCTATTTGTTTTCCTTTCGGTCCATTTCACATTCTCCATCCTTCTCTACACCCACATTTCAAAATCCGCCAATCTACTTCTATCATATTTCTTCAGTGACCACGTTTCTGCACCGTGTGTCAAGTTTTGAAGAGTCTTTTCTTAAGATACTCAACGCCCAGTCATCAACTCCCTCCTCTTCATGAAAGCCTTCTTGCCTAGTGCAATTCTTCTCCTAACATCCCTACTACTTTGACTGCATGGTCCAAAACACTTTTGAGATACATAAACTGTCCTACCAGCTCTATTTTTTCCCCTTCAATTTTAATGTTTACCTTTGCCTTTCTCTTTCTGGAAAACCACAAACTTTGTTTTATTAATATTAATTCTCATCCCATATCTATCATACTGAATTTCCAGTTCACTCAGCAATGCTTGCAACTCCTTGGCTGACTGACAAATTAAATCTTGGTCATCAGCAAACCTAACTGATTTTACGAATTCCCCTCCAACTTTCATTCCTACCTCCAGTTCTTCCCAAGCCTCTTTAATCATTTCCTCCACATATACGTTGAACAGCACTGATGATAATGGGCAACCCTGCCTTACACCTCTTCCTAACATTGCCCATCCGGACTCTCTGTTCCCCACTCGCACCTGAGCAGTCTGAGACATGTACAGGTTGTGGATTAGCCTCCTGTCCCTCTTATCTATTCCTATTTTCTGCAATACACTCATCAGTTTTCTCAATGCACTCTATCAAATGCCATTTCGAAATCTCCAGGCAATATGTCCTGATTATATTCTATATTCCTCTCGATTAGTGATCTCATTACTGCAATGGCATCACATGTGCCTCTCCCCTTCCTAAACTCAAACTGACCACCCCCTAAGTAACCATTTGTCCTATTCTTTATCCTTTTGATTATGATTCTTAGAACAACTTTAGCTACATGGGATATCAAACTTATTGTTCCATAGTCCTCACATGATGTAGCCTTTACCTTTTTCAGAATAGAAACTAACACTGACCTTGCAGCCTTCCAGCCAGATTCCTTCCTCACAGATACCATGAATCAGTCCATATAGTCTTCCTCCCACATTTTCCTAAACATTTTAGTAGTTCCGCAGGAATGTTGTCTACCCCCCAGCCTTTTTTAGTTTCATCTCACTTAATGCCCTTTCTATCTCATCATCGAGTATGCCTGGACCTATGCTATCTTTCTCTACATCATGTTCATTTCCTATAATAAATCAAAAGAGAGATGGTACTTTTTTCCACACTTTATTATTTAAAGTGTGGAAAAAAGTACCATCTCTCTTTTGATTTATTAGAATGGATTTCCACAAAGTGAAGCCTGAAACCATCGAGTTTCATTTCCTATGTCTAACCTTGTTTGCTGAAGTTTCTTACCATACAGTTCTTCTATATATTCCTTCCATTTCTCTTGAATCTATTCCATGTCAACTATAATCTTATCCAACTTATCTCTAACTGTTAGCACTAATCTTCCCTTCCTACTTCCTGATAGTGATTTAACCTTGCTGTATAACGCACCAATTTTGTTGCGGTAGTCTAGGGGTAAAGTGTTGGATTACTGACCGGAGGGCCTGGGCAAGCCTCTTTGGGCACCTGCAGCCCCACCCAAGCTATGCAATTTTTTGGGTACCAGGTCTTGCTGAGTGACCATAATGGCACATGAAAAGGAACTGGCAACCCTACCGATGTGTGAATTTCACTCGCTGTCAGGCTTAGTACTGGGTGACCTCTATCATAACCTACCAAATCGACCTTCGGGTTGATTGCTGTGTTTTTGGCTGGGTATATATAAATGAAATTTAAAAATTAAATTACCTGATATTGGCAAGAGCTGATTGCCAAGTGATGCATGACTCCAATTCCTGACGGCCAATGACAAGGATATTTTTATTATTTATCCATTGTCCCATTTAACCTGTCAAATGTTCAATCATCTTCTGTCAAGAATTAGCAAGCTATGGCCAGCCCATCCATACCCAAAACACCTGCAAGAACAAAAGAAAGGGGCACGAGGCTAAAAAACAACAAATTACATTAAAAAAAGGAAAAAAGAGTTCTCATGCCTCACATCGTCCAACTAATGCATGTATTCATGAGTCAGCATGATTACTAAAAACTTCAGCTGCTAAATGTATGCACCTTTTCTGGAATGATGTTGGGGACAAATACAAGGGTGGTCCTAGAAGTACCCGGCTTGACCTAGAGATGGCCAACAGAGCTAACGTGTGGCAGAAGACACACGAATTACAATGGAATTGTTTAGGTATTGTAACAATACCCGAACATACATGCTGCAGGTAGAACCAGTAACGGAGGTAACTAACCGAGGAAATTATAACCAAGTCTTCAATGCTCAACTTCCGCATGAGTATGATTATACTACCCTTGAAATAACCTTTGATGATTATTTAAGCTAAAAATGATTCCATAACTGCCTCGCAACATGTGCGCGTGAGTTCGTTATTTGTTAATCTTATTACGAAACTTACGTACTTCTCGATTACCCACGGAAAGTTGAATTGTTTTCCCCCTCTTGAGTCACAGCCGAACACACAAAATCTTCTATCTACCATATCTCATCAAATATGGAATAATGAAAAGGAAAAGATTACAGAAAACTCAACATTTTTCGAATCAGGTGAGATTCAGTTTGAAGCGAAAATTGAACCTTTCCCGGGAAGAAGCTTCCATTTAGGAGGGGATCTGTAGGCTTCTCTTAGTTAGGAAACCCTCTCGCAGGTGGCTCGGAGTAAGCCCGAAAAATCGGGGCGGGCCACTAACACCGCTCTGCCTGTAATCTCTATTCTTTGGGAAACTTGCCCGAAGAGGGAGTTGTTTTACAATGAAACTACGCATGAAATTGAGATAGCCAAGACCGTAAGCTTGATTGGCACAATGTGGTATGGGGGGGAAATAAAACAAGGTTACAAGAAAGTGGAGGAATAGGGATCACACACTAGGTCACTAGGGTGTGCCTGAAAAACAGTGACCCGCGTGTACCTCAATCACACACAAAAGGCAAAATTAATAATAAACAATAAAACAAACTTGCAACCACTCTATCACTAGGGTGTGTTAAGGAATCACAGACCCTCTCGTGTAACACATCCACACACACACTCAGGGTTTACAAGGATCCCTCCTATGTCAGTGACCTTTCAATCACACAAATAAATGCAAAATTATAAAACGGATGTAGCGAAACAGAAACGACTTACGTAAACACACAGTCACTCAATCACTCGGGTGTGTTAGACCTTTGTGAATCGCACACACTCACTCGGTCAGGGTTTACAAGGATCCCTCCTATGCCATTGACCCTTCAATCACACAAATGAACACAAAATTATAAAACGGATGTACGCACGCTTTCGCTCATTCACTCAGGTGTGTTCGAAAATAGGGACCTTTGCGATTCACAAGTACTCACACGTTCAGGATTTACCAGGATTCCTCCTATGCCAGGGACCCGCCAATCAAACAGAATTATAGAAGGATTTATGTTACGCAATCACTCGGGTGTAAAAACCCAATGTGAATCGCACACTCTCACTCGTTCAGGGTTTGTAAGGATTCCTCCTATGCCAGGGACCCGCCAGTCACACAGAAATAACAAAAAGAAAAATAGGATTTTCGGTAAACACGCAATCACTCAGGTGTATCGGACCTTTGTGAATCGCAGAAACTCACTCGTTCAGGGTTTACAAGGATTCCTCCTGCGTCAGGGACCCAAAGAGAAGAGAAAAATGAGAGAAGAAGATTTTTCTTTGAAGAGCCCCGCTTTGCAGGCGAAACTCCTGGTGCCAGGTTTTCTCTAGGCACTTACCTACGGAGCCAAGTCCAGAATGTAAAGGGGCTGGTGGTCCTCGGGGTGGTGATCCGGGCCTGGAAGTTGGTAACGGTGAAGGAATTGTGGCTGGGGGTATTGTCATGGTGGAGTTTCACCATATTACAAAGTTGAAAACAACACTTCCAGAGAAGGCACGTGTTTCCGCTCAGACTACTGGAGCAAACTGGCGACCAGCGGCATTGGAAGGGCAGACCCCCCACCACATTACCCAACCGGTTTTACCGCACTGCCATGGATACTCGCGTCACAATAAAATCATGCGCATTACTTTCATAATGATAAACTATATTATAGATCATCATCATCAGTATTTCAATCCTAGGATTGGTTATTGCAGCCCTCCATTTGCCTCTATTTAATGTCAATTCCCTCAATCCCTGATACCTTTTCTGTTTTACGTCTTTCTTAATTTGTCCTATGTACATGTCTCTTGGTCTTCCTCATGGAAGCTTCCCATTTATTATATTCCTAATTAATCCATTTATATTATAGAGACGAACATAAAATACAATCACGATGCATTGGTTTGTTTTGTACATTTTCAAAAGGCATTTGCTCAACGACATTGGGTAGAATTAATGGATATATTGCAGAAAATAGTAGACTGGAGGAATAGGCGAATTATCTAGAATCTGTGCATTTCTCAGACTGCTCAGGTTGTGTTAGAAAAAGGAGTAAGAGAGGGGTTTCCATTATCACCTGTGATTTTCAACATATATGCAGAGGACATGATTGAAGAAGCATGGAAAGAACTGGGGATAGGCATGAAAGTTGGCTAAGAATCCATAAAATCAGGTTTGCAAATGATGAAGATTTTGTTAGTCAGTCAGTCAAGGGATTAACAAAATTGCTGAGAATATTGGAAAGTCAATACAACAGGTATAAAATGAAAATAAATGTAAACAAACAAATGTTATGAAGTTTTTGAGAAAGGCTAAATTAAACGTTAAAATTGCAGGTCAAAAACAAGAACGGGTGTAACCTATCTCAGAAGTGTTTTGATTAAAAATGGTCAAAGTAGCAGGGACATAAGAAGAATAAAAGAAAAGTTACATAAAAACCTTCATATTGGTAAATATTGATTTTCATATATTGAATCTCCACAATCTGTGGATGTTCAAAATTTTATTTGCTAAAAATATAATAATTTGCCACTCACAAACAAGTTCACGCTTATATTTTTGATTATATAATGCCATGCCCAATTTTATGATTAAAGTTTTATTACTTTACTCTTCTACCTGGGGTACACATTAATGTGAAATCTTGAGACAGGATTATTTTTGACATTAGGTTCCCTATCTTTTGCATGTCCTTGTTAACTATTTTAAAGATATCTGCTGTGGTTCAGAACCCAGCAATTAATTGTGAAACCCAAATATCTGCTTTCATATGATACCACTATTTAGATAAGAAGCAGTTCGAGGAGGTTTTATCTAATAAGGGTTGGCACTCCAAATGTTGGGGAGCCAGATACTTTTTCCCTCCTCCCACACCTGGTGACACCCACTCTTCTAACAATGGCTGCAGATCACCCCAAAAAGAGAACTCTTGACTCCCCTAAATTTAGTGAACTCTACATCTTCAGCTAAGCTGTTATGTCTGGCCAATACTCGTAATGAAATACTAACAGCTGAAAACTCCAATAAAGTTAAAGAAAACTACTTTGGAATCATCTGCAAAAAAAGATAACCCTGTATCCTCAACTTTAAATGGGAATAATAGCTACTTTTTAGCTTTATTTAATTGCACTCGGACCAAGGAACTGACACCAAGGAAAATATATTTTTTCAATGTTTGTCAGCATAAAAAAGAGAGTGAGTGGCATGATAAAAAAATAAAAAAGCAACAATTGCTCTGCAAGCCCTTATTGAAAAAATAGTGATGTTAGGCCAGTACAAGGGCCTACTCTGGGCATGTCCATGGTGACTCCCGAGCTAATTAAAGTCCACATCGATTTTGGCAAGCAATCGCCCAAGAGCAGGTGATGGACCAAGAAGGAGAAGACAATTTTATTATACATGTACTAGAGTTCATCGAATCTGTATACTCTCTTGGAGGCACTACATCCCTACCAAGTAAAAAGAAACTTTACCTCGAATGGTGAACAGAATTCCTTTCGTTGCTGCACTCATAAATATTCATTTCACAGGGAAAGCCCATCAACCTAATGGAATATCTTGATCAGTTTTGTTCTCTATTATTTGATGGAATGCCACCTGGAGAACATCTGCAGTTTATTGAACATAATGACAGAATTATTGGCTGTAAAGACTTAGGGACTGAAAATTTAATTTAGAGTTCTTTGAAAGAGAGCGTGTTGGAATTTCGTAAGTCACTTGTTTTTCATAGGACAAATGGGGCTGGAGACCTGGCAACTGTGGTGAGGTTAGTAAGATATCTCTCAAAGAAAACAAAGTGCGATATGAAAAATCGATTAATGAATGTACACAGCGCAATGTAACATTCGAATGTCATCTGTTACATGTGGCTGGTGTGAAGTCGTAGGTGTTCGGTTTATTATTCAATTAAAGATTATGTAAATATAGTTTTACCTGGTTCTGCCGAATAGAATTTCATAAATTACATTGTGTACGACTTTGCACATCTGAAATTACTTGTCAGAATTAGGTCAATATATGTGCTCGAAGCCTTAATTAGATAATATCATTGCTTTAATTCCATTAAACCTAGGTGACATAAACTATGAAGAAATGAAAAGATATTTTAAAGCAATAACTTAAATTTGTGCATTTCTGAAGAGCCCATCAGTGAAATTATTTACAGTTTTTCATGGTGCAAACTATTTGTTATTTCTTTGATATAAACTATTAAGCAGGATAATACCATGAATATTGTTAATACTGCGATATTGTCACGGTTAAATTAGTTGTCAGCTCTTTATGTTTTCTTCTTGCACCTAAATGTGGAGACCTCTTTGTCGTTTCAAACTCTACACAAGCATATGTTACTTGAAAAGACAAGTGATTTGCAGTATAAAAACTAAAATTAAATGCACTTTTGAATTAAAAGCTGTGGTTAATCATGTGCGCAATTTTCTTTGTATAAAATTGCTTAAGTCATTTCCTTCGCCGGATTTGCCTTACTGTGAACTACTTGTAAAAAATTCATTGGACAGTCTGAGTAATACTCCAGAGTTAAGCATTCTCTTCTCAGAGTCCTGCCAAATTGCCAACCTTCTTCGGCTAGACCGTCGTTTTTCTGGTAGTCCTAATGAAAATGTAATTCTAGAATTTTGCCATTATCATGCACGGTCTACTGGACGGATAGAGTTGGCTAAATATATTTCACTAGTTAAAAATAATATTTTAATTGATAACACATCCATCTCAGAGGTATGTATGGTCCATGGATAGTAATGTCCTGGATAATTCTTTTTCTTACTAGTATTTGTTTTTTAAAGATTTATCGCACCATATCGTTGAATGAAATGGCAACTGTTGAAAGAGGAAATCCAGACAGCATTGAGAAAGTAGTGGATGATGAAAATGACGAAATATGCATCGTATTTGAAAAGATAGCTTCCAATAGCCCAATAGAAAATGAGTCCAAAACAGAATCACCCATGAAAACTGAACCTTTAAGAGAAGATTCAGTGAACTTTGACTCGGCACCTAAGGAGTTAAAAGCCTTTCTTCAAAAACCTGCCAATGAATCTGTAAACAACTCTCAGCAACTGGATGAAAACTTTACTCAGTTCATTGATCACAGCAGAGGTCAGGTTTATTCTTGTGTGTACAATGTATAGGTTAATGCCAGTATAGAATACTTTCTTGAGCCTAGCATAGATTTAGGGTCACTTGTATCAACAATTCTCATTCTTCTTGCCCATTGCCATTTAATGGGACATTTTCCACAGTTCTGCGTAAAAGAGGCCAGCTTCAAGAACTTCGTCAGTGGGATTATACTAATTATGGAAGAGATTTTATCATTGGCCAAAAAGGTGGGTTGATAAAGGATTTCAAGTTTTTCCCAAATTAGAAGAGATAGGTTTTGCACTTCAAACTGCCCTCAATAAAATTTTGTTGATATAATGGCATCTTCAATTGCAGGTGAAAAAAAATCACTCCCTTTTACCGTAATGTCATATAATGTCTTGTCTCAGTTATTGCTGGAGAATCACCCACACTTATACAGCAATCATAATTATGCTGCTCTTTCCTGGGAATGGCGAAGTAAAGTTCTCATGGAAGAGATAGAAGCAGCATCTCCAGATGTAAGATTGTTCATTTTTCAACTAGTTTGTAATATTATATTGACATTTTATTTCAAAATCGATGTTCAATTTGTTGTTATCAATGATTTCCAGATTTTATGCCTGCAGGAGGTCCAAGAAAGTCACCTGGAATGTTTTTACTACCCACAGCTGCTAAGATTGGGTATGTTCATTTCTATGTGTGTAGTTTACTAGGATAGGTTTTTGGTTCATGTAAATAAATTTCCCTGTCATTGTTATCCATTGTCATCCTTGTATTTGAGGCAAAAATGAGAATAATGTCATTCTTTTTCTTTAGGTTATAAGGGCTTGTATAAAAAGCGAACGGGAGATAAACCAGATGGTGTTGCTATATATTTTAGGGATTCTGTTTTTACTCTGGAAGAGTACACAACTGTTGAATTTATGCAGCCAATAATGCCGGTTTTGAATAGAGATAATGTAGCCTTGATTGCTCGATTTTCCTCCAAGGTGGATCCCTCCTTGCCTCATTTGTGTGTGGCCACCACTCATCTTTTGTACAATCCCAAACGAATGGATGTCAAATTAGCTCAAATGCAATTATTACTTGCTGAATTGGAGAGGTTAGCTTTTGTGAGGGATCGACCGTCACCATCTTACTATCCTCTCATTGTCACTGGTGATTTAAATGTTACTCCTAAGTCAAGTTTGTATAGATTATTGACAACAGGACTTCTCCTGGATAGCGATGTTACTGATGAAATGCTTGATGTCCTTGGTATCACAAACAATTGTCAGCATTTCAGTATTTTAAGAGATCGTCAGTGCTCTGGCACCTCCCCCATTGATAGGTTATCAGAATTAAGAGGTTTGAAAGTGTATAACTCAGATAATGTAGAGGCTCTTCACACAATTACACTGAGCAATGATGATTCAAAGGATGGAAAAGTATTGAACGTAGAAAGAAAGAAAGGACACCTAAGTCACAACTTCATATTGAAGTCAGCTTATGAGCACCGAAACTCTCGTGGAAAAGAAGTAACCACGAAGCAAGATAAATGGGTGACAGTGGACTACATTTTTTACAGGTAAGTGAAAGGTTTTATCAGGTAGTCTTTATTGTTCATATTTTCATTTCATGCTTCCATCTCAAATCTGATAGCTACCACCAATATTTGTCAGACCTCTATTTTGAATAATATAGGTTTATTCTTTTTGAAGGAATATTATCTGAAAAGAACTTATGGGATTTTTTACCACATTTTTATCATTTTGCAAATTCTCAAAAAATGGCACTTTTTGTGAAAGATATATAGAAAATAGACATTTTTGATTGTTCAGTAGCTGTTAAAGCTAAATGCTCCAATTATTTTTTCTCTGAGAGCACTCTGTCAAAATCTGGACTAAAAGTCGGGTAGCACATTAAGACTGAGCAAATGATTAAATTTTTCAATGATATGTTCATTTGCTATAATGGTTCTGCATTTTTAAATTCTCAATTTCTTCATATCCATGATTGGTAGTCATACTAATAATTTCGTCACAGGCTTGTGATGCTTACAGTTCTTCACATCTATAATAACTGTTGATTAAATGCAACATTTTTATGGAACAATATATCTAACACACTATTTTAATCCTGAAAACTTGCCCAAATGTTCTCCTAACAGTGCTTAAGCGACTGTTTAAACTATACAACCACCTTAAACCAACTTTGTGATGATTTCAAAAATTAAATATTTCTGGCGAACGTCCATTGATCTGGTTTAGCTTAAGGGTGTACCATTAGAAAATTATTTGGTTAATTATTCAGAATTAAAAAAAAAGTTTTTCAAATGTTGACTCCTCAAATATTTGAGGAGTCAACATTTCTCTCTCAACTAACATCCAAATTGTCCTGATCCTTTTTTAATTTACTTTTCCAATCCTGTACTTGTGACTTTCATTGTCCTGTTATAAAGATAATTGAAATGTAATGAAAAATTCACCGCACAATTCTTAATTTTTTTATCTTGATTCCAATTTCAGTTGTCTAGCCAGAGGTCTTAACATGGAACCCATTGAAGGAAACCTCAAACTCATTTCTCGCCGTGGCCTTTTATGTAAAGAAGAATGTTTTGCATATGGACCTATTCCAAACTTAGGCTCTCCTTCAGACCATTTTCCGTTATTATGTAAATTTGTGTTAACCTAATTTGTAATCACTTAAGTCAGAAGTATTTTCATTTCTTGTTAAAGTGTAACAAGAAGTATGTTTGTAAATAAAACCATTAAGTCTTTGCTCAACAGTTGTTATTATTTTTTATGAAAATTCACATACAATTTTCACTAACACATTCATTATTCAATTTTCACTACATGGTAAGTATGGTTTAACATTCTATGTATAATTGATATTTTTGAGTTGCTTACAGTGGTAAAATAGATGAAAGTTCATAAATTTAAAGAAGTGTAATTCAACATACAATTGCAGGCTTAAATTTGTTGAAACTTTTCTTATTGGGAAATACACTTGTAATTTCGCTAGTATTTTATTTTCGTGACCTTACTTTTCTCTTGGAGTCATTTTCAGTTGAGAAAATACAATCATTGTGAAAATATGTATTTTTCACTAGGTATGGGTGAGGGGAATGTTCCGATATAAAATTTAAGCTGTGGAATTGCATATGAAGTTATGTTACTTTTTTCTCTTGACCTAGTATGTAGTATTTTTCTCACTACCTCTCTTGAAAATCATGACTCAATGAAACAATAACCAAATGCATAAACATTAGTCTTTGGCAAATAATCTTTCTGCTATTCTATTGACACCAAAATATTTTAATACATCAGCTCATCATTTAATGCATCAGCTAAATTTTTAATAACTATGCAAATTCTCGATTTCTTATAAAATGACCAAAGAATGCAAATTTTCTTCCTTCAGCATAATTTTTCTTCCAATTTGTGATTTATGACTATTCTCTTGAGAAGTGCACATAGTTCAGGTTTTAATGGAAATTGGAATTGCGCACCTTTTTTAACGTATATAGGTTGGTAACATCAAATTAGGGTTAAATGTAGTAAGGAAAAAAAGATCATGACTATTCACATTGCATTTGGTAAATACATCAATTTACCAGTAGATCCCCAAAGATCTTAAGGGCTAACATTAATTTTGTATTTTCCCTCACACCTACATTTTGAGCTCCTAAAAACTCTTCTTATGACTTCCATTAAGTTTTTGATTAGTTTAAGAAAAGTGATAATGGTTGACCAACAACCTTGAACTTTTGAACCCATTTTAAATGCTTGAGATAGTTATTTTGATTACCTCTGGCTTTAGGCATTCTGTCTCTTTAATGTTTAATATACTTTAAATGTGTGAAGTTAGGTTAATTCCTATAGCCAATAATAAGAAACTTAGAGAAGGCTCCAATAACATTATTTTGGTCAGCCAGTGATCATCAACAGGGAGAGTAAGGGCTTCACAGCTACAATATTGCTTTTCCATTTTAGGTTGGTGGAAAGTTCTAGCATTTTAGTGTTGACTAGTGGATTTCCACAGAAGTATGTATCCTAAGGAGCTTTGTATTAATTTCTAATATATAAAATAAGTTAATGCCTTTTCCAATCAATTATTTCCAGGGAAATTGTACAAATTATAAATGTTAATCCAAGTAGTGTGAGCTAGTTATTTTCTCAAGTCTGCAAGTGACACCAGATTTGAAAAATGTTTAACTCTTGGTACAAAAATTTCATTGGAAAAAATGATTTGGCATCTGTAGGTTCCAATTCTCCTGTTGTGATGTAAGAGAATGTGTATTAATGAAGGCTTGATTAAGTATTTTGGGTGTGATTATTTTAAAGTTTTAGCATACTAGATTTGGCAAAGAAAGTGGTCACTAAAGACAGCTAGATATTTAATTAACTTTTAAGATACACCAAGGCAGAAATCTTACTTTATATGCAGATTATGAGGAACTCTTGGGAAACCGTGCGGCTTCGTCACTGCAAATCCATAGTAGGTAAAAGAGCCATTTATGATCAAGGGGCTATAGAGCTAGCTACTGGTACATCAAAATTTAAAAGAATGTCAAAAGTCACCTCAAGATGGTGATTGAATTTTTTGCCAGAAACTGCCAAACAATGAATGCTGAATATGTAGGGGCATTGCTATGGTGAAGGATCCATTCATCATATTCAGTGAAAATAGTGTGCACTGTTGATTTTCCTAAATTTAGTTTATCAGCTATCATTTGGACAGTTTTTTGATGATTGGTAAGGACAAGAGACTGCACCCAATCAATGTTATCTACGGTCAACACGGGTGGTTGAAGGTCATCCTGGCCTTGCATCATCCGTGGTGTCTTGTCGGTCATCTTTAAAATGCTTAATCCACTTGAAAGCAGATGTTTTATTCAGAGTATTAACTCAACAACTGTTAACATTTCAGTAATTTCTTGATAACTTTTACTGCACTGCACCAAAAAACTTGATGCTGAGTCGTTGCTCCGTGATTTTGTCAATTTCCATTTTCGATAAACAGTAAAAATAAGGACAGACTAACATAACTGGCACCATAGGCACAGCTCGACAATTTGCCAAGTACAAACATTGGGTATTCAAACATTTGAGTATACAAACATTCATTGGGTCTCAGGCAACTAGCGCCGCTAGTGGGCAGGGCTATAGTCCACGTCATGGCCACGAGATTGCACCAGTTTATTGGGAAGAACAAGTATAGAAAAGAATTACTGAGAAATGTGAGGAACACATAACCTGATATCACATAGCTCAAATAGTTTTACAATCAATAGAATATTGAATGGGTAACTAAAATGTGTGATGGGAGAACAGCAATGTGGACTCAGGTGAGGTGTAGGGATAGGAGATGCAATAGGTCTGTTGAGAGTAATTGGGGTAAAAACAAAATATTATACTTAGTATATAAGTCCTGTTCAGAAAAAGATGGGACTGTTTGAATAAATACTTGATTTTTTAATAAAAATTACCTCATAGTCATACTTATTACCTTCAAAATACAGCATTTAGCTGCCAATACAATGCTCCTCATGATTTTTCATCTTTAAAATGCCACCTGGGATGTTTCTTTCAGAATAGCCTTAAGTCGGTGGGTACAATTTTGTTGGAAGTCTTCAATAGTTTCAAATCTGCATCCTTTCAAGGTGGACTTCAACTTAGGAAATAGGAAAAAGTTCGCTAGAGCAAGATCCAGATAGTATGGTGGCTGGGGGATCACCAATGTGCTATTTTTACCCAGCAACTCTGTAACAATCAATGTGTGCCCCAGTGCATTGTCATGATGAAAGCGCCAAGAATTGTTTTTCCACATTTTTTATCTAATTTGCCCAAAATTTGTCAAAATGGTGAAACACCATCCAACACTAATGTCAACTTCATTGGCAATCTCCCTGACAGTTAACCTATGGTTTGCATGCACTAAATCATTCACACTGTTGGTGTGGGCATCATTTGTTGACATCGATGGTCCTCCACTTCTCGGTTCTTCATCAGTCGAAGTTTGTCCAGACTAGCAGTTGTACCAATGAAACACTGTGCCCCCAACTCATAGATTCATTGCCAAATGCTTCTTGAAACATTGCATAATTTTCAGTTTCACTTTTGCCAAGGTTAAAACAAAATTCAATGCACACGTCCTACTTCTCTAACACCTTCATTCTCACGGACTCAAGAATTGGTACAGCAAGCTTGTGTTAGCTCAAGACAACAATCACTGTTGTGTGAAGACAAGTCCAGATAGGGTCATGAGCAAGGTGGTATTTTACTACTCAAAGATGCCGCTAGAAGGTGATAACACGGTGATTGTGATGTCAAGCAGTTCGCACATATAAAGACCATTTTCATCTTTTTTTGTGCAGACCTTGAACAGTGACTTTAAGAAATCTTTGGATAGTTAGATGGGGTAAATGAATATGGTAATTCTAAATAGCATGAGATTGATTGGACACAAAAAAAGACTGATAAAAGACCCATATCTCAATCAAAAAGTCAGTGTAAGGATGAGAGGCCAGTTGACATACAGCATTGGAATAGGATCGTGTGTTAGACAAGGATGCTGCCTGTCAACAACCCTATTTAACATTTAGTAGGTAAACAGAATGCTTTGATAAAAGTGAAGGAGTGAACATCTGAGGTAAAAGTGTGGAATGTATCAGGTTTGCTAATAATATGACTGTAATGGTAGGTCGTATAAATAAGTCGTAGATCATCACTGGACACAAGACTTGTTCCAGGGAAATCAAATCAACGATGGCTATGGCACATGAGGGATTTAATAATGAGAAGGAACCACTGCAAAAACCTTTGAAAAAGTATTTGTGACAGAGGGAGGTAAACTGTTGCATCTAGAGTGTGATGTTGCTTTGAGCAGAGATATGGACTTTATGGAAGGAAATATGAAGAAAAAAGAATGGAGGCCTTCAAGAAGGGAATCTGGAGGACGGAATTAGATGGGAGGAGAGTGAAGATTGAGATGGTGCTACAGAGGATTGGAGAACAGGCGATTGACAGAGAATATCAAAAAAAGATAAATCAATTAGGACTTCGGATTAGGAATGAGCGCTTGCTAAAGGCTTGAAGAAGTCCGAGGTAATTATAGAAGGAAATTAAGAGAGTTATATGATGAAAAGACATAAATAAAATTGGTGGAAGATACCTAGAATGGTTCAGGGCAAGCATGCATGGAGGTCAACCATGATGAACCTGCCATGTGACAGAACAACCCAATATGACAAGGAGACAAGAGTATTTGCTGCTAATAGTTGCCTCCTTAAGCTAGTAGAAAGCCTTCTTTGTTTATCCTATTCTGTTTATTATGGCCCTCTAGTTTCTTGCACACTAGTGATTTTCCACCTAAATATGTAGAAACTCAATTGCACCAGTCCCTTTCACTAGTTTAACTTTACTAACTTCACCTAACCTCAATCTCATCTTCAAGTTGTCCCCCTGTAATCTCATTCTTACCAAATTCAGACTAGTATACTTGTCAGCTGTTCTTTCTTCTTTGCTAAAGTAGCATGTGTATCACCATGAGCAATATGATTGTAGCTATATTCATAGCTTATCAATGCTATGTGAAAGGGCCATTAAATTGGTTAAAACTTAAAAATGGGGAATGCAAAATTCAAATTTCTACATCTAACCTAAAATAAAATTGTTTTCCTACCTTGTTTTTTCCGGGATTAAATATAAATTTCTTAAGTTTTACTGATTGATTAATACACTAATTCCAGAGCACAAATGAATCGTATAATAATCAATTGACTTTATTCAGATGAATGAGAAAAAATTACAACAAACTTGATGAACAATTGTATAATGATTAACAATTTCAAAAGAACCATCCACTGAATATGCCAACTCAACATGGTTATAATTTAAGCAAAAAGTTTTTACAGATAGATACAAGGAAAAGTAACAGCCCTTATAGGCAAAATTATACAAAGAATTGTTTTTATGTAAAAAGGCACATCATGCAGTTATAACATAAAATATTAGGTAAAATGTTCATTGCCATATAACAATAACATGGAAATAACATAAAAATCAGCTATACTTACTACCATAGTACTGTTGAAAATTGATAATTTTTTTACTAACTTCATCACAATGGATTCTAAAGAGAAATAGATGAACATTTTACCTACTAATACTACTTGGTTTCAGATTTATACACACTTCTATTACTGTTGGATGATTGTGCAAGTATGCAAATTTAATATTAAAGAGATTCTACCACTAATTTCAATAATTTACAACAAAATTATCTAATACACAAGATATATAAATACAAATAACTCGTGTAAGCCTCTATTGCACACTCCCAAGAGTTGGCATTAATGCATGTAGGATGTATAACTGTACAAGTCAACAAATTACACGTGAAACACTTTCATAAAGTATCCGCAAGACAAACATTAAGTTATACAACATGTATATAATATCTAGGATAGAACTTTAATATATAAGCTACACATAATAAATATTATCTTGACTTAAGCATTCTGCTAGTTAGAAAGAGTTGTAGAAAATTTACACAAAGAGTTTTCCATTAATTTACATAGTAACATGGAAGAGATAGTAAGTTCATTGTGGTACAAATAGTCAACGGTTCTCAATCCCAAAATTATTTTCCTATAATTAGTACACATTAAAAGTGGACAACTTTTGAAAGGTACAAATCTGAAACAATTTATACACACTAAGATTTAAACATCAACCACCATTTTTTTGTGGATGTCTGTGTTGCCAACCACCTGTAAATGAAGAAAAAATTAAGCCATTCAATTAATTTATCAACAAACATAAAGTTACATAAAAACTGATTACTTTTGGCAAAATAGGTAATAAAATCCCTAATTATTTAAACATATGGCCAACGAATCTCTCATAATTTTGCATTAGTGGGGCCCATATGACAAAAGTGGACAATCACCTAAAGGACACTATTAAATCTCAATTGTGGAGCACCATCATGAAATAATGCCATAATTAAGGGGAAGATGATATTACAGTGAAATTATTTCAGAATTGCATATTATGTATTTATGTTAAGGGTGAGCCCACTTACAGTGCATCTACCCTGAGGATGATGCATGAGTCGGGCATCGAAACGTCGGCCAACATGGAACCCCTGACCCGGTGGACCCGAGAAAACTTCACCAAGCATTATATCATACTATACATTATATATAACTCTTTGCCTCTTGTATTGTTTTATAACATAGGATGATTGTATTTAGATTTTAAATTAGATAAAAATTACACCAAAATCCATTTCCGTCAGTCTGATGGGTAACATGCACACCTATTAACTATACCCAATTACTAATGTATTTAATTCAGAGCTCTGCCATGGCTGCATTGTGTAAGTTCTGATGATGTGGCTGTATTGAAAATCTGAAGCATACGGTGTTAAAAAATAATTCATTAATTTGATCAGTTACCACTCCACATTTACTTGATAACTTGTAATTTACATTGGTCAAAATGTTCAAGAGCAGTAGCCCCAAGTTGTAGATAGAAGTCTTTATTTGGCTGAAAGTTGTACAATGAAAGGGAAAGAACAGGCTGCATCATAGGCATGATCTTGAGTGTGCAGCCTTTGCAGGTTCCCACATTATTGATTGTCTTAAGAGGAGGAAAATGACAATAGTAATGCTAACTAAATACAGTGAAACTTCACTTAATAAGCACCTTGCACGTAAATAGTAAAAATATTGTGCCCAAAAACACCCACTTAATGTGCAACTTTTCACATAATTTATGGTGGGGAGAATGGAACTCCTGAAATGATTGTGTGTCTTCTACTTCATTTTGTGTTTACCACACATTCCCCTAGCATATTAGGGTCATTAGTGATCAAACATTTTTCCAAACTTATGTTCAGATATTATTTATGATATTTTTGCGCAAATTTTAATAATATTTTGTGCATAGTAATTGTCTCTGAAGAAAAAGCTGCATGAAGACATCCATAAGAGAATAAACATAACAGTAGAAAGAAAAAGTAAAATCATTGAAAAGCAAGAACATGGTGTCAGCATGGCTGATCTAACATGCACATACAATCGCTCAATATCCGTGATTTGCACAATACTGAAGTATGTGGACAAATTTAAGGAGATAAGATTCTTCAAAGAGAGTGACAAACAAATCTACGCTATGATTAAGTATTCTCAATGATGTTGAAAGATTGCTAGTCATATGGATCAGTGCAAAGCATTGCACTAACACTACTGACTTTAAAAATTAAAATAGCCTGGGTCCTACAAAGTTGAATCCAACTATAGTCACTAGCTGCTCCTCAACCCCACTATATGATGTTGCCACTAATATGGATCTGAAGAATTAATTCTATGGTAATCACAGTTTTTTTTCCATTACCCTGTTTTGTCCCTTTCCTCCTTGTTTACCAATTTTCACCCAAAAAGTATGTACCATAAAAATTTTAGTGAAATAAACAAGGTTCACTTCATCAATGTGACTAGATATGGGTCTTTGAGTGATGTTTATAAAAATGCCCATTTATTAATGTTTTGACTTATTTTACGATAATTTCTTATCCTACTTTGAAGTGGCTTTTCCTTTGAGACAGATGCTTAAGATATAAATAGCAACAATTGAGTTACTCCTGAGATTTGTCAGGATTTTCAGCATATACAAAGAATCGTGTTTGCACTGGCAAAGTAATTTAATGATGTTAAATAACTGGCAGATTACCAAAATCTAAAAAATCCACAAGTGCTACATAACAAATAAAAAAAAAATAATAACACCAGGAGCCTTAATTCTACTAACATAATCATGAAAAAAATCAAAATCTTCTGGGCAAAATATTGACAATTCTGTGGTTCTTTGTGATGATTCTGAAGCTCTCATCTTTGACCCAGAAATCACTTCCTCACATTTTATTCATTATTTTTTGTTAAACCCAAGCAAATGGGAATAAGTGACACTGACATTGCCCTCCCTAATTACAGAGAGAACCTATAATTCTTGAACCATGTTTAGAAAATGAGCTGATTGTCACAATTAAAATTGGTATCATAACGATGTACCAGGTCTTGATATTATATATAATATTATTCAACTTTCTATGATCTTAGCAAAGATACAACACCACATTAATTAATGAATCTGTTAGATAAGGAGTATTTTCATCCTCTCTTAAAAGTTCTAATACTTAGCCTATTTAAAACAGAAAAGGCGAGGAAGATCAGGTCAATAACTAGGCTAATCAGCTTAATTAACCAATATGTAGGCACTTTTAGGAACATTTTGCACATTTTTCGCTTAACTTTCTTGAAGACAATATTATTCTAGCTATTGGTTAGCATTTTTTTAGGGTTAACAGATTTACTAAATCTGGCATACATACCCATTTCAATTAATTATTAATGCCACATGAAATGAACACAGTGGGGACTATTCCTGGATTACTCCAGAGCTTTTGACTATGTTGATAATAAAATCTTACTCTACAGTCTAAACACTTTTGGTATAAAGAGGAACAGAATTTGACTGTAATGAAACATACATAAAAGAAGCTGAATGATTTCAATCAGAGGCAATGGCCTGCAATGTTTACATATTAATAATCTAAATTTTGGGACCAGTATTGTCCCTTGTACACATGATTGCATTAGCTCAGTCAATGGCCTTCAAGTAATTCTTTATCCTGATGATACTAATATACTGTTATCTTGTGAATTCTTAAAACAACTTTTTATGTAAAAGTGAATAAGCTCTGCAGCAAATAGGATGTCGGTATGCATCTAACCTCATTGACACTAATGCAGAAAAATCAAAAATTATTTATATAGTCTCCTGAACTCATTTTACACATGAATTAATTCAAGATAGAAATGGGGAGCAATTCAAGGAAGAAATGGGCATCTAAAAAGCAACAAATATAAGATAACTTTTCAATATAGATAATAACGAAATATAACTTACTTATAAGTTATAACTAAAAGAAGTGCAACTATACCACGTTTATTATCAAATATGTATTTATTCTTTAGGCTAATTTATCTATTTAATTTTCATCATGTTGTGCAAACAAATTTTGTGCCACACTGACTCTGTATGAAAAATGTTTACTGTTTCTAATTTTATTTTCAAAAGTCAGGAAGATATACTTAAAATTATTAAAAAAAATTATATTTCAGATATAAACGCGAACGATGGCAATATTTAATTTGAGTTGAGATACTCGCTCAGTAAAGACTATAAAATTATTAAAACGAAATTCAAAATAAGTATTAATTCATTTGTCTTATTAAAATTTGTAACTTTTTCCAATTTTAAGTAACAAAATTTGAAAAAACTATCACATAGGGAGACAATACTTCCCTTTCATGGAAATATTGATGTGTCAATGAAGTGTTTCATGTTCTCCAATAAGGGTAATTTGAAAAAATCCTATAAATATATATATATATATACACGTATATGAGGTGTGTTCAAAGGGCGTTCGTCATCTTCAAGGTCTTCACGGCCTTCTTGGTAATGCTTATACCACTCGTAAACTCTTTTACTCATAGCAGACTCACCATAGGCCTTTGTTAACATTTCACACACTTTGTTACACTTTATTTCATTTTTTATGCAAAATTTGATAAATTCTTTGATCCATTTCTTTTAAAAAATGAAAATCGCCGAAATTGTAATACACGCCTAACCTTAGGGGCTGTCACAGACAAGTCCACAATGAAAACAGCTGAAAGTTTTATCATACTTCAGGGGCATGTACACCACCATAATGAAAAAAAAGTTTCAGATTCTCAGAATTTCAGATTTTCAGAAAAGACAATCAGATTCTCCAAGTCCGCGAAATGAAAAAATTCTTGTTATGTTTTGAACACACCTCGTATATATAAACCTCCTGATCAAGGGAGCGTAAGGGAAGGTGGAAGGGTAAGCAAAGTAACAAATGTTGAAATGTTGCTGGGACAAAAAGAGAATTCATCTTTTGGTGTCAATCGTTGACTTGGAATAGTAATAGGTCTAGGAGTAGGGAGTGAGAGGGATACAAAATGTCATTGGCAAGTTCATCCTTGCAAGGGACACATTTCAAAATTTCAAACTGCTCCAAAGCATCGAGCCTTTGACCTTCATTTTCAAAATGAAGAATTTTACTCTAAAAGTCACTTTTACGGTGAGGTGCTTTGCAAAGAGGGATATGTTATTCTTTATAGATGTTTGGTATTCTTTTATCCTTTAAATTTTCATCCTGTTTGCCCAATATACTTTGTGTTACATTCTGAGCACTTTTATTCATACACTCCACTTCACTCTTGTTTTTCGGCACTTTGTCTTTGGTGTGAGAGATCAAGTTCTTAGGGCATGAACCACTGTAAAACGCACATTTAATTTTGCCTTCATGTAAAATCTTTGATTGCTTTTACAGAAATAATCCCTAGATAAGAGAATTCGTTGCCATTTGGCAGTGGGATCTTTTAAATATTCGGGATTGTATATGTGGCTTAAGGCTATTTCCATATGTTTCTTCCAGTAAAGTTTATTAATTATACCTTCTGAATAGCCTTGTTTACTACTAACATTTTAATTACATTAAGTTCCTTATTTGTATTGAATTTGGACAGGGATAGAGGCTAATTGGTAGATCATTGCATAAAATGCTGAAAAATTTTGGGAAAAAAGTTAACAAGTTGGATCCCACAAGCATTTACAATCATCATAGTTAACTCCTCAAAACAAATGTTTCTCTATTTTCAATGAATGATATGACAGATTAAAAGTTATTTCAGGATTTAAACTGATAAAATGTAGTTTCACAAGAAAAAGGAGAAAAGAACACTAGGGAAGAAGCGCGACAATAGTGAGACAATGGACAACCTGGTATTATAACCTAAAAATAAGAGAAATGATCTTTGAGTGAATAATCCTTAAATAACATTGAAATTTTATTCCCTGCCGCTTTACAGGAAATAATAAGGATACAGATCCATTGACTGAACCTCCTAATTTTTACATTTTTCAATTCAAATGGTCAACTTACAGAACAAAATTCCTCAAATGAGATCTTGCCATCTTCATCCTTGTCAGCAAATAATATTGTTTTATCCACAATTTGCTGTAACTGGGTATCCTTCAAGTTATTGCCCACCATCATTTTTAAAACCTGAAAAAGTTTTTCATTTTATAGCTATGAAAATATCTACACAATTAAAAAAAAAAACTAAAGGACATTGAAGTTAATTCCAACTCCAAAATATTACAGGTGGATTGTTGGATGGGGGTTTCTATACATTAGTATTATCTATGCATGAGTATTTTAATTAGGAATACCAAATTTAAAAATGCAGAAGCAGAAAGGCCATACACAAATTTTTAAAGCTTGTGTTTTAAATAAATTAACAAAAAATGCATTAATTTAATATAGTCTACTGGTTAAAGAAGGGAGTTACATTTTAACCTAAAACTCAATACCAAGGCTTTGTAATAACTAGGAACTTTTAAACATATTTTAACATAACTTTCCATAATATGAATGGAAGAGATATTGATGGAAATAGGTTGGTAAAGACTGAAATAGAAGGGAGAATGTTGGGTAGGCAGGGGTTTGTCAATTAGACAGTGGAAAAAGTGCATATACTCCAATGTGAAATATTTTCAAGAGAATGAATTTCAATTGGAGATCAAAATTATAAGGAATGAGTATACAAGCATGTTTGTTGCCTGAGAAGCATACCTAATCATACAAATGGATCATTGGAAAAATAACCAAAAGTAAATGCAAACCTTTGAAACCTGGTGCTAAAGGCAAATGCTAAATATCAAATCTGTTATAATCTGGAAAGCAGAAAGTACAAAAAAATGATACAAGAGTTCACCAGGAGCAGAAAACAAAAGTAGGTTAAAGCCTGAAAAATTGGGAGCATCGAAAGCTTAAACTTCAGATTTATTACGAACACAATATAAAAGGGCCCTATTATGAGGAAATGGAGATTAACATGCTGTCTAAATAAAAGAGCAGGAATTTTTCATGGATAGATATCAGGGCATAAAATAGATAGCTTCAAATATAAAAGAATGAAAATCACACCAATTCTTTGAATTTATGGAATTATTTTATTATTATATAGTAATCTACTGGTTAAGGTAGGTTTTTGGATGGACACAACTTCAAAAATAAATACTTTGCGACTCCTAACAAAACAATCCAGCAACCTACTCTACATCAGGTCCCTCTTCATCTCTGTGTACTTCCTCCCTTCATCCCGTTCAACATCCCTATCCTGTTCCTGCCCTTTCCTCTTTTGCCCAACATTCTCCACTCTATTACAGTCTTCAACATCCCACTGCCGCTCAATTCGCCCTTCATCCATTTTTCTTGCTTCCACAGGATTTCTCCCAACAAAACCCTCTCCATGCACACCATTCCTAGCACTTCATTTGTTTTCCTTTCGGTCCATTTCAGATTCTCTATTCTTCTCCACCCCCAAATTTCAAAAGCCTCCAATCTATGCCTACCCGGCTGCTTCAATGACCACGTTTCCGCGCCGTACATAGCTACGCTCCATATCAGAGGTTTTACGAGTCTTTTCTTAACCTCCCTACTCAACGTCCCCGTCATCAACTCCCTCCTCCTTGAGAAAGCCTCCTTGCCTAGCGTGATTCTTCTCCTTACGTCCCTACTA
Source organism: Hetaerina titia (assembly GCA_037158775.1). Taxonomy (NCBI): domain Eukaryota; kingdom Metazoa; phylum Arthropoda; class Insecta; order Odonata; family Calopterygidae; genus Hetaerina; species Hetaerina titia. The sequence goes on along the minus strand of CM073770.1, from coordinate 116,254,824 downwards.
CTTTGACCGTGATGGTCCAAAACACTTCCGAGATATGTACACTATTCTACCTGCTCTAGTTTTTGCCCTCCTATTTTAATGTTTAGCGTAGCCTTTTCCTTTCTGGAAAATCACATAACTTTTGTTTTATTAATATTGATTCTCAATCCATATCTATCGCACTGAGCCTCCAATTCACTCAGCATACTTGTGACCCCTTGACTGACTGAGCCACTAATGCTTGGTCATCAGCAAACCTAACTGATTTTACCAATTCCCTGCCGACTTTTATTCCTGCCTCCAGTTCCATTTTATGGAATAATGAATGAATATTAAAAATTACTTCAAGGTAAAAGAAAACATTCTCTGCAATATCATGAAGCTGTTCTCTAATTATGGTAATTGTGCATCAGGGAAGGAAAAAATTACAAAAGCAAAGGACATTTGAGTTCCACATCCCAATACAGCAAATAGCCTTTAGAGACATAATGCAAATTGGAATCTGAGGTTTCCACATTGTTTATACATAATATTCGAGGCTTTTGGGCATTCCTCTGTGTCAGGGTGTCTCTTGGTGACAAGGTTCTCCAGCCATGCTGCTGGCCAAGTCAGAAGTAATGTTGCGCTAATTTTGGCTGTTTTATATAGGAGGCTGGGAGCCCTAGGTTGGCTTTGATTGGTCATGTTGGCTGCAAATCTGGAATTACAGCTTCCAGCTATTGGCGAGGATATAGCTGTCCTTTTTCTTCTCTTAGAGCGTACAGGAATATCAATCAAATAGAGAATACCCGAACATGAATGAGCAATGGAGATAAAAGAATTCTGCCTTTTTGCCATCTTGGAGTATGTCTGGTCTGAACCAGACCACATGGTGGAATTCGATAAAGCAAAAGTTTTTGCAGTGAGAGCCACTATATGCATCAGTAATTTAATTTGAAAGGCAGTAGAGATGGCCAAAAACCTCAAAAATTACAACCGAGAGGACCGCTATATGGCCGCCAATAGCTGGAAGCAGTTATTCCAGATTTGCACCCAGCTCGACCAGAGCCAACCTAAGGTTCTCAGCCCCCTATAAAAGAACACCAAAATTGACTTGTAAATATTGTTATGTTTCATAATATTTTATATATCTGTTGTATGTCTACATCTTTATGGAAATAAAAACATATAAAACTGAAAAAAACTGACACATCCTCACTTCTGATCTGAAGATGCCCACAGCATGGCTGGAGAAACTGCTGTCATCAATAGACAAACTGATGCGGAGGAATGCCAGAAAGGCTTGAACATCATGCTGCAAATAACTTTTCAACCAATTGCAAAGATGGATGGGTGTTAGGTCTCATTAATTAATTATAATTCTTATTATCTACAAAGGCATAAAGTAGTGCAATTCCTCTTTAAAAGCATTTAATTCCACAATACAATATACATACAACATGATTAAACAGAGTGGGAGGTGATGCTTATAAGGAAGTTTCAGAATTATTACAATCTCTACAAGAAAGGTAACCGAGTATAGACAATGGCTCATGAAATGGGAGAGAAGAACCAGAACAATTAATAGCAAAAAATATACTGTGCGGTAGCATAGCACTAATTTTCAGAAATCGATGGAAATACAGAAAGGGCAGTATTTAGTTTATGAATTTTTCTTTTAACTTGTAGAAATGAATACCAGTTTTAGTTAAAACAACTTTTAAAAATGCATTTCCAACATATATTCCATGTATTCTGGGTTAACTTTGTAGAAATCCATTATCACTGAAGTAAAAAACAAAATGTATCTTTGCACCAAATTTGTATTAAGTATGACTAGTTCAACGCATTAGTGTCATCCTTGGGTACAAAGAAACTCATACCGGTCAGCTATATATATGAGTGGAGGCAAAGAGGGGAAAGGGATGGTTGAATTAGTTGAAGGTGATGGGAGAGGTTGGCGGGGATGGAGATGGACCAGTTGTGTGTGGGGAGGACACCCTCCCCAATCACTGCAATCTGAGGGGTGTCGCCAGCAGGGGCACGGGTAGAAAGGCATTTTTCTTAAGATTTTAAACTATCAATCCAATTCACGTGCGAGGAGGAGAATCTCAACTTTTTGGATATTATGTATCAAAAGCTAAATAGGTTTTGAATTTTCAATACTCTGCAAAAATACTGCCACATATCAAACCATACCCTTCAACTTTCACCATTACTTTTCACTGAAAATTAGCGCTTTTCATTATATGTTGAACCAGCTGATCAGTATATCACTCTTTACCAATTAATTACAACTGCAAACTTAATATCATAGAATGAATTGCAACAAAAAATGGATAAAATGGTAGATTTATAGATTCAATGTTGGAAAAAATTATGAAGAAAAATGCAGTTTCACTCCTTTACCATCCAACTGAAGTGAAGGTCACATCTCAAAAGTGGCACAAATTACCTTTCTATGGAGGAATATCCCTACAATTAGGAGTCTTTATAAAGGACCAATTTAGGATTTCCCTCTACCATAGGAACAATTTAAGTTGTTTATTCAATAGAAAGTAAGACAGAACTGATCGTTTGGACAAGAGGTGTGTACAAGTTGAGAGCGGAGGAGCAAGAGAAATTTCCTTCATGGGAAACCATCCCACTCTACGAGTCATCTGGTGGAGGAGGTACACACAAGTGACTTCACCCCTTAAAATCCTGCACCTTATTGGAAAAGGATACAAAATGGACATACTAGAAAAGCTGGAGAAAAGAAGACAAATGAAAAAAAATCATACCCTTAATGGTATTGTTTTTCAAAGAAATTCCTCACTGATGGAAATCTCTCTCTCATTCAAGAAAATGCTTTGTGACCCTGAACCATGAACCTTCCTGACCACCTCCATCCCCTGCCCTGGCAGACACTATCCTCAGGCCTCACCTCTCTGCCCCCCCACTCGCCATCGCCCACCTCCCCTGTCCCCTCCACTACTCTCACCAACTTCAACCAATTCAGCCACCTCTTTCCTCTGTCCACATCCAATAACATATATAACTGACATGCATGAGTTTCTTTGTACCTGAGGATGACACCAATGTGTTGAAACTAGTCCTACCTGGTAAAAAATTTGGTATAGAGACAAATTGTTTTTTTTTACTTCAGTTGCATTTCCAACAGTTCAAGCTTCTCTTCCATTTTGGGAAATTACAAGTAATACTGGAAATGATTTTCATTTTGGCATGAAAAATCAACACTTTAATTAAAGATTACAAAATTACATTTGAAAAAGAAGCAAATGGTATCAGATAAAAAGGCTATCTATCTCAAATAGTGCTATTCCTGGTAGTTTGGATTTATGCATAAAATGCCTAAGAAATCCCACTTGAGTTTCAGTCAATTTCAGGAAATTACAATATTAAAAATGAAACAAATATGTATGAGATAAGTGTGTGACCTTGTTTGAGAACCACTGCTACCAAATAATTCAAATGCATTCAATAAATAATTAACGGTATGCAACCTTTTTAACTTTGTAGAAGCTATCACTTGATGAGGAACTTTCAACTTCCTTGTAATTTTCTCTCATAGATTTAATGAATCTTTTATAAATCCCTATTTAACCTCGATATATTTATTATAGCAATAGAACTGCATGGCCACTTATCAGATTACTTGAAAATATTAACATAAAACATTTCATGGGGTACATATATAACTTGATGAATCAGGCCAATAAAAATCATACCTAAGCTTGAACTATTTTTTATGCCTTACAAGCTGGAAAATCTAACCCAGAAAACTGTTATCCATTTCAACTTTGAGAATCCTAATTTCAGCTTATGCAGGGAGTGAAGAGGAATTTTTGACCACTTGCCAATATACAAGCTATTTTAAAAACTTCCTGAGAACAAATGTTTTCCTCAAGAATCAATCACATTCATGGCTTATTCAACTGGCCAATCATCGTGTGTGCTTCTAAATTACATTATACTGGTCATTATAGAAGCATTAACTTAATTTGATATTGTTGAAGGTAAATTTCTGCATATGCTAAACTTACATAGTTACAAAAGAAAATAAAAAGAATTGGTAGAGAATTGAAATTTTTACATTCATGCTATGACATTAAACCTTCATGATTGAGAAATCTAAATGAATTATTAATGAATGACTATTCCATTGTTTTAGGTTGTGGCCAGAATAATAAGAAAATACCTCAAATCAAAAATGCACAAACATAATTGGAATCGATGAAAAGAAATTACACCATGCAGATATCTATCCACTGAAGAAAGGGTAGGTGCAACAATGTGAGCTAATTCGGACAGTAAAAATATAAAATGGATATTTGGTGGAAAAATGTACATACTTGGAAAAGTTCACCATTAGATATGTAGCCATCATTATCCATGTCATAAATTCTGAATGCAAACCTTAACTTGGATTCTTTATCTCCTTTGACACTAAATTGAGACACTCCTTGAATAAATTCTGTAAACAGAATGGAAAATATCAGCAGAAAAGTTTTATCAATAATATAAAATGAAAGGAAAGTGTTTCAGAAATACCTTTAAAGTCAACTTCACCATTTCCATCTGCATCAAAAATATCTATTACGCGTTGTACCAGTGGATTTTGTTGTAATTCCGGAAGAGACATAAACTCATCGATACTCAATGATCCGGAATTGTCCAAGTCTAACTTACGAAACCTCTTTCCAAGCCTTCTGATTTCATCTGCATCAACTACATTTTTCGTAAGAAATAAAAATTCACATTAAATTCTGAGATACATGCACAATTCGTATTATAATAGAGGTCCATTCAATATTAAATAACACATCGTAATTTGTCGTTTAAAGCGCACCAACCAGGTAGTAATTTTATGGGTATACCTACTTACTGCACTTAAATCAAACCAATCCTTATAACTAAAAGAAATTTTCAATTGGTTGCCAATTACTTACATATTTTTTTACAAAGACATATCTCAACAATGAGTTAAGCGGGTTATGGTAACGAATGACGCCAGACTATTTCAAATTTCCAAAAGTGGCTGTTATTATGCACCTTAAAGTATTCCAACCAATGTATCATTAACGAAAGATGACATATTTATAAACATAGTATTTCTTTTCAATCCTCCTAGCAAAGATTATCCATTAAGTTGTCCACCATAAAGGATGGAAGCCTACACCGCGAATGTTATCAGTCTCATGAAATGTTATTGAGGTAAGATAACTAATACGGAATTAGGAAAGAAAAACAAAAGAGAAAATATAGGCATATCAATCACACATTTGCTCGACGAAATTTTGTTTATTTCGTTAAGGTATATAAGCTAAGCAATGTATTTGTGTACCATGAAACTTACAGTTAGAGCATAGCTCCATGGGCAGAGAACTTTCATTACCCTGAAATAATAAATAAAGTAAAATTTAAACATTTTATATTTCACATGGACAGTAATTAGTATCAGCAAGGTTACACTAGTTACTAATAAAATTTCTTCGTTGTCGTAGGGAAAATGAAGACATGGGATATTTTTACATAGTATAGTACATATAATGAACTCTTTCAAGCAAACTATCAAGAAAACAAAACTGTACACATAGGATTGTGACATCTTGGCCTTCGGATCTTGGGGGCACATCGACGGCAAGTAAATCATAAATTACAAGACATCTATAGCAATTGCCTCGCGGCATTTACTCATCGCTGATTTTGCCAGAAAAGATCATTAAGAAATTACCATTTTTAGATTGGTGCTTCCAGATCACCAGTGAAGTTGTCAAAACTGATGCAGTACAGGTCGCACAGTTATCACAACCCACCGGAAATAGTAAAATTGGTAAGGAGCAACGCGACGTTGCCGCCCTGATTTTGACGCAGAAATAAACAATGTTCTAACTTTAAAAATCATCCACAAATGTAATTTAAATTCTCAAAATTCACCACAATTTCTAAATATTATAGTATAGAAAATCAGCTGTTAAAGAAAATACCCTTTTTGTAGTGGATTGTAAAAAATATATAGATTTAGTTCATATTTAGGGTGGCATTTAAAATGCATTTTGTATTTACAACATACTTTCAAGAGTGTTTTTAACTTTATCTTTCACCAAATGTTTAAATGAGCGTAAAAAAATAAACGCGATGAAAGCAGTGTGCCGATAACTGGCAACAGCGCAGATACCACAGTTTCCTAGGTACCTTGGGTCTCTCTGCAAAGAGGAACAATGGCGTCCGGAGTGAGTATTGTGTACTGAATTAATATCTAAGTATTACCTCAGCCATCGTATTTCATTGGACTCTTCCTTGAATGGAAATGTATTAATTATTGAATTAACTTTCTTTAACGTTGTTTATATTTTGCAGACTCTTTTCACTTATCCAGAAAATTTCAGAGCCTACAAGGCTCTAATAGCAGCCGAATATTCCGGAGCCAAAATAAAAGTTGCACAAGATTTTGTCTTTGGGCAAACAAATAAAACAGAAGCTTTCCTCAAAAAGTTTCCTCTGGGAAAGGTATGGGGTGTATTATATTTGAAAAGTCACTAAGCACACGCACCGGTATGACGTGTCATGCCACCCATGTGGTTATTTACTCAGAATCAAAATAGAAGAATAAACTATTTTGGTGCTGATCAATGCTACTGTTTTTAGTGACACTTCGTCAGCACCAAATTTTATTGGTCTGTTGAAAGTTTAGGCTGTATGTATAAAATATTTCGGTACTGTCAGGAAACTGAATTCAGTTAATTGGCCAAAAATCATGAATTGGAAGATTTAGTCATATAAATTAGGCTCAATAAAAGTATTTATTGTGTTTTATAGTGTTAGAAATGTTCTGTTCTGCTTCTGTAAAGTTGTAAACGTCAGTACTCATGTTGTAGGTGCCTGCGTTTGAAACAGCTGATGGGAAGTGCATCACGGAGAGTAATGCCATTGCCTATTTCGGTGAGTGATGTTTGGTGTTCCATTCTTCACCAACCTCTTGCCTATGTAATTTGTACTAAGTTACTCATTGCATTTCATAGTTGCCAACGACCAATTACGCGGTCGAAGTGATCTCGAAAAAGCCCAAGTTATTCAGTGGATGGGATTTGCCGATAATGACATCCTCCCCGCATCATGTACGTGGGTATTTCCATGTTTAGGCATTATGCAGTACAATAAGCAGGTGAGTGAACTATTGACAATTTGAACAAGTTGTTATATCCCCCAACGGGCCACACTTTTGTCCCAACTCTTGGTAATTTAATCTTTACGGAAAGACGAAGCTGCTGAGAATATTATTTGTTTTCAGAACACAGAACGTGCTAAAGAAGATATTAGGAAAGCTCTCGGCGCTTTAAATTCTCATTTGTTGTACGTAACTTATTTAGTTGGAGAACGAATTACTCTGGCTGACATTAGCGTCTGCTGTACTTTGCTGCACCTTTACCAATATATTTTGGATCCAGGTTTCAGGTATGATTTTATGGGCTGATGCTTTCAAATGATAATCTTGTTTTAGTTCTTTCCAAATTCATATTTGTGTAATGCCACTGTTATTTGTTCATCATTACAGGAAACCATATCAGAATGTTAACAGATGGTTCACCACCGTAATAAATCAACCTCAAGTGAAAGCTGTAATTGGCGACTTTACTCTTTGCGAAAAAATGGCTGAATTTGATTCGAAGAAGTTTGCCGAAATGCAAGGTAATCTTTAGTCCTTGAGTAATTACTTTGCAGGCGTTTTAATAGTAATGAGCTCATATCCAGTGTGTTTTAACCCTGGTATAAAACAAGATTACTTAAAAGCGATTGAGAACATTTTTAGCGCTGATTGGCTACATAGACTGAGGAAAAAGTATCTCTGAAAACATTCATTTTTTATGATTATTATGTGATGTCCTTTGAACTGTATAAATTCCTTGTACATGAATTAAACGGAACAATGTTCCTTTGCTTTGGGGTTTTTCTTTTACCTTATATTGTCTTTATGAAACAGTGTAATTTGAGGGAAAGCTCATAAGCTAAGCAGTTTCATATGCCATAACCATGTTAACTAATGGTCTACTTGTATAATTTCGGTATCATTTTAAGTGCAGTGCACACATCCAATGAGATTGTTGATAATTCATGTTAGAGTAAGGAAAGATTTATTTGCAGTTGTATGTCAAGCTTTTAGACAAGGAACACAAAAGACTTGTTGTATTTCCACATTTTTATTGAGAAATTGGGAGAGTGCATGTATGGAAAAATTCTGTCAATGGCTCAGGTAAACATTGTTGGTCAGTGCCTAAATTAAATGATGCAACATGAAATATGTGGAAGATAATTTAGCAAGGCATTTAAAAAATTTTATTTTCAATTATTTCAAAAATTCATTAACGATTGGACCTCACATGAGATCCTGTAGATTGCAACTAATGGTTGAAAATGCTTGGTGAAATAATTAACAAAGTTATTGTTCACTTTATATTCAGTCTTTGGTTATAAGGATATGGAAATTTGCATTGAAAATAAGTGTCCCATATCAAAACAGAGTTCTCATTGACAATTTACCTGAACTAGTAATTCTTGTACATTCCGATAGAGGTATATTTGAGAAAGTGCTAGTCACAGAGTTTATCTTTTTAGGAAAGATGAAAAAAGATACAGGGAAGGATAAGAAATCAAATAAGAAGGAGAAACCAGATAAGCCTCAAGAAAAACAGGCAGAGACACCCAAAAATGCTGCTGAAGAATTAGATGAGACTGAGCTGGCTCTGGCAAAGGAACCCAAGAGCAAGGATCCAATGGATGCACTGCCAAAGGGGTAAAATTGGCAATATATCTTTTAACCAAATTAACATACATACATTGATCTTTCATTTTCACAACTTCCATGATTTCATGAAGTAAATTAAGGGGATTGTGTGAAATAAATGTTACTGAATTTCATATACTCCAGGATTTGCAATAGAAAGTTTAAAATTGGATGTATTTTCCTTGTTCTGTGTAATTGGGTTGCATCTTTATTTCCCTTAAATGTTTATTTATCATTATTCAGAGATGATACATGAACATAGTGTGTATAGTATTCTTTGGTAGAATTAATACAAGGTACAAGCATAAAAATGGAAATACAAAGGATGCCAAGGCAGTGTAAATGCATACCTTTTTCTTATTGTTCATCTAGAAATTGTCAATATTCTATATACCTGTAGACATAGTCAGAGAAAGTATGGAGATAGATACATACCAGAAGTACTAGGGATGAGCTGCAATATAGTATTACATCAGGTGCAATCCAATTACTATTATTTCCGTAAAAATTTGATGGCAATATGTTTTGCTGGTGTCAACTTCAATATTTCTCATATATCCAAGAACCATAGCATGAATTTTCGCCATATGGTTATTTTAGCATGATATTCTGCACTGCCCCTTAGTTCTTCACGAGCCCAAACATGCTTGGTTAAGCAATTAAAATGTATCTCACAGTCAACATGTGAGTTCATGGAGAAATATAACATGACAGTATTATTCTAATGAAGAATATGCTGTTATATCTGCTGTATTTTGATTGGCAAGGTGGCTGTCTACAGAGAGAGTGGATGTTGTGTGAAGAACACCCAAGCATGGAGGACACCTATGTTGAAGCACTAACCCATGTTGTAATTATTTATGACAAGGGTGGCTTAATCATGATCAATGATTCGACAGGGGTATCTCCATCGACATTGTGTTCATTATATCCCTTTTCTCTGTTGATAGTCACCTTGACAACTGTAATGCAGAGAGGAGTATTTTTTATTATGATTACATTGGCTTGGAATATATCTGTAAAATTTTAAACAAATCGCAGCAAAAATTCTAATGTTATTCCTCAAGTATTTCTTTGTCAGTAATCTGACTGGTAGCTTGTACTCAAATTTTGGCCTTAACTGCATACCTCTGATGAGGTTAATACTATAAGACAAAACAGGTATAATGGCAGCGGTCAAAATCTGCCATTTGGAGTATTCATTGTCCATGTATCCTATATTTTCTAGTTGAACTTCTATTAAAAATGTTTTTATGAAACTCATATTAAAAAGGATAAGTTGAGGCTCGTATGGCATCTTATTAGACTGACTATGTTAAATATTTCCTTTAGCCATAAAGGGTTTTTTTACACCACTCTAAAAGGAATAAAGGAGGGGAATGAGATTGGTGTGGTGATTCACAGGGAAAGTTAATCACTTGCCAGTGATCGGACACATTCAAAATAGTGATACATTCACATTTACACAAGTGGCTGTCTCCCTAATATTTTTACAAGGAAATTAATCTTCTTGCCAAGGACTGTATTTAGGAATTTACAATGCACACAGTTGCACGGATTAGCCCCAAGTAGTTTACGGTGAAGTTTTTCTCTTGCTAGGTATCAGATCTGAGCTACTTAGCCACATGCATGTTAACCAATAAGAAACCAAATAGGTTTGGGAAGATATTAATCCATATACCTACTTTAAGGGAATAAAACTCGCTTATTTTGACACCATAGAAAAGCAATACCAACACTCAGGAATATGAAGTAGACAAAACACTGGATGGCCTGATGGTGTTGAAAACCTAAAACCTTCCCCCTTGTGTGAATGTGTATGTCTTAGTATTTTGAATTTCCCTGATCACAAGGGAGGGATTAACTTTCCTCCTAAATCACTACACCAATCTCATTATTCCCTTCCTTCTTTTTCCTTCTATAGTGGTGTAAAAAAACCCTTGTGGCTTAAATAAATATTACCAGTCATAAACTCCCATCGCCAAATAGCATATCCTAATTAAGGGTTTTAATGTAACATAGATTTTGTGTCCATTGCTTATTCTTTTTCTTTCAGTACATTTGACTTAGAGGACTTCAAAAGGTACTACTCCAATGAAGATGAAGCTAAGTCCATCCCATATTTTTGGGAGAAGTTTGACAAGGAAAATTGGTCAATTTGGCATTGCGAGTATAAGTACCCCGAAGAGCTAGCAAAAATATTTATGAGCTGTAATTTAATCGCAGGTGAGGCAGCTGTGAATGCATGGTACAGTAGATTAGCATATTTTTTTGGCCTTCCATTTTCCCCAGCAAGTTTCAGGTGTTGTGAATTAAATGCCTATACACATTCTTCTTTGTGATTCACGTCTATGAATATTAAAAAAGATATTATTCCCATCTGAATGATATTTTCATGTTAGTTCTTTGCCATTGTCAGTAATTGTGAGGACCATTGTGCAATAATCGTAAAATCTGTGAATGTCAAAAGTTTGTAAAAATATTACTAGATAGCACAATTTGTTTCAAACTTTTGTATGATTGGTTGGATCTCTCTCTCTCAAACCGTGATAATTGATATGTTTGTTAGAAAGATCTCTTATGAAAGCCCATTCAGTCCAAATTACTTGAATATTTTGAAATTTTATTCTGGAGAATGTGACTATGTTGCTCCAGTTTTGGCCAATGCAAAGTCTTTTTCTTAGGGTTGGTTGGAAATCACTGCTAAAGGATACTAAGCAATACCCAAGTACTTGCAATAGTGGGATTATCTCTTTGTAATTTAAGTGAGTATGTTCCTTCCTATCAAGGCAGGATACATTTTCATAGTGAATGTCATGGAGTTTTGTGTTCATCAATGAAACTAAACAAGATATGACAAGTAACTATTAAGTTGTGCCTTTTGCTGGTAGTAATGAATAATTCCCCAAGAGATAATTGAAGTTCTGCTGTAACAGGCAGCTATTTCAAATTGTATTAAAGTCACAAAAGTTACCTGTTATCAGAAAGGCGCTACTAAAGATAAAATTATTGTTGCATAAGAGTTGAAATATTTGGAGGTCTGTTGTTTGAATGGTGGTGGCTGGATAATTACAGTTAATCATGCTAGCATTTTCATTATTTGTGTTCTGTTCGATAGTTAATATTCCATTTTTATCCATTTTAGGATTTTACCAGCGGCTTGGCAAATTGGCTAAGAATGCATTTGCTTCCATGTGTGTATTTGGACAAGATAATGATAATTCAATATCAGGAGTGTGGGTGTGGAGGGGCCATGATCTAGCCTTTGAGGTAACATTTCATTTTTATTATTTTATTTCCCTAAATGTAGTGTTGTATATTTTTGCTTGCTGAATTGAAACCTAAGCAATTTTAAATTTGGCATTAACTGAGAAACTTATACCACAATGCAGGTGTCACAACTATGGTATAATAGTAATTTTACTGGCCAATCTTGATGTTGTTTTTGTTACCAATTAAAAAATTTTTAATTTTGAGCATTTTTCTGGCAGAGACATAGATAGGATAGGTATCATCATGCAATCAATATTTACATTTTAAGTGAAAGGCTAGTTGCTGGTTTATGTGGTGGTCTCTCGTTTGGATATTTTTGTTTTGCAGTGCACAGATAAATTGATCTTATTAAAATAAAATCATTGCAGTTGCAAAAATTTGTGGATTCAATGGTAATGAAATCATTTTTTAAAAATGGAAGACTGCTAAGAGTTTTGGCAAAATTTGCCTGCAATCTACACTTGCTATTATCAATGTAGTATTAAGTAAGAAACTTTGGATGAAGACAAACTTTGAACAAATAGACACAAAAAAGGATGGCTGTATTGTGTTGTCTCATTTCACAGTTGTATGTACTAAAGTTTCATTCTGTACATGAATAATCACTTATACCTGGCACTAGGTCTAGGGACTTGACAGTTGCAATTGCGCATCAAATGACAGCCAAAAATCAAATCTCCTCAGATCTCTGAGACCTTAAATAAGGCTCAGGTAATGAAATACCACATGAAAACATTTCTGTTCCAGTTTTAGCATAGTAAAATATTCATGCTATATGTAAGAGAAGTAGTAGATCCAAACTTAAGCATTAAAATCCATTCCCTTACTCAGTCTATCCTGACCTATGAACAATTGAATAAAAAAGCACCTTTGTACCTTCTGATAAAGTTGCTAATAGCACTTCAATTGAGTGTTTATTCAGAGGTTGACTGAAATCTGGAGATATCAGTTGTTAGCCGTCAAATTTTAAACATTTGACTGGTATATTTTTTACAAATGTAAATTATTGTCTTATAATACTATTAATTTCATTGCTCTGTTGTTCAAGTACATGACATAAAACATGGTGTGTAGAATAAGGAAGATAAATAAAAGAATAATACCCAAAATTAAGTTCTACACAGAGAACACTATATTACACAAAAAAGTTGCATTAAAAGATTTTAATTTTTTAAATTATAAAATAAAGCTGTATTAGCAGCATTATGATGAATAATTAACAAGTTAAATGTTATTCGGTGATTTTTTTTATTTCAATGTAGGTTGTGTCCATTTCCATCGTTAGCTACGTACAATGAAGGTGCAGCAAATAGTTTTTACAGTGTGTGTGACTTGTTTGCAACTAACATAAGCATGTCAAGTTTTTGACTGAAAGAGATACTACTCTACTGCTGCTGTCTGTGTTTCATTTGAGGATTTTCATTAATTTCTTACATATATTCAAGCTCTTTTCAGTTGTGATGTACCCAAGGTATTTCATGGTCAGCATTGGCCTTGCTTTTAATAAAAGAAATGCTTTTGCTGGTACTCTTCTGATAACGTGGGATTAAAAATTTTCAAACAAATGAATATCATAAAATGTACATGTTAGTGTGGTCACTTTAACGTAAAATAAGGCATTGGTCATGATTATTTTCATATAAACCACATATTACAGCTTTTTTCAACACCTGAATAAAATATTGAAAAGTAATATTATCTTTTTATATGAGGAAGTATGTTTTTACTCAAGTTTTTTTTTTTAATATTTTATCTTTGGATTGCCTATTTACAAATTAACATTAACAAATTTTGTTGGTATTTTATCCAGCAAAAAACAAACAGAAAAGAATGTGCGGAACATAGTTATTTACATGGTTTGGAATAGGAATCTGAACGAATGTATCCAGTCACAAGAAAAGTTTGCTACCTAGGCACAGTTTAATGAGAGTATGCACTGATTTAAGGGAAAAGAATAAGAAAGTTGAATTGAGGAAATGTGATGTGATTCTCTAGAGAGGTTTTCATGTGGTGGCTTAGTAAAAGTTGGATTGCTAAAATGATTTATCACTTTATCTCCATCATTCTAGATATTTTCCAAAATAAACCATAAAATATCTCTAAATTGGCCCTTGTTCTAGGGAAAACAATTAGTAAAAAATGCCCATTTAACATCCTTGGATTTGAAAAAAAGTTAACCTTGATCCTAATAAAGGAGTCATTAAACATTTTAAAAGGTATTGTGGTTCTAAACCTATCTAATAATTTCAACAGCTTACTAGGAGCCTGCTTAATTGATCAGATCTATTTCCTGCTAAAAAGGCATTGCTATTTTGGCTTGCCTTTTCAAAGGAACTTCTAATGATAATGTTTTACATAGGGCATATTTCTGCTTCTTGTACCATGCCATTTTTGTTGTTGAATCGTTTCAAGCTGGTTCTTTTTAATTTTTTAACTTCATTTCAATACGCACATTCATTCACTTTGTGTAGATGAAGTCTAACAACCTGGTAAATTTTCTACTTGTACAAATAGTAAAAACTGAAAACAAGTATAATTTCACATTATTAAGAAGACTAGTGCAACATCATACCAAATGACTCGGGACACACTTCACATGAATTCTATGGTTTGTGGCTCAACTTGATGGAACTTCATGATGAAAAGTAAATAATAATAACTTTGTAAGTTCCACTATTTATAGTTTTAAAACAACTGGTTTCGTTGAATAGTCAACATCATCAGATAACTATTTTACATGATGGTGTCGACTATTCGATGAAACAGGTCATTTTAAAAATATAAATCAGTGGAACTTACAAAGTTATTATTATTCACTTTTACTCTTCACATGTATGTTATTTGTTATGAAGCCTATCACTATGTGATAGGCTTCATGTCAGCTGAAATCTAACAAATAAGTATGCATGTAGGTAGTTGCAAGTATGTACATATTTTAATGAAAGTGGTACTGGCTCACTACAAACTGTTTTACTGGACTAATTTTACTGTTAACTAATTGGAAGATTCAGTGCTCATGGACAGAAGTGTGTTGTTCATGCTGCAGTTAAGGTACCTACTAGATCATAGTTAAAATAGGGTCTAATAAGTTGATTAATACCCTGTTTTAAGGGGAGAAATCATGAACCATGTTTAACTCTATTGGAACAAGTGTTTTATGTTTGCAGTAGTTATTAAGACCGTAATAAAAGTGCTCATAAATATTTTCTTGTTTCAGCTTTCCCCGGATTGGAAGGTTGATTATGATTCTTACCACTGGAAAAAGCTAGATTCTAGCTCTGAAGAAACTAAAAAGATGGTGCAGCAATACTTCAGCTGGACTGGAAATGACAAGTCAGGAAAGAAATTTAACCAAGGAAAGATATTTAAGTGAAGCTCAAATTGATGATTCCTCAACAATGACCGATGTTTGATATTTTGCATAGGTTGTGGCGTTGGTGTTGCAAAATAAATCAAGTTTACCAATTGTTTTTTTTTTATTGATGCATTCAGTACTTTTTGTTTCTACTACAGACTAGTCCCTACCTTATTACTTCTTAAAATATTGGCCCAAATTTAACATTACACTAAATTTGGTTCAAGTTCAGGATTAGGTTCAAGACCTGGATTAAACATTAAGCTAACACAAAATTATATTTTCTCGCTAATTATGCAAATAAATGACAATCTCACTTTGTCAAACGAACCAAATAAAATACATACTACTTGCCTTCATCCTAATCATTTCCTGCAGATGTTTGTATAGTGAATATGATTATTACTCCCTTTAATGGAGGTTTTGAAGGTGCTAATGATTGATACTGTTTCTTGAATTCATGTGACATACTTTACCAGCCATCTCAATATATAATCAATCATTTTTCATTAAAATTTCAAATAAGCAAGACTTCATATGACACCACTATTTCATTTTTCTGATCCTAAGCCAGCATCTGTTCACAAATTTATCATTAATGTCTCCATCCTTGTTATATCTGCGATACTGGAATTTTCATATTTTTCTTGGCTGAATAATGAAATTTGTGGTGAATGGCATAATTATTGATACATTACCACTTAACAGTCACAAACCATATTTGATGTAGTTTCCAGATTTACTTCGTAGAAGTGATCCCAAACTCAAAGGAATACACTTGATATTTCAAAATTATTTATTTAGACCTTCTGGACACCAAGCATGACAGTGACTACATTATCAAAGTTGTGCATTTGGAAAAAAGGATTTCAACTTAAATGTTAAAATATTAAATGACATGTTGTTTACCTTAGGTTCACCCTTTCTCTCCCTTGCTTTTAACCATCCCCCAACAGTCAGTCCGTGCAATGGGCTGCCTGCATATCGACAACATGGTTTCCTCTCCCCCACTTCCTCCCTACTACAAGCCTGCCATCCTTTCCTCCCCCCAATCGCACCTTTCCTAACACCTACCAATAACCATCACTGCCCACAACTCCCACCTCATCCACCAAGGATGTACAAGGTCCGTCCCAAAAGTAGCACGACTTGAGTCAATTTTGAAACATTTATTGCCAGACTAAAGTCTTCGAAGTAGCACCCTTGTGCATTCACACCGCTGCCAGTGGGTTTTCCATGCCTGGAATGCTGCTTAGCTCTCTCATCACAGCCTGTTGTAATGCTTCCACCATGCTGCAGTGACTTCCTTTCAGCATGAATTTGAGGTGGGGGAAGAGGAAGAAGTCTGGTGGGGTATTGTCTAAAAAATTTGGATCTTCACTCACATGATCGAGAAGTTCTAGGCAGATCTTTATGTGAGTTTCCTTTTGTTCGTCTGAGAGCAGTTGCAGCACCAACTTCACATACACACCTTTCTTGTGCCCATGTTTTCAGTCGTCAGTCAAGTCACTTCTAGGGATGCCAAGTTCAACAGAAACTATGTAAAAATTTAATCTACTATCCCTGTCCAACAAAGCCCCTTGCAAGATTTTTGTCACTTTTTGGAATGATCGGGGTGTTCAATGTTTTCTCTACCCTCCTGAAAAAACTTGTACCACTCAAAAACACCTGATCTACTCATGGTATTATCACAATAAGGTGCCTTGAGTATGTCATAAGTCTCTTTCTTGGTTTTGCCCAGTTTCTCGTGAAATTTGATGGTGTAGTGCTATTCCAGTTACCGGTTCATGACAGAGCGTATCAAGGTCATGTTATAGAGGTATCGCAAATGAATGATCTGCACTCCGCAAAGGCTGGAGGCTCCCAGCCTTTGCGGAGCCTCTCCTCCCTCATACCCAGCCAGAGAAACTGCCACCCGTCTATCTGGGAAAAAAATGCCTTCCTACTTTTGGGATGGACGGTGGCATATGAAAAGTATATTAAATGCAATCCCTGTATGAGTACCTGATCATGATGCTATGAGTTGAAACCTAGGTTGTCTATAGAAATAATTTGTGGAAATACTTCGTATTCTTTTGGGTCACAAATCAGTGTGGTTGTGGAGAAAGTACGAGGGTCATCCGGAAAGTAGTACCCGTTCGTGAAATAAAGACACAAAAGTAAATATTAACAAACATAAAAAATTTTATTTGAAAGAGGATACTTTAAACTACTTCTCAACATAATCTCCAAGCAAATTAAGGCATTTGTCATAACGTGTGACAAGTTTCTGTATTCCTGCTGCATAGTCCTTCGCCGCCAGCTCATTGAGATACAGGGTCACTCCTTCTTTAAGTTCTTCATCGCTGTCAAATCTTTTTCCTGCCAAAAAGTCTTTAAGCTTTGTAAAGAGATGAAAATCTGAAGGGGCCAAGTCCGGGCTATACGGTGGATGGTCGAAAGTTTCCCATTTGAATTGCTGCAAAAGTTTTTGTGTTATCCCAGCTGCATGAGGCCTGGCATTGTCATGAACGAGAATGACACCAGTAGACAATAGACCTCGCCGCCGATTTTGTATTGCCTGCCGTAATTTCTTTAATGTTTCACAATACGCATTGGCATTAATAGTGTCTCCACGGGCCATAAAATCAATAAGCAATACACCTCGTCGATCCCAGAAAATGGTTGCCATGAGTTTCCTGGTGGACAGAACTGTCTTGAATATTTTTGGTTTGTTTGGTGAATGAGCATGATGCCACTCCATTGACTGTCGTTTACTCTCAGGTGATACATAACAAACCCATGTTTCGTCACCAGTAATTATGCGAGTCAAGAAAGAGTCTCCTTCATCAGAATAACGTCCCAAAAACGTCAGTGCTGCAGCCATACGCTTGGTTTTGTGCTCATCTGTAAGCATGCGAGGGACCCATCTTGCACAAATTTTTGCATAATGCAGATGGTGTTTCACAATTTCATGAACAATTGTTCGAGAAACATTGGGAAAATGCTCACAGATGTCATCAATTGTGACGCGCCGATCGTTCCTCACGAATTCGTCAACTGAGCCCACCAGTTGGTCTGTAATGACAGACGGTCTCCCTGAACGCTCATCGTCGTGTGTGTTCCCCCTCCCCATGTTGAAGTTGCGACACCACCGCCGAACAGACGACTCGTCCATTACATTGTCTCCATACACCTCCTTTAATTGGCGATGAATATCACATGGGCGAACGTTTCTTGCATTGAGGAATTTAATCACTGCCCTCACTTCACAACTGGCGGCGTTCTCAATTTTTTTAAACATTGTAAACAATCACAGAAACAACACAGGCAATGCTAGCGTCACGCAACTTGGCTCAGAGAAGGCAGACAAGCCACTGAAGCTATCTGACCTCGTCCAGCGGCTACTCGCATCGTCAGCACTTCATGCGGCACGAACGGGTACTACTTTCCGGATGACCCTCGTATGTTTGATAATAGCATCTTAGATGAATAGGTTACTAAACAGCAAATTTTGTTGATTTACAAGTTTCAAATGGCAATAAAACCCAAGTGGTTGTCAAACAAAACCTTCAGTTATTGCGTTATGTCCAATGAGGGCGTGGACATATCCCATTTTATCTCTACAGTGACCAGCAAGACGGTGGGTTGACCCCCAAATCAGCTGACATCATCACCTCTAATATGCTGCAGCAGATTCGTGTTTGAGGAGTATAAAAACTTGCAGTAAGATTTGGCCACTTGAAATAGTTACAAACACATCCTTCCACTGAGGAACTATTTTCAGGCCACACTATACAGGTCAGTAATTTGGTAGCAACAAGAAGTTGAACAATGTTATTTTGATTCTGTTGATCTATATGCCCACTACAGCAACAATGTTTCATCTGCACAAATATTTTTTAAAAAATTGCTCTTGGAGTTTAACTATAAAAAAAAATAATTTGACAAATTCATTACTGCCACAGGAACAGCTAAGGGTACACTAAAATCCTTGTTTCTCCACAAGGTGCAAAAACTGCTTGAGCATTACTGTAAAAACTGGAATATTCAGATTTACAGTACCAAGGTTTATGTGCCATGGAAATTTTAGTAAATTAAATGAAAATGATTTTTTTATTAATTTTTCTGCCAGTAAAGACTACTCAAGTTAAGCTGCAGTAAGTTTTCAAGTAAACCCTGTAAGTGGATGATTTTTTGAGAAGTTGCATAGAAAATTGCTTACACTAATTTTATTTGGCATACATACCTCTTTTAAAATCTTAACAGTTGAGAGGTCCTGCAGTAATGCTCGAGCAATACTTATACCTTAACGATAAATATGAACTTAAATTGTTTTCATCACTGTATTCCTGTGATAACAAATGCTGGAAATTAATATTCTTTTGTGGTAAAGCCACTACTACTAAAATTTTTGTCTTGATCGCTTTTCAAATCTTGGCATGAATGACTAAGTGAATCAATGGACATCCATGAAATCTTGATCATCTCCTATTTACACCACGGACATTTTGCAAAATTTACAAGAAAATGTCAATGGAAGGGTAGTGCAAATAAATTGATTGGCTAAAAGACAGCCAAAATAGGTTTAAAAATAGATTTATTTATAACAAACATTTATACATACATACAAACACACTTTGGTGTAGAGTCCAAATTTTTAATCAAGTATTAACAGAAACATCAACGGTTGTCAAAAAAATTCTGCTATGCTGGCATTCGGCTGTACAAATGTATACAAAAATAACTCCAAAAATTGCGGACAAACACTTTAACAACTACCAACTTCAACACGTAATACTAAGAAATATTGCACTACTGTTACGGAGGTGAAAGGAATGAAACACTAAGGAATGTGAGCTCTCCTAAAAGGCACTTGTTAAGGCTGTGCTAAATTCACTCAATTCTGAATAACCTAAAACCCATTTTGTAGCAAGTGGAATGCTGCACCTAAAGCCCAGCTAATTTCATGATTGTCTATTTTCTTGAAAAGCTGAAACATAAAATTTTCATGAGATAATAAAGAATCCAAAATATATTCATATGATTTGGTGAATTAAATAACATCTACTTACATGCAGTTTGGTCTGAGGTGTTAAGAAGAAACCATCTTGAAGTAAAACTGATATGAATGCTAAATCTAAGCACATGAAAGGTTGGTCTGCATTAGGGTAAGCACAAGCTGAAAAGATCATTGAAAGTAATGATTTAAAAAAAATCAAATGATTCGGCAAGTAATACAGCATAAAATTAAAGTCTTTAGGGACCTTTTTTCTCACTTCTACATTCTGATCAAAATGAAACACAGTCATAACAAAAATGAAATATTAACTATTGGGGTGTCATTCCTTGAAACTTAAATTCCTACATGTAGAATGTATGCAATTTAACGATTTCAGATACCATGTTGGCAGAGGTGACTTCAAACTTTTCTTATGAATTATCACATATTAAACTTTGAATGTGAAACCTTTTTATCAGCCTGCAAAGAATCAAGTTGTTTCTACTAGAGACTCCAGTGCTTTCAAAAACCAATTTGAAAATTTTGGTCATTGCCTTGGATCTGGATAATTTAAATCTTAAAGCCTACCAAAAGTCATTAAATATATGAAACATTTTATAGTATAGACGAAAGTATAAAAAAAAATCACAGGAGATACCTGAACAGAGTCATCCATTAACATGCATACAAACAAAAGTTTTACAGTGCAGAAATCATTCACTCAAATCCCTTTTAATAAAGCTTGAGGTCATGAAATCATTCACCACAAATGGATTTCAAGGAAAATCTAAAGATTGTGGAAAAAGAGGTTCCAAGAACAAAAAGGTGTGGTTATAATTATTCATGAGATGTGCTAACATATTAGCTGCATTTGCCCAAGGGGAGGAAGGATTAAAAATAATTAAAATAGTTTAACAAACAGGAAAAATTCAAAATTAAGACTAAAAAGAATATTCTACAATTCTTTGATGCAAATGTCACTATGACAGAATTTTATACACCAAAAACCATATTTATTAACTGGCCTGTTTGACAGGTGAATGTGGAGCTAGAGAAGTACATTTGTGATTATGATTTTACAAATAAATGGCTCACACATAGAGAGATAAAATAAAAGCAAACCAATATGACTACATAAACTGACACCTAGTTGAGTTACACCCTACAAGAAGCTGATCAGAAAGTTAATGAAATAAAAATATGAATGTTCATGGAAATTTCTCCTGATAGCGAGCACTTCATCATCACTTCACAGCAGAGGTGTGGCAATTCATATTAATTTATACATGATACATGTAATGTTTTATAGAAATACAAAAATATATCATTTATCAATGAGTTAACTAATATAAATGAATTGGTTTAGATTACTTTCACTGGCAAAAAAGATGCTGATTCTTCAAAATTCAAACATATACTGAAATATTATTTGCAAAACAAAACTAGTATTTTTTGTACATATTCCTTATTTTATTCAAACTAGGAATTCTTGCTACTGTGATAACAATTTCTAATGTTCTTGTGGTTCTGTTCTAAAACTACAAAATGTATTTGTGAGGGATGAAGAATGTACTGTGATCATATTATGCTTCCTTATGGGATGCAAGGATGGAGTTAAAGGAGGAATCTTATTCAAGGTATTTTAATGCATTATTTCAGCCATAATTTATGAATAAAGAATTGTAATTGCATATTCCTTATCACAAAAGAACATATAACACATTATCTGCAATACTCCACTCACACTGCATTCTAACGTTTTAGTATAGCAGCTTTTTTACTTAAACTCTCAAATGCTTTGATACTGTCATCAGCCTTACTATCGATTTCTTTCACAGATCTATTTGAAATTATCAAACACTAGTCTGTTCTACATTCAGTAAATCTCATGGTGTCTGGTATCCCTCACCAACAATTTCTGTCTCTCTTCATATAAGACAAAATCAATAATGCTCTTAGAATCACCCCATTGCTATGAATACAAAATAATAGATTTATGCTTAAGGCATGTGTGTCAAGCACAACCTTTCTCCATGCACATAACAAACATGATCATTTCCTTGAGGGTCATCCAATGGCCTTCAGGGGGCAGGGACTATAGAAAACCATCCACCCTCGTACACCCTGAGGTTAAAAATAAAACAGTTTCTGGCATAACTTGATGGAAAACCTTCATACTGACTTATGTATAGTTATGCATATTATGTTATAGTTGCATATTATGTTATAGACCTGATGATGTTATGCTATAATGAAACCTGGGTCGTGAAAATTAAAAAGTTTATGTGGAAAAGTAAAGTGGTTTGAAAGTCACACCGAGGTTTCTGGCATCTTCAGGGGGCAGGGACTATAGAAAACCATCCACCCTCGTACACCCTGAGGTTAAAAATAAAACAGTTTCTGGCGTAACTTGGTGGAAAACCTTCATACTGACTTATGTATAGTTATGCATATTATGTTATAGTTGCATATTATGTTATAGACCTGATGATGTTATGCTATAATGAAACCTGGGTCGTGAAAATTAAAAAGTTTATGTGGAAAAGTAAAGTGGTTTGAAAGTCACACTGAGGTTTCTAGCATCGGCTCCCCTGTATATTCACTAGCCAGGGTGGTCAAGTACAAATTTATAGAAAAAACCAAGTTTTGTGCCACATACAGCATTAAAAATTCAACAGAACTAGCCAAAGCCTTAAATAAAGCAATCCCATCAACAAGCCCTTTCTAGTGTCTTTCGACACCAAGAATCGAGGTGGTTAAAGGCCATTAAGGAAGGAAGGGCAGAGGTTCACGATGAACAACACTCTGGGCAGCCGTCAACCAGCAAGACCGACAACAATTCGACAATTGTTGGACTCTGACTGTCGATTGAGTATCAAGATGGTTGCTATTGATTTGAACTTGTCATCTACTGTTGTGTTTCGCTTTGTTACTGAAGATTTAGCGATGAGGAAAGTGTGTGCCAAGCTCGTGCCCAAGGTGTTTGCCGCAATAGAGTCTGTGAGTTCCTGGCCAAACACCAGGAGCCAACACTGCCCCACTTCCCCTATAATCCTGACGTTACCCCAGCAGACTTCTTTTTGTTCCCTTGGACTAAGATAGCCCTGAAAGGAACCTGTTTTTTGTCCATAGAAGAGATCCAATCAGCTGTGATGAAGACCTTGCGAGAGGTCCCTGAAGATGTCTTGCAGGACCAGTCATAGCAGAGTCGCTGGAAAAATGTGTAGAGGCCCAAGGACAGTACTTTGAAGAACTTTAAATGTTTGTGCAAATATGTTCAATAAATCACTTTAAAAAAATAATTTCATTACTTTCGGAACACACTCTGTATTATGCATATGGTTGGAAACAAAAAGAAAACTAAAAAATTTTGTAACCCTTATTTACTCACTCGACAAGAACATTAAATTCACAATGGAAATACAAGAAAATGAAACCCTACATTCTCTTGACCTAAGCATCTCCATAAAAAACAGACAGCACAGTTTCACTGTCTACTGTAAACCCACATGCACAGACCACATCATACATGCCACTCCCAAACACGCAATAAACCAAAAACTAGGAGTTTTCCAGAGTATGATTCGCTGAGCATTGACTATACCCTTAACAACCTTGCTGAAGAAATAGCCATTATTAAAAAATTAGCAATGGCTTACACATAGCAAGCTATATATGAATTAATGACAAAAAAAAAACAAAAAAATTAGCACTGAGAGAAATTTATTCATCCCATCCCATGGAACAATAGTGTAGGTGATGCATAAAATATATAGGGAAAGCCTCCACCATCATTGGAAAACTCCCCAAAGACTTTGACATAAATAAGCCTTTTACAACAAACAAAATCTCAAAAGCCTACTACTGATCAGTTAAAGATCCTATGGAGACACTTCAACCGAGTGGAGTTTACCGCTTATAATGTAGGGATTGTGAGGCATCATACATTTGACAGATGGAAAGAAGTCTTCGGGTGTGAGCAGAGGATCATTGCCAGGACTTCAACAAAAGAATGAGAGTGTCACAGTTTGCACCCCACCTACTCAACATGGATCATAATGCAAACTTCATACCAAAAATTATGTGCAATGAGAGGAAGGAGAGACAGAAGGATATCCACGAAAAATTGGTCATACTGACCGGTGTACATAGAAAGAAAACCATCACTAATCACCACCTTTTCCCTTTCCACTCTCCCCTCCTAAACATTCCATAATTGCTACCTAAGAATGACTAATGACCTCTCTCCTATCCCAAACCCAGTGACTAACCACAGTACATCCATCCCATTCCAGTCTCCCTCTTGTCCTCTCACAGCAACACCCGTCCCAATCCCTCACCCTTTTCTTCCTTGCATATGCTTCAAAAACAATGTAAATTGCAGATCACATTACAGAATATTTTAACGAACTAAACTGGCTATTTCTAGAATCTCGCAGGAAATTAACATGCTGTCTGTACTCTATCAAATACAAAATTATAAAATCCCTCAATATTTACCAATGGCTTCAATAGCTGTGATAGAACACACAAAATAAATACCCGAGGTAATCATAAACTTGTAATCCCTCATTACAGAACAACTACATACAACCAGTCATTTGCAGTCAAAGCAAGTCATCATTGGAATGAGTTATCATCCGTTATAACTAATGCACCATCTCTCCCATCATCCAAGCAGACACCTCATACATCACTAATTTTTCAGCACACCAAACTGAAAATCCAGGTGTAAGCAGACTTCAAGATCCTTCCTTTTTCTTTTACAGGAGATTTATTGGCATTTGTAAATATAACCAGGAATATTGTTTTACAAGCATTGTTTGCATGTAATTCTTTGTGTACGTATAGTATTTGCATGTATGTGTGTATGATGTATATATTGTGCTATAGTTATTAATTAACTAAGAAACTAATGTATGGTATTGCTGCATATTAGTCCTAAGATATTATATGTACTAATTTTATTGCTATTTATGTATAATTTGTGTAATTCATCAGTAAGTTTAATAATGTAAATGTGACTAGGGGTTAAGTGGTAGACAAGACTCCATAGTCCCAATCTCCCCCGAAAATAAAGATGACTATCTATCTTCTATCCTCTGCACAACCCCATCTATTGATGTTCTACACATAAGAGGGGGGACCCAAAAATATCAGGAATTTTGTTATAGAATCGTTATTTCTCAATATTTTTACATCAAATTTTGTTCACCTTCAAAGTATTCCCCATTGACCACAATGTACTCCTGAAAACGATGCTTCCATTCCAAGAAACTGCGGGAGATGCCGCAACAGTAACTATTAACGGAGTCATCCGCTATGTGTGTATTATAATGCAACAATTTCAGAGAGTAAAAATCATTCGCCTTGACCGGGATTCGAACCCGGATCCCTCGATATCCGGCCGAGTGCTTTAACCATTTAAGCTACCGAGACGTCCTCTTACACTCTGAAATTTAGCCCCCAAAATTTCAGAGTGTAAGAGGACGTCTCGGTAGCTTAAATGGTTAAAGCACTCGGCCGGATATCGAGGGATCCGGGTTCGAATTCCGGTCACGGCAAATGATTTTTACTCTCTGAAATTGTAGCATTATGATGCTTCCATTGTTCGAAACATTTCTGAAGTTCATTTTTCGGGATGTCCTTTAGGTCTTCCAGTGATTTTTGTTTTACCTCCTCCACAGCATCAAAATGCTTTCCTTTCATGTCCCTTTTGAGTCTGGGGAACAAAAAGAAGTCACAGGGAGCTAAATCCGGCGAGTAGGGGGGGGGTGTACAATCGATGCCATGCGGTTTTTTGTCAAAAGCTGCATCACGGAGAGGGCGGTATGAGCCAGCGCATTGTTATGATGGAAGAACCAGTCGCCTGTGTGCCAAAGATCTGCTCTTTTCATCTCGATACTCTCCCTCAATCTCTTCAAAACCTCTAGGTAAAACTTCTGGTTGACAGTTTGACCCAGGGGAACGAACTACGAGTGCACAACACCTCTGCAATCGAAGAAACGAATGAGCATTGTCTTGATTTTTTATTTCACTTTGCGAGCTTTTTTTTGGATGAGGAGAGCCAGCTGTCTTCCATTGGCTTGACTGCTACCTTTTTTCAGAATTGTAGCCATAGCACCAGTATTCATCACCAGTATTCACCTTGGAAAAAAAATCAGGGTCCTCTTCGAGTTGATTTTGAAGCTCAAAACATGCCTGAACTCGACGCTCCCTTTGCTCGTCAGTGAGATGGCGAGGGAAAAATTTGACTGCAACCCTTTTCATATGCAAATCTTCGGATAGAATCCACTGAATTGAACTCCATGACACTCCAGACATCTCACAGAGTTGATTAATGGTTCTGCGACGGTCTTCACAAATTAGGGCATTGATTTTGTCAACGTTTTCATCAGTTATTGATGTTGAAGGGCGGCTTGAATGGGGTTTGTCT
Source organism: Hetaerina titia (assembly GCA_037158775.1). Lineage (NCBI taxonomy): Eukaryota > Metazoa > Arthropoda > Insecta > Odonata > Calopterygidae > Hetaerina > Hetaerina titia. The sequence goes on along the minus strand of CM073770.1, from coordinate 116,228,036 downwards.
TCAATTGACATTTCACCATTATTAAAACGTGTAAACCACTCGTAGACTCTGGTTTTGCTTAGGCCAGCTTCCCCATAAGCAGTCTTGAGCATTACAATAGTTTCCGTGGCCGATTTCCCCAACAGGAAACAAAATTTCACTGCAGCTCTTGATAATCCACCATCACGTTTTGTGCCGAAATGAAAAAAGTTTTTTTACTGAAACAGCTCTCATTGACGGACCAATCCAGTCACAGTGACGGTGCTGCACATACTGATGCAGGTGGCGTGAGCCTGATGTACGATAGGCCAAACAAAGGCTTTCCCCACTCTTGCTCCCCACCGCAGCCCAATTCCCGTTACTTTTAGGTTCCCCCTCGTATATGGGTGTGAGTTTCTTGTAATCAGTTCAGATGATGTTTCAACTAGTCAACTAATCAACAAACTAGTCAACAGTAATAAATTCTTTCCTGTGGAAATGCAGTCTTTTTGATTCTTCCTTCAGATATTACAAATGGATTTCCACAAAATATCGGCCTCAAATATCTCAAATCAGTTTCAAAAGTACAAATTGCACAGTTAGAAAATGACTGGAGTCAAATTCCCAAATGGTGATAGTGTACTTGCAGGAGGCTTTGGTCCAAGGAAAAGCTTCCACGTAATTACTGAATAAAGGGATTTATAATTCATTATTAAAAACAATATCTAAATAAATACATTATGATTCCAGGATGAAGGACTTTTAACTTAAGAAATTAAATATTATCTTTGCTTCCTACAGAAATAAAACTTTATTTGTCGACTAGTTTCGTTTACACTGTAACATCCTCAGGACTAGTGTCACAGTGTAAACGAAACTAGTCGACAAATAAAGTTTTATTTCTGTAGAAAGCAAAGATAATATTTAATTTCTTAAGTTAAACATGGATTTCTACAAAGTTAAGGCCTCAACCATTCAGTGCATGAAGGACTTTTGTTTTAAATATGAGGGTGGGATGAATAGGTACTTCTGTCAGAGTTGTGTAAAAACTACAAAAACTGGTTATTATAACACACAATGTAATTAAATGGCTATAGGAATAGTAATGGAATAGTTATAAAAACAATTTAGGAGAATGATGAAGATATTAACATGCTCTGCTACTCAAATGGCATCATGATCATACAGAGCATTGAGAAGTCTAGCAAGGTCGTGAACTCAAGATTATGGCCTGAAAATTAACAGTTATAAAACCTACGCTGTAATATGGAAAATAGAGAAGATGAAGATAGGTAACGAGTTAAGACGAGAAATAAAATCAAGTGAAGTCTTTCATTTTCCTCAAAAGCAGCATAATGTGGGATGCAAAGAACTTGGCATGCATCAAGAACTCATGATTGAAAGGGTGATACGATGAAGTGGCAACTTCTATGACTAAAGAAAACATTAGCACATGAGGAAGCAATATGTGCAAAATGTTGAGGGGATTGGGCACTTTTTCTATAGATTGGAGCCATAAACCACCAGAAAAATATATCAGAAGGGAAACAGAAGCCTTTGACATATGACGTTTGATGTGGATAACTTACGATCAGATAAACTGATAATACAGGAAACATGGTAGTGAACAGAGGAATGAAAAGATAATGACAACATGGAACACAGTGGAAAAGAAAAGCAAGCAAATAGGCTCAGTACAATAAATGTCATGGAAATAACAGATGGAAAAATATAAGCAAGATCCTTCTAGAAAAAAACAAGGACTAAGGAAAAGACTAAACAGGAAACATTAAAATGGAAACGTTATCATGGCATGCGAGAAATAGCATTAGAAATGGAAGAAAGAAGGACTGCAGTCAACAACAGTCAGGATTGAAGTACTAATAACCATGGTAACATGCTGAGCAAATCATTTCAAATTGCCCAAAAACCAATTTGAATAAATAGCTTGCATGTTTCATGTCCAGCCATTAAACTGGCAGACCAGCCATGATGGGCTTTAACATGCTACCTGAATACCTATAGGAATGACTTATCCACAGCTGGTCCAGGTTTCACAAGAAATGCACAGCATCATAGGCCACTTTGCTATACTCAGCAGAGGAAACAATATGTGTACCAAGACTGAGAGAATGGACTGGCAAAGAGTCGAAATTATTTTGTACTTGGAAATACCAGCATAATTTAGAGGATTGAACTACTGCCAAAAACCAAAGGAGCACTGAGAGAAAATAGTGAAAAATCACCAACAGTCTGATGACAAACATGTGGAAAATTGATAAAAAGAATCTATTAGAGAGTAGAGAAGAAAGAGGTCCTAAAGTGAGAATAAATTCAGATTTAGAAGACTTGGAGGAACAAGAGAAACAATTCTTGTTCTTAGATCATCTTAGAAAAGATACAGAAAGATTAGCTGAACTTTGTTACAATGTTGGAGAAAGTGAAAGCTTTTGACAATGTGAACTGAACTAATGTGAACTAAAATAAATTGGAATAAACTATATGATATTGTTATAATTACATGCTTCCCACAGAGAGCAGTCAACAGTGATTATATGTTGTTAAAACAAAGAAGAAGCTAGAAAAAAGAAGTATACCTGCTTTGCACAGTAAACCTACGATCTTAAATGTGTGTATTGTGAAGGCAATGATTGAGACTAAGGAAAAGATAAAATTTCGCATTTGAATACACAGAGAAAGGAGAAGCATGCTAAGATTTGTGGATGACAATGCCTTACTTACATGGAAGAAAAGTGGCATGACAGGATAATACCCTGTGTAGAGAGGATGAAAAGAAATATGAATAAAACTAATGTAATGGTCTGCATCCAAAGTAAAGAAGATATTTTTTTCATACATTCCAAGAAACTGACGTGACAGTAACTTTTAAAGGAGTCATCTGCAAAATGTTCATTACAATCCCGGTCAAGGCGAATGATTTTTACACTCTGAAATTGTTACATTTTTTCATAAGACTCGTTGGAACAAGTGGATGAGTTTTGATGCTTGGTGAGATAACCAGGAACAGAGGAAGTTGGAAAAATGATAGCAAAATAATGCTAGTAGCAGAACAGGGATAGCAAAAAACTCTTTCTATCAAAAGATACAATTATTAATGGCAAATCACATCACTGTAAACATAAGAAAGCAGTTAAAAACATATATGAGTGTCTTTTCTACAGCTGTGAAACATGGACAGAAGGAGATGCTGAAAAAATAAAATTAGAAACATTGGAAATCTTATGTATGCCGAATGAAGATAATACAGAATGGTGAAAATATAGAATGGTGAAAATAAATGGAATGATTCAGTAATAAATGAAGATGTTCTCCGCTGAGCAAGAGAAGGGTGAAAATTATTGAAGACATATGAAAGAACAGGCAAAATAACTGGGTATGTCCTGAGGCACAACAGTTTATCAAAGATCATAACTGAAAGAATTTTAGAGGGGAGTTAGAGAGGGAAGCCAAGGATGAATTACAAGAAGCAGGTGAAGGAATATTTCAGCAAAGGGAACTAGGAGAGGAACAAGGAATGCAGGGATAGAACAGAAGGAAACAGGAGAGCTTCTAAAAACAATTTGGATTGATAACCTATGGTATTGATGGCCTGAATAAGTTTAAAATATAAACACTTAGCAAATCATATTGAATATTATTTCAAGATATCAACCTTCATTTATTTTTTTAGTAATTATTTTAAGTGCATATTTTCAAGTGCATACAGGAAATATAAATGGTTGCCATGCCACTGATATGCAACATACTGCTAAAAAAAAAGCAAAATTCCATATATAGTATAAATTAGCAAGATATCATGATATCTAATGAATTATATTTTTATCAGGATTGAAAATAAATGGAATATTTCCACGTAAACTTTATTGCAATTTGCTCTAGCAGTAGGAGCATTATAATAACTTGTAATATCTCACCAGATTTGGCAGCCTTGGTGAACTTCTCCACTGTGATTACACCCCCTCTAAAAGGATCTGGAAGAAATAATGGTAATCATTAACTGTTGGTGATTTGGTTTTATGAAGAAATTCTACATTAAGACTAATTAGTTACTTTATCAAGAGATTCTGACGTTGTTACACCTTATTGCACTGAATAATGAGGGTTAAAACTAGGGAACAGAAATAGTGCAAAATTTACAAATTTTCTATCATCTCTTGGGTAAAAAGTAAATGACAATTCTTTCAAATGAAAAACAATGCTGACAGCAGTAAGTATTATTCCATGCTCATATTGGGTAACCTTCTTAGTTATAAAAATCCATTAACACTCAGATATAAAATTTAATGCACTGAAAATAAAACCTCTGTTCTTGCAATAGTACCTCGAAGACTTTTCCATCAAAACAAGGTTACAAAATTCCAGGGTTTTCAATCAACAAAAATTTTTCCCATACACTTTACAGAAGAATATTTCACTGCAATATGCCATCTATTCCTCATGCTTGCTTACTAACTGAACAAAAAGATGCTTTTGGCGCAGTAGTTTTGTTGACACAGAAGGAAAGAGTTTAAAATAAATTTTATGTTTGCCAAGCCATGATATCAGATCGTGGCTTCAAATTACACTTTAGGCATACAAGGTGGGGGGCAAAAATTCAGACAAATTAAACAATTTTTCCAAACATATGCTAATTGAAACTTTTCACAAAATATTTTGCACTATATTATTTGTATGACCATAAAAACAAATTTATTCAAGGTATCTAGCACTTTATTGAATGATGGCCTCAATTTTCAGCCTGAAGCGTTCACAAGCCCATTTTCACGTGCCACGGTCCATATTGGCAAAAGTTTCAATAATGGCTCTTAATGATGCAACATTTGGATGACTTGTTGATGACCATTTCAACCATGCTTCACACATAGTAGTCCAATGGGTTTAAATCTGGGCTGTTTGGAGGTCAGAATTCTTCGGACCAAAACATGGAAACGTTTACGTTCAGGTTTATGGTTTCGGCATTTTTTTGTTTACATGTAAACATTGTTCGACAACCAATTTTGCGCCAAATGGCTCGTGTGGGCTACTGCACCGTCCTGCTGGAAAATGTACGGCCTTCCGGATGACACAATTTTCATTCATGGTTTCTTTACATTTGTCAGAACACACAAATAAACTTCTTTGTTGATATTTTCCCCTTTGTTAAAGAAATGCAGTGGCATGACATCACCCTCACTGAACACAACTCCTAGCATGCAAAAATTCACCAGAAAATCCATTCTGGAAACAACGGGGTCATCTTCAGGGTTACAGATGAGCCAGCAGTTGTTCCTATGATTAGTTTCAGCATCCACAGTAAAAATTTTTTCATAAAAAAAATCTGATTCTTGCAGCAGTATTATGTTTCAAGGAACACATAAGCAGGTAGCCAAATTCAACTTGCTTTGCCCTTGTGCCTTTGGAAAGCATCGGTCTTATTTAATTGGTGTAAGATTTGCATCGGTGGTCTTCCTTGATGATTCGACACAGACCCTTTTCACTCACGCGAACAACCGACAAAAATTTTCGGATCAAATTCCCTGGATCCTCAAAAATGAGCTCCCAAGTCTGTTGAATGACATCAGGTATCCTGAAAATTCACTCCTTTAAGTAAGTTTTCTTTGCTTTTGTAGCAAAACCATTATCAGACTTTTCAGACTCATTACGCCTTGCGACGACATCATATATTATACCATTGATCTTGGGTACTTGAAGAACTGAATAATTTCTGTGGTAGAGAGACCAGCACGAACACTTTCAATAATTGTGGCTCTTCTGTTATACTCCGCACTTGTTCTCATTATTGTGAACATTTTGAGGTTATTTCTGTCCTGTACATATGTCCAGCTTATTTGGGAGCCAACAGTGAACTCTTAAATGTGGCATAAAACAATGGGAATTTCAAATTAAATTTTGCCTGGCTGCATCTTGTACATACATATTTTAATTCATCTGTACTAAAGTATGCAAAGGGATGTGCTTTTGGCTGAGGACTTCTCTTTCCAATGTGACTATATAATGAATTTAGAAGGATTGAAATAACAAGGTTTGACAGTATGGAAAGCCTACATCTGTATTCATACTTTTTAAATCAATGTTCTAAAATTAATTTGGGAACTTTAGATTATTAGGATTACACAGAAATGCCTTCAACCAAATGTTCTCCATTTTCCTTGGTCTCAACTTTTCTAAAAAATCCTGAACATGCAACTAACAAAAACATTAGGCCTGACAAGGACTAAACACCTTAATCGGGGATTTTGGAAAATTTGGGTAAACAGGCCCTTGAAATGATTTCAGGGGTTTAACAGTTAGAGAAATAGTGATGAATTCAAACTAAAAATATGGTAAAGAGTACAACATAACCTTCAAATTAAGTAAAATTCTTATAAAATAGCAACAGCAATATGAGTAAATCATTTTTAGCTTCCACCCTACTGGAGAGGGATAAAACAGTCCCAAAAATATATGTCATAACAAGCATGGAACAACCACTGTTTGTAAGGACCTTTAAAATAAATTAATCATTTTTTTTCTCTAACATTCAATATTAATTTAATTGCGGGTTCATTTATTTATCTTTAAATGCACTATAACAATAAGATTTTCTAAAAATCATCAACTTACCAATTAAACCAACTTCAACAGCTCTGTCAAAATAATAAGAGAATGCATTAATCTCATGTCCTTCTAATCCCACTGGCTTTTCAACTTTACCATGCACATACTCTTTGATGGCTTTGAGACAATCACCAAATTTAACAATAGGTCTCTCTTCAGACACTTCCCCTTTTCCTCCTTTTATGTGCTCATAAGATGCTTTTTCTGGACCCCTAAAAATATAGTAAATTTACCAGGATAATGTATCATATGAAAAAGAAATCAACAGTACAATTTCTGATGCACAACAAACCATAGCAGAATGAAACTTTACAACAAAATTCTTCATTGCTCCCCAATCTATAATACATACATTTGCCAAACTCAAATTGCTTTCATTAAGGGACATCAAATTAAATTCCAAGAAACTGAGGGAAAAATGCCGCAACAGTAAATTTTAACGGAATCATCTGCATGTCAAGAAACATTATTTTATTTTTTTAGCCAGTGACTGCTTACAGCTTCATATTATGCAATATTTCAAATTAAATGAGATTAAAAAAGGGTTGAAGTAGCTTGATCTGTAGGAATTGTAATTTTTTGGCTCTCATGGTACAATGGATAAGAATAAAATAATACAACCAAAAGAAAAACTTACATTACTATGTAGGTTTCACCACCGTAGGACCACTCTGTTGAGATTATAGGATTAATGCAGGGGCTTCTTAAAGCCTTAGATCCAGTTGTATTACCTTGAGAAAGGACTCCTTTACGTGCTGCCATTAGACCCAGACCTAATAAACTGAAAGCATAAAAAGGTATAAATGAAGCTCATACCAGTTGAATTAATGACAGTGAGCCACCACTGGCTATAAATTGATGTTAATTTATGATATGGGATAATTAGAAAAGTTTTTGGAATGGAATAGAATAGAAATAAACAACTTACTTCAGGGAACCTTTTTTAATTTTTAATGCAGTTCAATGTAAATTCCTTCAAGCCTGCAAAATACCAGTGTTCTTTGGCTGTTAGTTCTTCGTTTGAAGAGAATCTCCGTCCACTGAGTAAAATTTTGAGCTTGGGGAAAAGATGCAAATCTGATGGAGCCAAATCAAGTGAATGAGGTGGGTGTGGCAGCAATTCACATCTTAGTTCACATTTGTGTGTGGGCCTCCATTTTCTTGATGAAAGAGGACTTCCTTCCTTGCCAAAACTGTCCTTTTTTCATGTATCTTTTACTGTAGTTGGTCCAGGAGGTTAGCATGGTAGAGTCCAGTAATTGTTTAATCAGTAGGAAGATCATCTATCAGCAGAATCCCTTTCACATCCCAGAAAACTGAAGCCATCACCTTTCTGGGCGACTGTATTGCCTTTGCTTTCTTTGGTGGTGGTGAATCAACATGCTACCACTACTTTGATTGCTGTTTTGTCTCTGGGGTATAATAGTGGACCCAAGTTTCATCTGTGGCAACAAATAGATGCAATAAATCTTTTTGGTTGCACTTAAAGCAGGTCAAACATTGTTCAGAAATTTCCATTCTGATGTGTTTGTGATCCTGCATCAAGAGTCGCAGCACCCAACTAGCAGATAATTCTCTCATATCCAATTCCCCTGTTAAAATGTAATATGCATGTTTAGATGACATCCCTATAGCTTCAGCGATTTCTTGCACTTTCACTTGGCCATCCTCCAGGACCATTTTATGGACTTTTGCAATAATTTCTGTGGTAGTGGCACTTTTCAATGACCACTACATGGTTGATCATCTAAGTTGTCCCAATCAAACTTAAACTCGCTTCTCCACTTGGCAACAGTTGAATATGAAGAAGCAGAGTGCCTCAGAGAGTTCTAAAAGTAGGAATGAATTTCCTTTGCTTTCATACCTTTCTGTACGAAGTATTTAATCACTGCTCGAATTTCAATTTTTTTTATCTTCACAAATCACTATACGGGAACAACAACAAAGAGGCATCCACACCACGGATCTCTTCCCAGAGCACTGACAGATTACATGTTTACTAATAAAGGATTACTTATTGCTACACGAGAAACTCATTACACTAGTGCTGACATGTGGTGGTAGTTCTGAGAACCTCTCTAACTACCCTCGTATTTCTTCACCTTAGTAGGTGAAGAAATACTAAATAATACAATTTTTGTAGACAAGTACACATACAGTTAATTGTAGATGCATGAAGATAAATAATCACATGTAGAGATAGACATATAATAATGGTACATCCAAAAATTCAGGAAACACATTTTGTTGCCATACCCCAAATGGTCACAATGTGTTCATACGGATTGGGTAGTGGGGACCCTTAGCCACATCACCCAAGGTAAGTCCTCCGAGCATCAGTGGGATCATGATTGCTGACGTATTGAACACCTGTTTTATGACCATGTCACGATGCACAATGGAGGACACTTTCAAACCACTTTGGGCAATAATTCTGCCTATAACTTGACAAAAAAGCTACTGAAACTCATGAAATGCATAAGCAAGGATATGGGGAGTCTGCTCTGATATATTGGGAAGTTAAAAGGTGGGTGAAGAAGTTTAAGGAGGGCCAGGAAGGGCCAGTTGGTATTAGGACGCCCATCAACATGCCCAACCGATGAAAATATTTTTGATTTGTTAAATTCAGACTGTCAAATGAGTGTTCAGTTTTAGACTCTCTGAACATTCTGTACACTCTTGTACATCACATCATTATAGACAAATTGAACATGCAAAATATGTGTGCCAAGCTGGTCCCAAAACTGATTATGGACAAGCGAAAGGCCAATCAAGTGCTGATAGTGTGTGAACTGAATGAACATGGAAACATAGAAGATGGAAGAATCCCCTCTCCTCGCCCACCGTCATGGTGGGCGAGGAGAGGGGATTGTTGAGAGAAATCATGAGGAGGCAGGGAAAATAGATGAAGGACATATTGATTGGCACTGAAGACCGTGTTGGAGACTTTGATTGAGGAGAGGGGAGAAGCTTAGGTAAACGAGGAAAGGGTAGGAATAGCATAGGGATGTTGGATGGGGTGAAGGGAGGAAGGAAGAATGTGGAGATGAAGACGGCTTGTTGTAGAGTAGGATGTTGGGTTGTGTTTTGTTAGGAGAGACAAAATATATATTTGGTAGTTGTGTCCATCCAAAATCTATGTTAACCAGTAGATTATCTAGTAATAATATTGCATTGTGTCATACAGCCATATTTTTCTCATCATCATTCATTTTCTTTAAATTTTGTACTTCATTTGACAATGACTATTTCAAATAAAAATGATATTTATGTCAAATGATGCACAAAAATATTAATATAACATCTAATTGTTTTCAAGTAGTAGTATTGAAGAATCAACCCAAAATTCAGGATTTCCAGCATCATTTCTATTTGAACAATTATGGCATACCTACCAATATTCCACAATGGACACTCACTTCACGTTTAATATTAACAAACACCAAATAAAATTTAAAGTTATCAGCATACCTGTGAGTGTAGACGGATAAATTCGTATGAAACGCTGAAACTTCATGGACATATTTTAAAGGCACTTTCTTTATGAGTTCTTTCTTGTCAGGAAGAGCAAAAGTTATCTGTGTAGAACCACCACCTAAATCTAAAGCGGCAACAGTTTTGTCAGCATGTCCACCTAGTCGATCTAAAGAGATAAATATTATGCTTTGACTGTTCAAATATTTACTCAAGAATTTAAGAGTTTCAGCATTTATCCAGATACACACCTAAAAGGAAATTCACAGTAAACCATGAAAATAATCCTTCATCAACACCGTCCATAATTGATACAGAGGTATTCGTGCAATGGAAAGGAGAATTCATGCAGAGATCTCTTACCTGAATTCAACAAAAAGAAAGACATGAACTTGAGTAATGCTTAATATTTAGTTGTCAAAAGTTTCATTTTATGTAATTTAATTAGTTTATATAATATCATTTTCCTGAATCTGTTAATTCACAATGAGAGCATAGCTAAGTTGTTTGGATATTATCAAGGCTATAAATAAAATTTTGTATAAGTGGACTTATTTTTCTCAAAGAGGAATTTGTTAAAAGCAATAACTGACAACCATATATGAGTCACAAAGCATGTCATTTAAAAGCAACAACTGACAACCATATATGAGTCACAAAGCATGTCATGAAAGGTAAAAAAAGAAAAAACTCCTTCTACCAAATGAAAAGGGTATCTTCAGATGGCTTAAACTGTTTATCAAGTGTTCTTACCTACCATAATGCTAGATCTATTGTAACTTCAAAACATTGACTAGTAATTAGAAATATGCAACCAGAACTAGCTAAAAGGCAATTTGAAACATTTAAATTTGGCTATCAAATTTGTCCATATAAAGAATCATTCTAGACTAAATAATTTCTTTCTGACAATGACTTATGGACCACACAGTCCTCGAAGTAGGAGCCATGTGATTTATATTGCTTAATTAACTAGTTGGTATTCTCATAGTAGCAATTACAGTCACTGTGTGTGAAGTCAGTGAAGAGCTCTCATTATTAGAACAGCATTAGACATAAAAATACAGCTGATTTTGAGTGCTCAAAGCACTTTCGTACGTTTATTTTTTAATATTAATATTTTAGTAAATTATTCATTGGAGTTAGGGAAGCAGAGCTTCACTGACCTCACTATGAGTTTAAAAATGACAAGACTAGGAGGTATTAATTTTATAATGTGTCATTAACTTATAAGGAAAAATTAACATACATGTTAGTTAATTATGAAACCAAAGATATTGTAAATGATTTCAAATACCTCATTGAGGAGTGCTTCAGCTTTAGCAGGTGGAAGTAACCTTAATCCAGCTGTTGCTTTTATGGTCAGAGGGGTGTCAGCCCATGACTTCCTAGGAATCTCTTCTTTAGCTTTTTCTATTAACTCCTCCAGTTTTTCAGCACCCTGTTAAATATTATCACTAAATAATCTTTATCTTTATTTATTAGTATTATCAGCAAATATCACTGTTGAGAGTATACTCATGAATCAAGAAATGAAGGCAGAGTCAAAGGCTTTACCCCATTATTTACATGCATTTATTTTTAGTATTTCTGGTCCTGTATCAGACGGATCCAGGTGTTTGAGTAATTTGTTTATGCAATTCATAAAATATGATTGACAATGTTAATAATAACTTCTTGAATTGAAATGCACTAATATAACACTAACCTAAATGGCAAAAGCCCACAAATAAATACATGCAAATTCCATTCCAGCACTAACCTAAACACATGACACTGTTTGTCAAAATATTACTCAAGAGAGAAGTCAACAGCAACTTTTTATTAAACTAACTTCAACCCATCATCATCTATTCCATATCCTATGTTATAAGAGGCAAGTACAATCTACTTCTAGTCAAAACTAGTATACATGTGGATATCAAGGACAAAGCAAGACTCTGATCAATCTACACCTCTATGCAGACCCCATGGTCCTTCTTAGACAATAAAATTACCTCTTTTTAATAATTGCAAAGTTCTCCAATTATGTCACTTACACATGCAAATATTACTTGCCAATATCTTGCCTTTGCATTGCCCTATGCTACATTTGAGAGCACTACCTATGGACTGTAGTCCAAGGAGAAGTGTTTCGGGAGGGACATGTTTCCTGTTTCATCCAGTGAATAAGATCCAAGTGTCATCAATAATAACATACTCAAGGTAGCAGCCAATATTATAAATATTATATCATATACAGGGTGTGGCAACATAACATATTGCCGCACCCTCTAGTATGTGGGTCATGGTAGTCCAGGGTTAGAGCATTGGACTACTGACTGGAGGGCCCAGGTTCGATTCCAGGGCAAGCCTCTCTGGCCATCTGCAGCTCCACCCCAGCTATGTGATTTTTTGGGTACCAGATCTTCCTGGGAAACCATAACCAGCACAGGGAAAAGAACTGACCCCCTTACCCTGATGGGTGAATTTCACATGCCGTTGGGCTTAGTAGAGGGTGAACTCTATCATCACCAACCAAACCAACCTCCGGGTTGATTGCTGTGTTTATAGTTTATCATATAGTATATAAAAGGGATTGAAAATTATGTAAGTGATATAGTATTCAAGATGATGGCCAACCTAGCATCATAGAGCATTACAAAATCAGTAAACCTTTGAAGTGTTAGAAATTGTGTGCAAACTGGGGGCATATGCACCATTCAAGTGTTTCTTGAGATGATAATGATAAAATTGCCTGCAGTGATGAATTGTACAAAGTGAAGTTTGCCTAACAAAATCAATGTAGAATCACCAAAGACACCAACCAGTAGCTAAAATGTTAATCTACAACACCCAAGTATGAAGTACACTTGCTTCAGTAATATTATTATTAGGTAATCTACCAGTTAAGGTAGGTTTTTGGATGGACAAAACTATCAAATAAATAATTTGTAACTCCAAACAAAACCCAATCCAGCAACCTACTTTACATCAGGTCTCTTTTCATCTCTGTTAACTTCTTTCCTTCCTTCATCCCATCCAACTTCCCTATCCTATTCCTGCCTTATCCTCGTTTGCCTAACATTCTCCCCTCTATTATCTTCTTCAACATCCCACTGCTGCTCAATACGCCCCTCATCCATTTTTCCTGCCTCCATAGGATATCTCCCAACAAACCCCTCTTCTCACCCACCATCCCTAGTACTTCCTCATTTGTTTTCCTTTCAGTTCATTTCACCTTCTCCATTCTTCTCCACACCCACATTTCAAAATCCTACAGTCTACGTCTATCCTCCTGCTTCAGTGACCACATTTCCGCACCGTACATAGCTACGCTCTATATCAGAGTTTTTACGAATCTTGTCTTAACATCCCTACTCAACGTCCCCGTCATCAACTCCCTTCTCCTTGAGAAAGCCTCCTTGCCTAGCCCGATTCTTCTCCTTACGTCCCTACTACTTTGACTGTATTGACCCAAAACACTTCCGAGATACGTAAACTGTTCTACCTGCTCTATTTTTTCCCCTCCTACTTTAATGTTTAGCTTGGCCTTTTTCTTTCTGGAAAATCGCATAACTTTTGTTTTATTAATATTGATTCTCATCCCATATCTATCGCACTGAGCCTCCAATTCACTCAGCAGTGCTTGCAACCCCTTGGCTGATTGAGCAACTAATGCTTCGTCATCAGCAAACATAACCGATTTTACGAATTCCCCTCCTACTTTCATTCCTACCTCCAGTTCTTCCCAGGCCTCTTTTAATCAATTCCTCCACATATACGTTGAACAGCACCGGTGATAATGGGCAACCCTACCTTACACCTCTTCCTAACACTGCCCATTCGGACTCTCCGTTCCCCACCCGCACCTGAGTAGTCTGAGACATGTACAGGTTGCGGATTAATCTCCTGTCCATCCAATCCATTCATATTTTCTGCAATACACGCATTAGTTTTTCCCAATTCCCTCTATCAAACGCTTTTTCGAAATCTACAAAACAGGCAAATACATCCTGATTGTATTCTATATTCCTCTCGATTAGTGATCTCATTACTGCAATGGCATCACGCGTACCTCTCCCCTTCCTAAATCCAAACTGATCATCCCCTAAGTAATCATTTACCTTACTCTCTACCCTTTTGTTGATGATTCTGAGAATAACTTTAGCTACATGGGATATCAAACTTATTGTTCTGTAATCCTCACATGATGTAGCCTTTGCCTTTTTTGGAATAGGAACTAACACTGACCTTGCAGCCTTCCAGCCAGATTCCTTCCTCATAGACACTACGAATCAGTCCACATAGAGTCTTCTTCCCACATTTTCCTATACATTTCAATAGTTCCACAGGAATGTTATCTACCCCCATGGCCTTATTTGGTTTCATCTACCTCAATGCCCTTTCTATTTCATCGTTGAGTATGCCTGGACCTAAGCTATCTTCTTCTACGTCAGGCTCCTTTTCTATGTCTAACCTTGTTGGCCTAAGTTCTCAGTAATATGATTCAGTAATTTGTAGTACCTTCAATTAAATATAAAAATGTTATTGAAATATTTCAGAAGAAATGCATAAGATTCCTTTACATATTTGAAAAGTGTTTATCCTGAATAAAAACTCATGTACTCAATAATGATATATTTAGGATATATAACCTTAGGATTTTGGAGACTTGATGGAAAGTTATTGATCAAGCCTTGTTATTTCATATTATTAGCAAAAGTAGAAGTTGCCTCCTACTACAAAATATTAATTTCATTGTTCCTACCTTTAACCATACAATTAGTAAATTATTATTTATTCCATTTGCAAGTTCAAATTATTATTTTCTCCACTACTTAGGGTCAAGTGCATAACAATATATGCGTGAAATTTGATAAAAGTACATTCATTCATAATATGATAAGCTTTGCTACTCATAAATTGCTAACTTTGAGACTTCATTTTTGTTTTCTTTCCTATTACTCAAGATATGGTATTCTATGTCTTGGCTATACTTGAATACATGCTGTTCTTATTTGTTCATTCAAATTACTTATTTTTACTTGAAATCCTTTTTGATACTTTTGTTTCTTAATTTCTGTATTGGCCATCAAATTTAATTCCTCAATTTTTATAAGGGTTTTCCAGTCATTTGATGGTAAACTTATAAATAAAGAATGAAGTAAATTATTCATTAACTACATAGGTCATTCCATATCAGTGCTCTTAATAAATTAAAATTTAAAAATATAATTACCAAGTTTATTATACATAATAATAATACTTTATTCATTATGAAAAATGATATAACCATATTAAATATCATCAATATGAAGATTAATTTGTATATAAACATTAGTTCTTAATGATATAGATTAGTTTGCTAGGTGGGGAGTCACAAAATGTTTATTTGATAGTTGTGTCCATCCAAAAACCTACCTTAAACGTTATATTAGCTAATAATAATAAATATATATACATGAAAAGTAAATAGGAACAAAATTGGAATCCTGTATTACAGCATAAATCAACTGTCAAACAAAAGAGAAATCCCCAATTTGAAAGTCAAGACCGCCTATAGAAATATATATGCTGTTTAAAAAGCTATCCATACAGAACTAGTGTGCAACAAATATCCTAAATTAATAATAAATTATATTACCTTTCTAGGATTTTCTGCGAAGGAGGACAAGCCTGGTTTTATTTCGACAAAAAGTTCCCTATCAAGCTTCAAGTTACCACCTGTGTCAAAGAACAAATAAATATAATTCTTAAAAATACATCTAAAAGAAACCAGCTACAAACATAAGGATAATAGGAAAATATCGTGAACGTTAAAAATTTGTCTCTTACCATACGACTGATGAAAAGTAAACGCAAGAACTCTGGATCCAGTACTTCCTGCATCAATAACAACGGCGTGTGTATGCTTTTGTATGCCCAAAGTGAGAGCCAAATTGTCTAAAGCGCTTGTTCCATGGGTGTAAACGTTCCAAGGTAGCACTTGATAGTATGATCCTAAAATTAAATGTTTCCTAAATCTTCTACAGCATCTCATAGAAAGCTCAAAGAAAGCTGACAAAATAACACCTCACCGACAAAGATGATGAAACATGTAACCAGACCAATCATGATAATAAAATATTTTTGGAAGCCCAAGGTTCTCTTGCCATGGTGAATTTGTTGAATGTAGCGTGTAGACATACTCTGCGCATCATCTCCCAACTGCAAAAATACGACATCAGTTATATGAAAATTTCTCCCGGATAAGTCTTCAAATAAATCTTATATAATTAAATTACTCTTCAAACTGAGCATTGCAAACGATCGCAACTAAAAAGGCTCCAGTCAAGTTATTCCGCCACGGTCATTTAACATAAAAATAACACAAACCTTTCTACGGCGTACTGAACCATCCATTTTAGATGTTTAAAAAGAACTTAAAATGAATAAAAACCAAGCAATTTGAGTTCAGTAACGTGAATTAGATTCGATAATGTCACGCTGAAACAAGCAGTACTCTTTAGATTAAAACACGATGACTCGAGCAATATCTTAACTTTAAAAATTGCAACACCTTAGCTATCTAGGAAAGAGCATTTCCCATCAAATCTTTTCTTCCAATACTGAGGGTCATCATCATTCGCGATGAAGGCCAAACGGCTTACATTGTGATCTTACGCCCATCACGCAACTCACGATTCATTCATATTTCTGCCACGAAATTTCCGATTATCGATGATAGGACTATTAAACGTTACGTTACCTTAGCAATCTTCTAATTCAGAGAGCCTATGGCTCAAATTCAGCAGTAGCCCGTTAAATCATCCTAATGAAAACGACACACCCCAATATCACGATTCAGTAGTTTTATTTTTGTTCTCTACCACTTCCGAGAGAAGAAGAGCGTTTGTGGCTTTCGGGATTTTGGGAGGACCTTCTGTTCTGTTCAGTATTTTTACTCGAACTGAAAATGCCGGAGAGTACTTCTTTAGCCAAGCAAGCGGCTATACAAATAGCTTCGGGTGGATCAGCCGGTATGTTAGGTGGAAACTACCGACTCTTTATTTATTTATTTGAGTGAATGTAGGTGATTTAAATTTTTTTCTAAAACAGGATTTGTGGAAGTTTGTATCATGCATCCTCTAGACCTAGTAAAAACAAGATTTCAAATACAAAGTAAAGCGATTTCACCCGGTGATCCACATTATTACTCTGGGGTTGGCGATTGTATGAGAAAAATGTACCTTAATGAAGGATTTCTTGCATTTTGGAAAGGTTTACTACCTCCTGTTATGGTCGAAACACCAAAGAGAGCTGTGAAGGTGATCTTTCTTTTCGTGAAATGCGCATATTTCACGATTCTTCAAAGCATTTTCTCATTCTCTAAATCTTAACTTTTTCAGTTTTTTACGTTTGAACAATACAAGAAGTTTTTTCTGTTTGGGTCACCCACTCCGACACCGCTGGTATGGTCATTTAAAACAAAGACTCAGTAATACAACGAAGCCAGTTTGAGCAAACGCCCTAAAGAGTGATTTGTTTTGTTACAGACATTTTCCTTGGCTGGTTTGGGAGCAGGTATTACAGAAGCTATCATAGTTAATCCATTTGAAGTTGTCAAAGTAGCATTACAGTCCAATAAAGCAAAGTTGAGAGAATTACCATCAACATGGACGGTCACAAAAGGAATCATTGACAAACAGGTAATTTAAGGAGATTTTCAATGGATTTTGCATTTTATTAGGAACCGTGAATCATTAAACAATGCCCAATGAGTGGAATGATATGCTTTGGACTAAAAGACTCGGATCAATGGCCACGGGCATGAACAAGTTCTTAGATAAAAACCCTTTTCTTATAGTTCCCTCTAAGCCATTATCTTTCTTGTCATTTCAACATAGCACTCAATATTTTCCGATAACTGCTGTTTTATCAGAACTGACGTTTATGATTTGAGCATAAATAGGTACCTGCTAACATGATACCATTTTGTAACTAATGATAAATACTTTTCTTGATACCTGAGTTATGGGTGTGTAATGTAAAAGGCTCTTATGCAAAACTTTGGAGATCTGTCAAAGTAAACTAGTTACTTATAAAACATTAACTGTTAAACCAACCAGATTTTAAATGTAGTAACTAATGGCGTTTTAAAATTACTTTTATTGTGCATTAAACGTGTGTCGTTATTATTCACATTCATCATTGGAACATCATTTTATCACATTTAATTGAAAGTGTGAAATTTACATTTGACACTACGATGTTCATCCTGTTGTTGATTTATGATCGCTAATTAGCCGCATACTCACTGTGTGACGTTTCCTTTTATTTTTTTGTGTGAAGGAATGTAATTGCCTCATTCAGTTTACATTTATAGTATTTTATATTATTGTACTGAAATTCATAATTAATAGTTGGAAACTACCTTCCTTGGGGCTGAAAAGCATTGGACCATTGTTTGAAAAATTTCCTTCATGGAAATTCTTTTCATTCTTTGAAATATATACAAGTTTTCAATTGCCATCCTGAAAAAATATCTTGCATATGTATCCCTCTAATATTTGATATAGTCACTATTCACCTGTAAATCCAAAATTTGTCTAGACCATATGCACATTTGATGATGTGAGTTTCATACCTTATATCGAAAATTTGCTCAACAAGTCTTCTTTATAAATACCCTCTTTGACTAATTTTTATAAAAAGTTTAGTTGCCAAAAAATTAATGTAAATAATAAGTTGTTTCATCATAAATTAACCTGAAGAGTGGACAAATTAAATTACTGAGTAAATTTTCAAATTTTATTTTTGATTATGACATGTGTTTTGACATTTCAGTATCATCTAGAGTAAATAAAGATGGAATTTCATAATGTTGACTTCTGTAGTCAACAATAACTTGAAGAGGTTTGATTTTCCAGTAATTCTAAAAAACATTTTCTCTTGAAAACTATTAACTTAAGCTATAAAATACTGCTTTATTGAAAACAAGTAAATGCCATATAAATGAATCCAAGAGTACTAGTGTGTGAGGATATGAATAAGCATTGTTTGGGGAAATTAATGGTTCATGTTTCATTAAGTTCACATGCAGCAGAACTATGGGTTAAGAGAAAAGTATAATTATAATTGATTTTGTGTGTTCTAAAGTTACAAAATTGTGCTCAAATGGATGAAAGGTTCGAATTTCCCAAGTAAGATTAAGCCAAAAAATTTTAGAACCATGGATTACTGCTAGAAATACTTGCATTTGATACAAGGGTTATCAATATGTCAGTGCCTGGTAGTCATCATTTAACTTTGCATGCATGCAAAGCCAAATGAAGAAATCTGTCCTGGACAGTTCAACATCTTACTCTTTAATTTCCAATTAGGTAGCTATCCTTAAGATTACACTGAAAACTTAATTTAATTACTTTGAACTCACAAGAATTTAGAAGAATATGAAATATATAATGACCATCTGCCAGCAAATGGACTGTTAAACTTACAAATAATTATTAAGATATGAGATTATTAATAATGAAAGTCAAGTATATTTTCTAGGGATCTTATTGTGTAGGTGAAAGCATACGACTCATTCCATAAGATCAACTTCTATAGATTCTATGTAAACAAAAAATACCGGGACCGTAAACTTTACAAGGTTAACAACTGTAGACCGTAAAAACAAGTTTACGGTCCCAGTATTTTTTGTTTACATTGATTCACGACTGTATCTACGTTCGTTGTATATTTATATTCTATAGATTCTGATAAATATACTAGAAATCATGATATCAAAAGTATGATACAAGATGTCTTGGTTTTGAAATTTCATTTTGCTATCCGACTCATACTGCTTTCCTGCCATAAATATACATTTTTCATGGTTCATTATTCAATTCTATTCCACACTAGATAAATATTTCCAAGTATTACACTTCTCCTTATAATGCATCCCACCTTTACCACTTTTTTCCCAGGCCTGAGAAAAAAATATCATATAAAATGCTCTTTTCTACTGAAACTCGCCTTTACATGCATATATGCAAACAGGCTTTAAATGAAGCTTGCATATTTTTCATCTTCAATGAATCACCGCAGGTCAGCATGTCAGTGTGGTGAGTAAGGCAGACCAATGGATAAGTCTGCAGATTTTAAGTGCACCTCCCTTACTTTTCCTGAAGTTCTCTTCTGTTAAATTCGCACCAAATTCTCATGCATGTTTGTATAAACTTAGAACAAGGAAAGCCTACCCTTCGTAATGCATTACCCCTCATAGTCTATAGTGCTTTCTCATATTTTTCAAGCCAATGCTTGGAAACAATAAAGTATAGTGCATTTTCAGAGCTGAAAAAATGTAAAATGCAGTGAAAGCACATTAATAATAGTCAAGAAACCAGAGGGGCCCAAAGTAAAGCCTAAAATTTGCAGTCTGTAGTTTCCATTATAAGTGGAGTGTGATAACATACTGAACTTTTTCGTCTGTTGTTAAATTTCCAACATAGTTCCGTTTTAATTTTTTTTGCATACTTCCAATATTTAAAATCTTAGTAGAGTTTGGGCATGAGGTTCTTTTAGATCCATTTCTCATTTAGGGAAACTATTGTGCTGCCATTAGACTAAGTGTCATTCCAAACTTAAGATGTGGAGTTAAAGAAGTATTGCATGATAATTATAGCCAATGTTTAATTTAATAGCAAATTATATCAATTAAGCTACCGAGACGTCCTCTTACACTCTGAAATTTTGGGGGCTTTAAAGGAACAAGATGTTGTGACGAAATACCGTACATACAATGTCACAGGCATTCGTAGTCGTGCGCGACGCGCCACAGTCCACGATGTTAATAAAGCCAATTTCAAACACTTAGGCTGTTCATACCTTAGACAAATTTCAAGAAACTCTGACAGTAACTTTAACGGAGTCACCCGCTATGTGTGCATTATAATGCAACAATTTCAGAGAGTAAAAATCATTCGCCTTGACCGGGATTCGAACCCGGATCCCTCGATATCCGGCCGAGTGCTTTAACCAATTAAGCTACCGAGACGTCAAGGTATGAACAGCCTAAGTGTTTGAAATTGGCTTTATTAACATCATGGACTGTGGCGCGTCGCGTACGACTACGAATGCCTGTGAGCAAATTATATGATCGGACATGGGAAACACTTCCAAGAAATAAGAAGTGTGTCATTGTCAACCTTCAATTATAAATTTGGCATTAAAACAATTTGAATGATTTCTTCAGTGTCATTGGAAGATGGCAGGATGCAGTTCCTGACACTGCACCATATTGATTTAACTTAAACATTAAATTAACATAAATATACACAGAGGTTGTATTTAACTACATCCTCTATCACTTGAACCTCTGCCTCTTCTTCTTTTCTACCTTAGGTTCTCCCATCCTCGATAATCTATATAAGCCACATGTTTGCTTGTGATGGAAATGGTATACTGTAGTGACATACCCCATCGTAGAGGGCTGTAAAACTGGGGAAAATTAACAAGCTCATCCTCACTATGAATGTCAAATTAATGTTTCCACAAAGCCACGCTTCACGTTGTTAATTTTTTTCATTATCAAACTTCGCTAATGTTTCCAAAAATGGTCATCATAATTTTTTATGACCAATGAATTCTGTACACGACTCACTCCCTAAGTAGTCCAAAAAAATAGTATCTTATGATACTTGAGTATATAAGTTAGAAAAATAAATACTTCCATAAGGTAAATTTCACCAAGACATGTGTAGAATTCTGTACACTATATGATTTAGGTTGATACGTTGTTAAAAACAGACTGGTTACATAGACAATCTACCTATCTCTCCATAGTCATTTAGTCCCAGTGATTTTGTAATGGTAGTAAACATATTTGATTGTTAAACCATTTAGTGATACACTGTCTAAATGAAATAACCTTGGTATTTAGAAGTCTTAATAATAATTTTCCCTTCCCTACAACCTTGGCGAGATGGAAAAGCTTATGCATTCTGATGACTCTTAGAGGTGTGCTGGTGAGAGAAATGATATTTGCTCCTGTTAGGATCACCCATGCGAGGTAGGCCAAAGGGTAGGAGTCAGATGAAAGTTAGTCCGTACATCTGTTCCTCAGTGAGGCATACAAGGTGTCTGGCCGCAGTGGAGTGGCCATTGAGTGATGGTGTCACATTAAAAACAATATTGAGGAAGGCAATGGGAAACCACCTCAATCATTTACCCCTGGAATTGAATAAAAGGCACTATAAAGAAAATGAGTCCTGGCAACTACAAGACTCAGCCTAATCGATCATGTATCATGCCCAGCATTGGGGGAGGCAAGACTCCCACGGTTTTCATCTCACAAAAAGATGCTAAGTATCAGTAACAACACAGAAGAGGACCAAATTAGTTAGAATAGGAACTTTGAATGTCAGGACAATTTTGAGGAACGGAAAATTAGAGAATATAAAGCATGGAATAGAGAGGGAAATGTAGACTTTTAGGGCTGTGTGAGGTGAGATGGAAGGGGACAGCAGGGATTACTGGAGTAATATTTATAGAGTAGTATACAGTTGGGGGGGGGGAAGAAAGCCAGGTAGCAGTGGTAATGATATTTAATAAAAATTTAGGAAGAAGCAAAGTTAACATAGAGCAAGCAATAAATAAGAGTATTACTAGTAGACATTTAAGCAGAACCAATGAACTTGGACATTGTTCAGGTACACAAGGCACCAAGCAACCATAGTGAGGAAGGAGTCAATAGATTATATGATCATTAAGAGGATATAATCATGGTTGTTCCTGAAAGGAAACATCTAGTATTGGAATGCAATGGTAGATGAAGGAAGAGTTAGATGAGATAGAGAGGTGGGGGACTACGGTTTAGAAACAAGGAATGACCATGGAGAGAAAGCAAAAGAGTTTTGCAGGAGACTGCTTAATCATCGCAAATACATGGTTTACACACCTCAAAAGGAATAGATACACATGGAAAATCCACAGGGATTTTGGATGATATCAGTTACACTATATTATGATTAGCCATAGATTTAGGAGCAGCATGATGAATTTGCAATTTATGGAAAGCAGATGTGAAATGAGACCATAATATGATAATTATTAGGTTTGGAGCATCTGATTCAAAAAGGTAAAATAGGGAATACAGTATCGGAAATGAAATTTAGAGGCATTAACAGGAACGGTAAGAAAGGAGTATCGGCAGACTTAAGAGAAAAATATTAGTGAGGACAGGGAGCTGCAGGAAAAGAAAAAGGCTACAGAGGAAAAATTGGAACAAATAAAAATGGGGATAAATAAAACAGTTTCTGGCATAACTTGGTGGAAAATCATCATATTGACGTTTTATTTTAAAAAAAACGTCAAAAATGGGGATGTCAAAAGCCAAAAATCAAATTATTGGAAAAGGACAAGAAAACCATGGAATTAGTATAGACAATGGACAGGATCATCAGGATGACGAGATAGAAAGGGCATTAATGGAATTGAAATGAAATAAGGCCATTGGGGTGGACAAAATTCCCACGGAATAATTTCAAGGTTTGGTTAAAGATGAGAAGAAAAGTTTTTATGGACTAATTTGTACCATTTATGAGAGAGGAATTTGGCCAGAGGACTTCATCAGATCAATGTTAGTTTCTATTCCAAAAAAGGGGAGAGCTACCATATATGAGGACTACAGTACAATAAGTTTGATTTTGTTTACAGCTGAAGTGATTCTCAGAATCATCAATAAAAAGATGGCGAGCAAGGCAAATCCAGGTTGCTTAATGAAAGTTTTAAGCGAAATTTACGTTTAAAATATATCCAACAGATTTTGTTCATTCTCTGTATGAACTGCAGAAGTTTTAAAAATTTGAAGTTACTTGAAAACCTTCTGTCATTATTCCAAGCACTAACCATTACTACTAGTATCCTTGTGTAGAGAAATTGAGATCCCTTGAAACAATATTGGTGTTATCAGAAAATGAATAGTTATAACTATTGTGTTTTCATTTATTTCGAACCTTTTACATAAATATGACATAGTAGTACACTTGGTTTTCCCATTAGGAAAGCCAATCCAATAGTTCAATCCAACAATTCCCCTGGTGAGACTTTTATCGGATGTGATATGGAATGTTGTAATTTCAATTAATAAAATTTATTATAAAAACTAATAAAAATGCTCCTATTGTGTCACCATTTGATACTACACTGGATACTGCACTACAATTCATGAGTCATAGAATTGCCTGGTGAGAACGGTATCGAAGAAGAATGTTTCCAGAAGCAACCTTCCTCCACAATCCCCAGCCTCAAATATTTCATTGCTGATGCATTGAACAATACTATTTCATGGAGGCAATTAAATGTTTCATACCTCAAAGCAAAATCTTGTTTAAACTTCATTCACTGATAGTGAGCCTGAAATTAATAATGACATAGTTCTATTAAGAATATTTAAACATGACTATAACTAAATAAGTGGTAGTTTAGACTAAAAAATCAACTTTTAAATTGAAATAGAAATATTATTATTGGTATTCTACCATTTAAGGTAGGTTTTGAATGATAACAGCATATACCATGATAAAGCGATACATATACTTGCCTTTCCTAACAAACTCAATCTGCAAACAACTATCAACACTGCAATAAGCCTCTTTCAATTCTCCATACTTACTTTCTCCCTTCATTCTGTTCAACATGCCTACCCTATTTATACCTATTCCTCATTTGCCTAATGTTCTCCCTTCTATCACAGACTTCAACATCACATCACCAATCAAAATGTGCTGTATCTACCTTTCCTGCCTCTATTGAATTTCACCCAAAATATCCTATTCTCCTGCACCACGCTTAGCATATCTGTGTTTGTTTTCCCTTCTGTCAGTTTCACCTTTTCCATCTGTCTCTGTACCCGTATTATAGAAGCCTCCAATATATACCTATCATTTTTCTTCAATGACCATGTATCGGAGCCATACAAAACCATACTGCATATCAAAGTTTTCATAAGCCTTTTCTTAGCATTCATACTCAATGTTCCATTCATCATTTCCCTCCTCTTTGTGAAAGCTTCTTTGCCTAGCACAATTCTCCTTCATATGTCCATATTACTTTGACCATTAAGGTTCAAAATGCTTCTGAGAAGGTAAACTGTTCCACATACTCTAGTTTATGGACTTGTATTTTAATATTTAACTTAGCTTTTTTCTTTCTCCAAAATCACAAAACCCTTTATTTTTTTAAATGGATTCTCATCCCATATCCATCGCACTTCCAATTCGCTCAGAAATGCTGGCAACCCCTTGGCTGATTGGCTAACTAAAGCTTTATCAATTGTAAGCCTAACTAATTTTATGAATTCTCCTCCAACTTTCATTCTTATATCCAATTCTTTACATGCCTCTTGAACCATTACCTCCCCAATTTGTTTAAAACTACATGGAATAATGGACACCCTTCTTACATCTCTTCCTAAATCTGCCCATCCCAACTTTCTATTGGCTAATTGCACCTGAGCAGTCAATCTACTACTCCAACCCCTGCACTCTACTCATATTTTTTACACAAGGTTAATTAATCTTTCCCAATTCACTCTATCAAGTGTTTTCTTGAAATATATGAAATTTGCAAAAACATCCTGATTGTATCTATATTCCTCTCTTTTAGTGACCTCATTACAGCAATGGCATCGAGCATATCTGCCCCCTTTCTGAAACCAAACCGATCATCCCCTAAGTAATCATTTATCCTGATTTCCATCCTCTTATTGATGATCCTGAGAGCCATTTCAGATTTGTGCAAAATCAAACTTATTTGTAGTTCTGTAGTCCACACATATGGCTGTGTTTCCTTTTTTGGGATGGAAGCTAACATTGACCAGGTGAAATCTTCTGGCCCAATTCCTGCCTAATTAATACAACAAGTTAGTCCATAAAAACTCTTCCTTTCACATTTTCCTAAACCTTTAAGTAAGTTCTACAGGAATGTTCATTCTCATGGGATTATTTGATTGCAATCACTTTGATGCCCTTTTATCTTACCATCAAGTATACCTGGACCTAATCTATCCTTATCTGTGAAATTGAAAACTGTGAAATTCTCTTTAGATGTCTAAGCTTTCTGGCCTACTCTCTTTACCATATGGATCCTCTATATATTCCTTCCATTTCTCTTGAAGATTCTCTGGTTCCATTAATAGTTTTTCTGACATATATTTGATTGCTTGTATGGGTTTTCTCTTCTTATTTGGTAACAGTAAATTCACCTTCCTGTATAGCACACCAATTTCACCCTTTCTTTGTAAACTTTTTATATCCTTGCACTGCTTCTTCCACCACACTTATTTCACTAATTGTTTCATACCTCAATTTATTATTTAACTATTTATATTTCCTACTATTTAACTCTGCTCTATTCCTACTATCTAAATCTAAATTCTTACATTTCCTTCTCTCATGTATCTTTTCAATCATCTCATCCATAATCCTTGAATTTCTTGTCCTTTTCCTGATCACTTTTTCAATAGTTTTGTTTGGATCTTTCGGTATCTTTTTTGTGTTCCCATTTTCTTTACAGCCGGCTGGTACTGATTCCTTGTTGTTCTGGTTAATACTTAATTCTATTTCATAAACCATCTCCCCTTTTTATCATTTTGAATCTGACATTAGACTTCATTATTTCTAAATTATCACCTGAATCCTCATTTGCTTCCAGGAAACTGTGAAATAATCATGCTGTTACTTTAAATATATTACTACCAAAATAGTACTTAAACAAAATCATATATTAGGGTTGTGCTTAGTAATTTAACTGGTCATGTCAGGTTCCAAATTTAAATATTGTAGCTTTCTTCTTCATGTTAGATTGAGAATCCTGAAGTATTCTTTTCTTCTATGTCCATTTACTATCCTAACTCCTCT
Organism: Hetaerina titia; assembly: GCA_037158775.1. Lineage (NCBI taxonomy): Eukaryota > Metazoa > Arthropoda > Insecta > Odonata > Calopterygidae > Hetaerina > Hetaerina titia. The sequence goes on along the minus strand of CM073770.1, from coordinate 116,201,118 downwards.
TGCCTAACTTCAATTAATCCAAGAATTTTAATATGATATCAAATTTAATAACCTATGTATTTAAAAAGGATGCAATTATTTTTCTCTGATAAACTAATGAGTATAGAGTCAATTATTTATGTAATAAAACCAAGGAAAAGTGATCAAATGCCAAGAATATAAGCTCTGTTTCCTGAGAAAGCCTTTTTCAACTGCTGAAGAAAATATTTTATTTTCTTATTGACCGACGTGAATGAAATTGCCATTGAATGATTAACTGAACTATACTTAGGATTTTATGTAACATGATATGCATATGTAATAAATTAATAAGCACCTAGCATGTCAAAATGTTTTTCATATATCATGGTAAGGTTAATGAAATGTTTTATTTTGAACCTGTATGAACTTCAAATTTCTATGTTGCAATGTATGTCTTATTTTATACTGATATTTTGATGTTAATCATAAAATAATTGGTTTGCTTCACAATCTGTCTGTCTTGCTACCTTTAATATCAAATTTACACCAATCACTTTGAGAAAGGAAGATCTTTTCTTTTTGTCTGATACTTAAGGTGGTCCATATGTTGCTAGGGTTCCAATAATTACTCCTTAGACATCAGGCTTTCTATAAGTTGAATCTCCAGTTTGCACAACATCTATTCTAAAATGTTGCTTATTTTTCAAATGTTGCATTATTATGAATGACCACCCAAAATGTTCCCAATGATTGAGAAAACTCTGGTGTTGAAGTTTTATCTCAATTGAAAATGATTATGATATTTAGAGGTGGCACAAAAAAGTTTTAATGGAATGCCAAGTAATTTTTGTGAAAATATTAGGTGCAGAAGGGACTCTCAATAAACAAAACATAAGTTGTCAATTTTTGCCGATGAAATTGTATTAGGATGAAAAGGTTCCCATTATGTTATATGGTAAACAAAAAAATTGGAACTAAGCCAGTACGTATGTTTGTTAATAAAAGCTTACCTGAACTATAGCAAATGGTCAGGGCATGCAACCCGCAATACATACATCAACTGCCTTGTGGAGTCATAGTCTTAACTAGTTCCTTTTATGCTAGTAATTAAACTTACCAATGTATTTAAATTGGGAATCACTACTTTCCAATGTAAACCTTGGCTTCCTGTAATATTACTGTGAACTTTATTACTGTCGTGTTCGTTGGCTTGTTGGACAATTGTTTCACCCCCCAGTCCTGGGGGCATTTTCAGGTCAAAGTGATCTCCCTTGAATTACTGCCACTGTAGGAGATGCTGGCTGACCTAGAGCACTCTGATTGTTTGTTCCTTGACAGTAAGGTGGAGTTATCCTTTTCCATGTCAAAGTTAGGGTGCAGCCACCCTCACAAGTGTACAAGGGTAACCCCAAAAATAAGGTCTCCAAATTTTTAGAAATAGAAAAAAAAACATTTATTTTCTATGATATATACATCATATTAAAGATTGATCTTTTTTTCTACATAATTGCCATTTCTTCATCTTTCACCCCTTTGTCGGAGCTGAATCGCCTTTTGGCCAAATGTTCTTTCAACTTAGGGAACTGGTGAAAGTCGCTGTGGGCCAAGTCCAGATTATAGGGTGGGTGGTTGACAATATTCCAACCAAAGTCACGTGAAATTCACTTGAAGAATCAACTTGTTGCCGTTTGTGGTCTTCAGTCAGCATTAATGGCACCCATCTTGCACACACCTTCCGATATCGCAACTTTTCCATTAAAATCCTTTGGATGGTGCTTCAAGAAACATCAGGAACCAAAATGCAGAGTTTGTCCAGCGTGATCCACCGGTCATTACGCATGGTTTCCTCAACCTTCGCTACGGTCTCGTCAAAAATTGATGGTCTCCCACTCCTTTGTTTGTCGTGAATTTCAGCGTGACCAAATGTAAACTCTGCACCATTTGTGAACGTTTTTGACATCCATGCATGATTGTCCATACACTTCCATCAATTGGTGATGAATTTCAAGCGGTTCAACCCCTTTTGCATTCAAGGATGTTTCCTCAAGGACATGGCAGGGAGCAGGTGCGATATGGGCATACAAAAACTGTCATAACGTTTGCAAAAATTCAATGACCAAAATGGCGATTATGTAGAAAAATAGATAATTGATCAATCTTTAAAATGATGTATATATCATAGAAAATAAATGTTTTTTTTCTATTTCTAAAAAAATTGGGGTTATCCACATAATTATTTGGATTTTTCATTATTTCTACTCCTTCTCTTATGAGTCTCTGGAAATAGCATTTTTGCCTAGCCAGCACTTTCGTTTGGTCAAACTCAATTGTGTGTCCACTCATGTTTGGTGGTTGCCTAGAGTCGGAACTGGTTTTTGTCAGTGACCCTTTGGTGCTCCTTAATTCTACATTTAATGGACCTTCCTGTTTGGCCAATATAGGATTCTTGACATGTGCACTAGATCTCACACACTCCTTTGTATGTGACATTGGGGATATGATCCTTAGGCTTAGGATTGTTGATTTTTCTCCTTGTGGAGAACCTAGCAACTACATTAAGCTTCCCGAAAGCACTATGGAACCTTAATCAGAAAGACGTCACTGAAGGCTTAAGATTAATTTAAATAATGTGCAATTTGTAAAAATGCATAAAACATGGAAATATTCATTGATGTAAAGTTTATGTGAATTTCAGCTGTTGAAGGCTTTTATAGATTAAATATTTTGGTTATTTACTGAATGTATAAAAGTTATTGTTATAGGGGCAAAAGGTATTTTTTCATGACATTTTGCTATTGGGAATATTTAAATAGCTAACACCTACAGAAAGAAATGTAATAGCTGTAATGGTCAGAAACAATTTTTAAAAATTTCTTCATTGTAGAGGGTTTGATTGCTCCAAAATGCAGGTGTCAGACACATTGAATTTGGAATTTGCAGCTTATTTTTCAAACTTAAGTTTCGCCCATAAAAATTTTTATTCTCCAAAAATAATAGTTCGTATGAAACTTGAATGCTTCAGTTCATTTTTATTGGGTTTTATATTTTCCTGACTTTTAGGTACTTATGAGGCTGAACTGACCTTGCACAAATTGCATGAGTTTGCTGTAATCTTCATTGAATATGAAGTGGTTGATACGATGTGGCAGCAGTAGCCAATGGCTAATTCATTTGTGGCACCAAAGTGAAGAAATGAGGACTGACCTTTTTGTAATGAGGTATCTCTCAGAGAGTAGGATGTACTTGAGAACAGTTGGAGGAACACAGTCATCAGGACTAAAGACTTAAAAAATATTAACTTAACTCACCTAGTAGTCACAATTACTGTTAGCTTCATTAGTCATAAGGCGCATCTACAGAATTTCTGGACACACCTCCATGGTCTTGGAGTGATGGGGAATATTTTCATCGGGGTCTGGTTACAGTGTCTGGATTAAGTATCACCAATAATTATACTGAGAGTGCTGTCATACTGATATAAGAAAATAATTAGGTATAGAGCAAAATTGACATGCAGCGTCAGTCCCTGTTGCATACTTCAAAACATCTGACATAAGAACGGAGACCTTGTATATGTTTATGGGATATGTGTCTGACAAGAGCTATTCTAATGCTGTTTGTTTGTTCATTTGCAATACCGTTTTTAAGTTATTCAAATCTTTATGATTTGATTTTTATGGAGGAATTTTCTAAAAAAGGTCTTCTATCACCATTATTTGTGATATTATGTAAAATATATTAATATTGAAAGGAAAACTTCTTTGGACTTATCTAGTTTGCACAAACTTATTTTTGTCAATGCATATTATTTGGTGTTCTAGATTTTTGTCAATTAAAAATTTCAAAATTATTGCATTTCAGAATTTACTCAGAAATGTTATTTTACATTTGCTAGTATTACAACTATATTTGTCCGGGAAATAAGGAGGGATATTGGTTCATTTCCAGGGTTTTGGGTCAAAGGGCCTAAATAAAGGTGTGACAGCAACAATGGCTCGAAATGGTGTTTTCAACATGGTCTACTTTGGATTTTATCATTCAGTAAAAGGATTTTTGCCACAGTATGAGGTGAGTAATATTTTTGTATTCAAGATTAAACCAAAAACTGCCAATTTTGGCCTTTTAAATTGAAATATAGCTGATAATTCTAAATGTCAAAGCTATAGTGGGAAGAAAACCCTCCTAGATGGGGAATTTTCTACCTCTGAGTTAGCTCGTGAATGTGAACCACTATCACTGGGGAGAGTAGAGTCATGTTGTCTTTGTAAGAATATGCAGCTAATGGAGTTTTTTGCCTTTTCTGTTCTGTTATTTGCTGGTAGGTCATTTAACAGCATAGGTTTACCTCTTATTTAATAACAAATTGATTAGCTTCAGGTGTGACGTGGTGGAAGTTGAATGTAATGAATAATTGATCATTGATAAATAATGAATAATTGATAATAGAAAAGTGCCATGACCAATTATTCATTAGTCTTATTTAATGCTTATATGACAACACGACATTAATGCCCTCTGTGGGATTTGAACCTGTTAACTACAGATTGGCTGACATGTACATATGTATTTAACTTAGCTGACTAAGCACCACTGTCACGTTTATTAATGGGAATTATTACTATTATTTGGTAATCTATCATTAAGGTAAGTTTTGGATGGATATATACTTAACATTGCTACATTTCTCACCTTCATTTAGCAAGATGCAGCATGACATCCCACACTACATTTAACTCTTCTTCAATTCCATACACAATGTACCTCGTTTAATTCTATCCAACGTGCGTATCCTATTCCTACCCTTGCCTAATTTTCTCCCCTCTGTCACAGTCTTCAACATTCCATTGCCAATCAAAGCATCCATAGGCCTTTCCATCTTTGAATTTCTCCTAACAATCCCCTCTCTTCCCTAACCATGACCATTACTTATTCATTTCTTTTCCTTTCCATCCAATTTACCTTTTCCTTTCCTCTCCATAGCCAAATTTTTCCCTTTTTTGGGATGGAAACTAACACTGATCTGATGAACTATTCCTGCCAAATTACTCCCTCATAAATACTATGATTAAATCTATTAAAACTCTTCTTTCCACATTTTCCTAAACCCTTAAATAGTTCCACAGGAATGTTAAATATCCCTACATCAATATTTGATTTCAATGTCCTTTCTATCTCACCATCAAATATGCCTGGACCTAAGTTATTCTCATACATGTCACATACTCTTTCTATGTCTAAGCTTGATGGGCTAATGTCTTTACCTTACAGTTCATCTATATATTCCTTCCATTCATCTTTAATCTTCCCTGGTTCAAATAATAATTTTCTTGACTAATCTTTGATTGTTAGCATTGATTTTCTCTTCTTACTGCCTTGCTGCCTTCTTACTGTATAGTGCACTAATTTTACCCTTCTTTTGTAAACTTTCCATATCCTTGCACAAGCCTCTTCTACCATACTTTTGCTCTGTGTGTTTCCTGCCTCAGTTTATCATTTAACTCATTATATTTCCTTCTACCTAACTGTGTGTACATTCTTCCATTTCCTTTTCTCATCTATCTTTATAATCACTTGTCCATACTCCATGGTTTACTTGTCCTTTTCCTGTTTATTGTTAGGAAAGTAACATACCTTGAATGTTATTTTACCACTCTGTTTATATTTTCATTTTCAGCTTTCAATATCCTTTTTTGAGCTGTTCCATCTTTCATTTTTTTTAACCTCCCATCTCAATTTTTTTACTGATTCCTGATACTTCTTTTTTGTTGTAGTTAAAGCCTCTACATTCCATTTTCTCATCTGTCTTCCCAGTCTATCTTCTTGACATTAAGATTACACTTCATTATCCCTGAATTGGCATAAACTATGGGAAACTGCAAATTATGTTTTTCCTAAATCCGTACCTAACCATAGTATAGTCTGAGTTTCCAGGCATTTTCAACAGATACCTACATCTCTACTGTGGTGTTTAAACTAAATAGTCATTATTATTAAACCATTTTTTCCAAAGGGACTCTATTGCCATCTCTCCACAGCTATTCCTTGTCCCTAAACCATAGCCACCGACCTCAATCCCCTCTCCTTTCCCCCCTCCCACATTCCATTCCCTTATCATTATATTCCCTAATCGAATGTTTCATTCCAAGAACACATGCAGTTATTTCTCCTATTTGATAATAGTATGCATTAATTGAACTTGGGAATAATCGCTGAAAAATAGTTCAGTCTTCTTCTGTGCCTATATTATCACTAACTCCTGGCTTCCTCCTGAACCAACCTTCTGTCATCCTGCTCTATTCTGAGCAGCAGATGGACCCAGTGTGTTGGGTTGGTCTGCAAATCCATGTATCCAGGAGACAGGCATCACTGCTTAATTCATTGAACTCTTGACCTTTTTTTGCATCTTCTTCCTTCCGACTGCAGTGTTAGGACTTCCTTTGGGATATCAGAATCTTCATTTTTTCTAACATTACCGGTCCATGATATTTTTCTAATTTGATGTACTATTGTATTATATCAAGCTATTTATATAACTGTACCACCTTATGGTAATAACTTATCCACCTTAGGTTGACTTCTCTCAAAGTTTAAAATCTTCTTGAGAATTTTTCTTTTGAATCTTAATGACTGTTGTCGTTGTTATGGTCTTTTTCTGCATGTCGATGCCTGGTTCATTAATAGTTTACCTAAAAATGTTTTGCTTTACATAGAAGTGTAACTTCCCATGTGTTTCTGTAGATTATAGTATCATCTATTGCCAGAAGCAATATACCATGGCTAGTCATTATAATTGCTCCAAGTTAATTAAACTGCTGAACTCTTTGAAAGTTACAGCCACCAATTTGAATTTATACTATTGACTTTCTCTGTCTGTACGTCTTGTATTTTGATTTACAGGCCCATCTTTTTTACAGCCTTATCATGGGTAAGAAATACCTTTGTCATTGTGGTAATTAAATGGCCAATTACATTAATATCATCGGTATCATATAGTGACTTGTCTTACTATATCACCACTGACTTATCAGTAATATCCTGTAACTTATATTTCCAAATCCCTGACAACCTTCTCAAGCACTTTATTAAATGATGAGCAGACCAGGGTTTCCTCATGTCTCAGGCTCTTTTCATCCAAATCTTTGGACCCCGTTAATTGCATTGAGCAGCATCAGTGATCATATGTGTCAATTGTTTTTTTCAAACAAATAACTGAAATATGTGACCCGTAATTAATGGGTAAGATTCAAATTTATATAAAAATTCTGTGCTCATTCAAGCAATACAAAGAATTTCTCTGATATTTACATGATTACTTAAGAAATCAGCGTTGAAAATCATGTGACCAAGTAAATCTGCTGTTTAGTTGTTCTAGTACATGCCACGTGTTATTCTGAATAATTAAAACAAGATATATTTTGCAGGACCCCACTCAAGAATTCTTCCGGAAAGTTGGAATAGGTTTTGTGTCTGGTACTCTTGCATCTTGCATAAACATCCCTTTTGATGTAGCAAAGAGCCGAATTCAAGGCCCACAACCAGTGCCTAATCAAATTAAGTACCATGGAACTATGCAAGCATTATCACTTGTATATCGAGAAGAAGGGTAAGTCTTCAGGTTCTTCACTAGCTAGCTTTCGTTTACTATGAGGGTTGCTATTTTTATTTTCAGCCTAATAATGAAAAGACAGTAATTTATTGTTGAAAATAGCTTTATTGTTTTTTGAAGTATTCTCCATGATAATCAATACCCGTAACACTTTTTCCACTCCGATTGAGGTACCCCCAAAACATGGGTTTTGAATGCATCAACAGCTTCTTCAGGTGCCGAAAAACGTTGGTCACACAATTTTTTTTGATAAAGGGGAATAAAAAGAAGTCATTTGGTGCTAAATCAGAGCTGTTTGGAGGATGACCCATCAATTCGACATTCGAATATGTAGTTGCTTCAGCCAATCTGTGATAGCTTGCATTGTTATGATGAAGAATGATCCTTTGTTGCTGCTGCTTTTTCCATATTTCACCAAGCACTTCTGGCAAACAAATGCTTGTGTACCATTCAGAGTTCATGGTTCTACGTTGCTCTAATGGTATGGTTGCCGCATGTCCAGTTATTCCAAAGAAACAGGCAATCATTTGCTTCGATGTGCTTTGTGCACAAATTACTTTTGTTGGATTTGGCTCATCTTGGAAGACCCATACAGTGGATTGCTGTTTTTTTTCACCCTCATATGCATAGATCTAAGATTCATCACCTGTGCAGATGTTATACACAGCTTTTGATGTACCACGGTTGTATTTCTTGAGCATTTCTTTGCATCAATTGACATGAGCATCTTTTTGAGCTTTTGTCAAATTATGCAGGATCCAACGTGAACAAATTTTGTTCACAGCTGAATGTTCATGCAATATCTTTTTGATACATCTACATAAATACCCTATGAGCCACCAAAAAGGTGTGTGGCAGGGGGTTTAGCACCATGAGGGAAGGGTAAGGGTTGAGGGGTTTGGGGGTTAGGTGAGGAAAGGTGGGGGGAACCTGTAAGAAAAAAAAAATATATATACATACATATATGCATATATATACATATATATTCATACATACACACACATACACATATGTATACATATCCTCGCGCAGGCCCTAACCTGTACGTTAATACTTATTGTAATGACCTAAGTCCTGGGTAATTTCGGCCACAAGCATTCTGGTCCCTTATCATTCTTGGAAAAAATGACATTTTAAACCTGTCAGTCTTGCAGTCTATCTCTCTAGTCTTATATTCGTGATCCCTTCAACCGTAATACGTTGGGGTTCGTATTATATCCTTGATGTCATCGGAAAAGGGCCCATCTTTAAATGTTTTTAATAAGTTTAACCTATATTGGAAACGCCGCTGTGTAAGAGAATCCCAACCTAAATTGTCTAGCAAAGTGGATACCCTGCTGAGTTGGTCATAACAATGTTTGACAAATCTAGCCCCCCTCCGCTGAACTCGATCTAATTCCGAAATCAAATTTGTATTATGAGGATCCCATATACTGGCAGCATACTCTAGGTGGGGCCTGACCAAGGAAAGGAAACATCGTTCTTTCACTTTTTCATCGCATTTACCTAGCACTCTTTTCACAAATCCCAATTTTTTATTAGCATGACCGCATATTTCTCGTATGTATTTTCCCCAGGACAGATCGTGAGTAATAGTTACACCCAAGTATTTAAAGGAATCTACCCTCACGATTTTGGTTTGTTTCACTTTGTATAAGGGAGGGAATTACTCTTATCCCAAAAATGTATTACTACGCATTTTTAAAAATTTAATTCCAATTGCCATGTATTGCACCAATTTTGAATTGCATCTAGGTCGTTGGCTAACACGACTCTGTCTTTGTGACTTCGAATGTCCCCATAAATTACTGCATCATCGGCGAAAAGACGGAGCTTGCTACTAAGTACGGTACTGAGGTCATTTATGTAAATAAGGAAAAGGAGGGGACCTATGACACTTTCTTGTGGTACACCCGACGTGACCTTGACAGTATCGGATGATACACCGTCCAGGACGACTGTTTGGGCACGATCACTTAAGAAATGTTTAATCCAGCTAATAATACTCTCGTGTATTCCATAAGTTTTCAATTTCGCAAGTAATTTGCAATGAGGGACTTTATTGAAAGCTTTCTTAAAATCTAGGAATATCACATCAACTGGAATATTACTTTCACTGGAGTTCAATATATCATGTACAAAAAGTGCGAGTTGAGTTTCGCAGCATCTACCCTTACGGAAGCCATGTTGGTTATTAATTAATAAATCTAGGCTATCGAGGTGCCTCATCATGGAAGTAACAATGATGTGCTCAAGAATCTTACAGGAAATGGAATTCAGATACCCCTCATACTAATCCCCAAGGATGCCTCAATCTCATGATAAGTCACATGACGATCTTCCTTTACTAGTTCTTGCACAGCATCAATGTTTTCTGGCAAAACAACTGATTTTGGATGACTTTCCTCGCTGAGTGATTGGTGACCATGATGGAATTTATTTTACCAGTGGTTCACAGTGACAAAGGATGGGGCTTCATTGGCAAATGTGGAAGTAAGTTGATGATGCACTCCTGTCTTGATAATCCACGTTGAAAGTCATAAACAATCATTGCACGAAAGTGTTCACGAGCTAACTCCATTTTTTTGCCGAGACAAAATCTATGAGTCACTATAAACAACACAAATTATGATCAAATGACAAAATGTTCTGAAGAAAGTTAAGTGTTAAAAGGGTCAAACTTTCAGATGAAAACGTCAGATGGCACCTAAAGCATTTAGTGTTTTCAAGGCTCAAGATATAAATAGCAACTCTCGTATACTATGACATCTCTAGTTATAGCAGGAAATCAGTTTATGAGTATATTAATAAAGAAGGTACCAAGATGCATGCATGCATATGGTGTGATAAAAAGTCCAGGGAATGAATTATATTTGGAAAATAATTGATCTTACTGGCAAATAGGATGTCTCCCTCAAATTTGTCTCTGTGACAATGTATTCACTGATTTCAGCACTTCCATAGCTTCTGACTTACTCAACTGCTTAACTTTTTTGAAGAATCTTGCTCTACTCGTACATCTTTTGAATGTCTTCATAAGTTGTGTTATCACTTCCAGCCCAATTACTGGTTTTTTGATGTATGTCATTTCTTTTTTTCTGAATGTTTCAGCAGGATATATTTTACCTCATGTTACTTAAAACTTGGCGAAAAAATCAGAGCTTAATCTGGTGACATGTTAGGGTAGTGCTAGCTATAATTGTCTCAATTACATTCCAAAATCAATCATGTTTGAGTTTAATCAGATCCTATAAGTAATATTACCATGCATTAAAATGTCTCTAACACCAAAGAAAGTTTAACTATGATCACTCCTTTCTTGGTTACTAATAACTGTGATTAAATTATGTTGAAGATTTCAAGAAACTGTAACAGTAACTTTAACGGAGTCACCCGCTATGTGTGCATTCGTTAAAGTTACTGTTACAGTTTCTTGAAATTTGTCTAAGGTATGAACAGCCTAAGTGTTTGAAATTGGCTTTATTAACATCGTGGACTGTGGCGCGTCATGCACGACTACGAATGCCTGTGACATTGTATGTACGGTATTTCGTCATAACATCTTGTTCCTTTAAAGCCCCCAAAATTTCAGAGTGTAAGAGGACGTCTCGGTAGCTTAATTGGTTAAAGCACTCGGCCGGATATCAAGGGATCTGGGTTCGAATCCCGGTCAAGGCGAATGATTTTTACTCTCTGAAATGTTTGCATTATGTTGAAGATTGTCTGGAAAAGGACGATTATTTGGAACCTAATCTTTTAAAATTGTGTAACCAGTAAAAGTATTCAAATGACACACAACATTCTCCAAAAATCTGTTTCTAACATACCACATATACACGTATACCATATGTTAGAATATCTATCTATGTAAGAATAAAATTTTATGTTGAGTCACCAATGAGGAAAATCACTTAGTTAAAAGTGAGACAAAGAAAGCTGCCAATAGTCTGGTATTAAAAAAAACAACCATATTTCAAGATTCGATTTGTCTTAAAACGTTTTTGTCACAAATTGTGTGTGTAGATATTTTGTTGTTCCATTAATACTGAAATAAATTCCAATTAATTGGATCGATGGAGTGAAAAGAATTTGCATGCGTCTTGCCTCACAGGATAACTTCAGTAATCATTTTTAAATTTAAATTGTTCAGTTATTCTTTTCATCCAAAATCTGAATTAAATCTGCAGCATATGAAATCATAGAATCTGTGACTAAAATCTCTTACACTCTGCAAGAATGAACATGCCTTGATCGCAAATACATAAATGTTAACTATATTCAAAAGTCATATTTACTAACTTACATTTTCACAAAAATGAATAGATATTCTCTGTCAGGAAAGTATATGAATTAACTACAATCTGAACCAGAAAATGTATTTTGTGACCCATGATATAACATTAAATATGAATCTCCGAATTTCCCAAAAGCACACAGGCAGTCAGTTGAATATAGCCATGGATCATTGGTCCAGAGGATATGTGAAAATAGAATTCTTAGAGACCATGTATTTAAAATGTGTTATGAGTGAGATTATGTGCATTCAAAATAAAATAACTATTTGTTCTTTTATAGTTGGAGGGCTCTATATAAAGGCCTTCTACCGAAGGTAATGCGTCTTGGGCCCGGAGGCGCAATCATGCTTGTTGTGTATGACTATATGCATGATTTTCTTATGGAAAAATTTCCCAATGGTGAACAATGAACCAATTGTTAAGTATTTTTTCAATGAAATATAAACTAAATTTCATAAATATGATGGCTAATCTAAGGAGTGAACATGCTGTTTGAAGATTTACTTACTGGCTATAGGATTCATCCAAGAAAATGGTGGTAAAAATTGCATTTGTTAGGTACATAAACAATTAAAATAACCTATCATCAGTCCATTGTTAAGAAAGCAGTTACGCATTTATTATTGCTACTGGAAAAGCATGAAAAATGCAATTCCAAATAATTTTTTTATTTACTAATTATAAAAATATATCGTTTGTTATGGGTCAGGTGTTTTTAATTTTATGTTGATAATTTATCCTACAAATGAACCCAATGAATTTTATTCATAGTCAGAATCATATGTTATATTATTGCTTGGCTGCCTTCTTTGCACTAGGAGTGCTGGAATGATGTACACACATATAAATGTATTGGAGAATACCTCATGGAAAAGTGCAGCTAGTTTTCCACTAATATTTGATATGGAAAAATATTTTTCTATGGTAATTTTGCTGTATTCAACTTGATTTTTTAATACATTTAATGCACAGAAGTGCCTTTCCTTTATTCATACCTCAATAAGTTTTTCAATGTTTTTTTTTCATAAAAATTAATATTAAATGTTCTTCCAGCCATTTAGCTGTACAGTTTTATTGAGACAAAAACATTTTGACCAAATATTTTAAATAATGATAATTACATCAATTTAATGAAAATGGATTGGAGCTATAAAAATACAACCCTCAGAAGAGTGCACGAGGAATATAATAATTTACTTCTTTCACAAATACTAAGACTACATATGTATATTACAAATTTTATAAAATTGAATTTTACTTAAAATTTTACTCAAAATATAGTGGCTTTTGTATAAATGTTTATGAAAAAATGATTTTTTCCATTGATGTTGCGCTCCTTTTATGTTTTTGATATAAACTGGAAACTCAAGCAAGATGACTAGAAAAATTAAGGTTACTTGTACAAATTCGAACTGTAACTATTATTTTCCCTTACACAAGTAAAGGCCATGTCTACTTGGGAATAAATTGTTCATAAAATTCTTAATTATAATTTTATTCGAATGAATGTCTTATGTATACTTATGGCACAAATGTGTTAGCCGGCATACAAATGTCTTCATGAAAAAATAGATGGAAGCAGATGAACAATACACAGATTTTATGACTTGCTAATGTTAACTTTTGATTACGTAAAATGATCTAAAACCTGAGTCAATAATGCCCAGAGTTACGAATGACTTGGGCATCATCCACAAATAGAATTTACTTCATTCACCAGACAATATATGAATATTTGAGCATCAAACCACTTTTTACCCATCATGCTGATAAATATGCATTCATATGGGAAGAGTAATGTTAGGTAAATTAAAAAAATATGGCAGTGTGGATTCTACTGCACGCCTTGAGGGCCTATTTTCAAATAAAGCTATTTCATAATATATAATTTCATTTCCAAAATGAAGTTAGTTATTAAAAAAAATAACCATCAACATGAGAAAATCATTTACACTTTCTTCAGATCTTAGGGAGATACAAGATGCATAAAAATCTAGCACTGTATTATGCACAAGTCCAAGAAAAGCTCAGGTTAGAGCACATACACTTGTAGCTTTCTAACCATCATTTACTGAATTTTAAGATTAAAATTCCAAGATATGTTGATACAAAAGAGTACAGGTTTGAAGGATATATATAAGAATCATTTGAAGGACAGTCATACCAATTTATAAGGGGGAAGCTTTAATTTGCTGCTCTTTAAAATAACTTAAGAGAGGAACTTTACAAGATAAAAATACATGCATTTGATGGCATTTTAGCCAATGTACATGAACACCACCAGTCATTTCCCTTGATTTGAGTCCATGTTGAAAGAAACTTTCCTCTCACATCTAATGGAGAAAACATTTTGTGCATTTAATTTACTGCACAAACATCTTCACTTGTATTATTCCCCTTATTGGAAATTATTACCCTCCATTCAATTATTTATACAATGTTAAAATGTCAGGTAATCTGTTAGTATCTCTTGATATTGGGCCATCTCCACTGACTCAATGCTCAAGCTTACTTTTTCATAATGTACAATGATGAACATAACACTATAATGTCCCTCCACTTCAAACAATATGATCTTTATTACAGGTGCAAAACATGCCCAAAACTAGGGGGTGAAACCAATCATTCCATGGCAATGAAGCAATGGAATATCTTTTCATACCTCATTTTACATTGTTTTATAAAGCCATGTTTGGGTTTGCAAGACAAATGAAAGGAAAACAATAGCTGCACAGGCAATATGCTCCAGAGGGTTTAAAAAAAAAGTCATAGAGAAAGCAAGTGGAGTAGTTTTTGTAGATTTTTCTCTTCTCCAACAAAAAACTACCTCAAACTACAAATCTGACTCCCCGTATAATGCAGCGGAAAAGGACATGTAGTCAAGAGCACCCGGCAAAGCATTTGGTCCCTTGTAGGGAGGCATACGCTGGATGCAGTACTCGGCCTGGTCAGGTGGAAGTTCTCGTTGAAGCTCATCAGGAAGTATGAAGGGCTACAATGGTAAAAAAAATGACATCAGGCACATCACTTGACATGTGATTTTTTACTGAAATATACATTAGGATAAATAGTAATACTTGAAACAATGGTTTAAATTTGGTGTATATAACTACTTAAAGTATGTTACAATTTTGTATTGGATCTTGATTGATCACTCAGCATATCGTATATATATCTCTCCCTGCATTTGCCTCTTGAAATAAGTGAAGCATTGATATTCAGTTAAAAATTGAGTAGTTCAAAATTCAAATACCCAAATTCACTAGCGGTAGTGGGCCTGTATTTTTAGGTGTCCACTTTACACTTATCTAATTAAATAAAAGTACAGACAGATAACTATACAATAATGGTTCAGCGAGAATATACAAAACATTATAAAGAAAAACCACCAACTTACCCTATCTCCTGCCAAAATGCGGAAGGAGTCGATGACCTGCTCAGCAGTGTCTACGTCGGTCGATTCGCGAGTCATAAAGTCGAGGAAAGCATCAAAGTGCACATACCCTGAGTTGTTGGGGTCGACCACAGCAAGAATCCTCTGGAAGTCAATCTCGCCCTTAAGAAAAAATGGAGTCGTGGGTAAATAACTTACACAGGACTATACAGAATAGAGAGTTTCAAAACAGTAAAATACTTTACTTTATGAAACCATTAAACTTTAATTAGCTAGCATACGTGCAATAGAGTACACAATCCTGTGGGCTACTTTTCAGCAAACAATAAGCATAAGTGTGTGAGTTTAAATTCTATCAAAGGTATGATGTTAAACTTTATCTATCCTAAAGGAAAAAAAATCACTCTGTGGTGAGGAATTCAGGGTCAATTAAATTAATATAAAATTCATCAACAAAAAAGCTTACATTTTGAGACAACATTAGAAAATATCAGCAGTTAACTGTATAAAAAATTCATTTGTATGAAAATTTGTAAATGTACAGAAATTTCAAGATCACACATAATCTAATGTTCATTTGATTACCCTGTAGTGGTAATATTTACTCTTTGATCCATATAACTAAAGACACTAGTTAGAAATATCAATGGCTTACTTTTTTTTCTGCACCAGGGTCACAAGCTTTCAATCAGTCTACACTAATTTTGCCACATACCAAATTAAACACATGATCCTATCATAATCATATACTGGCTCTTTAGTTAATTATAGGATGGAATCAAAATTGACACGATGAAGTCTTCTGGCCAGATTCCTTCCCTATTAATTTTTTTAAACTTTATTGCCTCCCTTTTTTTACCTTCATTTATCAAAGTCCTTCATATACCTTTCTATCTAGTGCTAGACCCATGCTATCCGATTCAAAATCACATTCTGTCTACGCTAGCTGACCGAATATATTTAAAATTAGCTCATCTACATACTTTTCCCCCTGATTTCTCATTGCATTGAGCCATCTCTTACCTAAACCAAAACTATATTATGACAGAATTAGGTCATATCACTTGCATGCTCAGTAAGTGATTATTATAGTTAAATATCAAATATTTGGAATCAGGAAGGAGACTGCATGTTTGTTGGAAAATACCTGGAATATATTGAACAGAGATTCTAGAAAATGAGTGGGCACCTGGTTTGAAGCACTAGTAAACGTGATTGTTATTCCATGTTGTTACATAACTGATTTGGAGCATCAAACATGCCCATATAAAACTTTGGCTGGAGCCATTGGAATGCTTCATGCAATAGATGTGACAGTGTATGCTCATGGCTGCATCATGATAGCTCAGATGTTGATTACAAGAGTGTCAGAGTGGTGAGAAAGTGCTTTGAATGAATGAGAGTCAGAATTCACACCGCTGTCAAAATTTCATTAATATTTAGACAGGCAAAGAAGTTCGAATGAATGATTTTACAAAACTAAAATAAATTATAACTTCAGATTATGTTTTCAAAGTGATAATATGAAGTTTCCTTTGAATGCACTGCACTTCTAACTCTTTCTGAATGCGGACAAAATATTTAAAATATTTTCTTTTCAATAATTTATCTTCATTCCGTAAATGTGATTTAAGAATAAAAAATCCAAATACAAACAACATCAATTATTGTGAGATCACAATTAGATGGATCGGCTACAAAGTAATGGTTTGCAAAAAATTAATTTCGAAGTCAAAATGCAAAAGCAATTATCATTTAAAGAAGTTACACACAGTTGGGAATACACAAAATGATTTGTATGCCAATGAGCAGTTTATGCGTGTGTACTTCTAAGGCAAACATTTTAAGATTTACCAATCATCTTTTAACACAAATATGTTCCAAAATACACTCACTCATCTGAGGCCTTCTCATTAATTGTTTGTTGTTTTTGATTTGATGAATTAATGTACATTGGGTTTCAAAATGGTATTGCAGCATACACCCCTACCTAATATACTTCTACACTTGAGGTGTGTACTTGGATGATCCTTACATCCTGAGGTGCATTTACTGTGATCATTTCATCATATATACATTTGGATGCAAACTCACAGAGGAATTCAATCACTACTATTACTTAAAAGCATACAGGATTAAAAATGTTACTACCAAAGAGGAAAATATTATGATCTTACCTGTCTATCCTTGCCTATACTGTAACCAAGACTGACAAGACAGGACTTAAATTCTTCAGGTGTTAGGCGGCCTGTGCGGTTCTTGTCAAAATGATTGAAACTGCTGCGGAATTCATTCAAATGCTCCTAGAAATTCAATACACAATTAAATAGCTTAATCAATCAGCACTAAATAAATTCAAACTTTTTACTTAATTTATATTTTTTTTATTAGGTAATCTACCGGTTAAGGTAGTTTTTTGGATGGACACAACTATCAAGTAAACATTTTGTGACTCCCCACCTTGCAAACTAATTAATTTATATATAATACTCAAATGAACACCTTTAAATGATTACTGACCATTGCTCAGTGAGATTCATTCACCTTGATGATTCATGACAATAAGAAATATCGTTAGCAAAAATTAAAGGGGAATGATAATGACAAAATGTCAGTCATACATTTTGTGATGAGAATTAAATTTAAAAAGTAAACAGAAGTTGGCGAATCAGTAAATATGATTATTATAAGAGAGAAAGATCTTCCATATCTCTTCTTGTTGTTTGAATGTATGTACATGGATTTAAGATAAAATAACTTTAACATTGTAATGAAGGTGATTAGAATATACCAAATTTAATAAATAGTCTAAATTTTCACCAGCAAATTTGCTAAATTAAGAGTAATTTTCATATTTTCATCCACAATGCCATCCATGCATACACATTCAAGAGTCTTAACAGAATCTCAGGAGTAAAAATTATCTAATAATACTAATGCCTATGGAATTATATACTCCAATTCAACTTTATTTAGACATCAATATTCCCAGAACCAATTAGGAGAAACAATCAACAATTAGTTGTTCATGATTCTTCAATGAACATTTTTGAAAAATTCCAGAAAAACAAGGATAACTCCCAGAATATTATATGATTTTTCTCCATTTAAACTGTTCAGCAATTACAAAGTAACTAAAAGCTACTTGATATATGCTTGAGTATCTGTAGGAAATTTGAATTTAATACAAATTAAATGGGTGTAACTAAAATCAAATGAAAATATCACTCTGAATCAAAGATTACCTAAATAATAATTAAGATCAACTGAATACTTCACATAGTTTGTTAGCTGAATTTATTCCAATCTCCTTATCTAGTTAGATGGGTATAGTTGTTCACTGGATAGAGAGCTGGACTAGTGAATGGAAGTACCAGGTTCAATTCCCTTAGTGACTCTGAGCACCCTCAGTTTCATCAAAGTTTAGTGATGTTTCATTTACTAATTTTTGGTCAACTGCAAGCAACTATGGCACCCATCTTGTGGAACTTTCTAGTATCCAAATTTGGATGCAAAATGTAATGTATCCATTCACACAAAATCCCTGCAGCATTATCAGTCTCACACATCTTCAATCTACTATCATGAATCATCCTATTATGGATTCTACAAATGACTTCTGAAGTATTGTATTCGGAATATTCATCATTTGGTCTCACACATATGGCCACTCAGAAAATTGTGAGACCACTTATAAACCATTCTAACAGAAAGTACAGATTCACCATTATGTTTATCACATTTTTCTTGAGTCAATTTTCTGAGGAAATTTATCTTTCATAAATTAATATTTGATAAAAACCAGAATTTCTTTCTCCCTTAACCAATGTTTTGGAAATCACTCAACTTGTTTCATTCAAATGAATGCTGACCACAAAGCAATAAATCAATCTTGTTGGAATGCATTCCTACAAGAGATGCAATTAACTGAATAAATTTACTAAACACCAGTTAAGTTTAAGTTTCTATCTCACTCTGACTGGAGATGGACTTTTCAAGCTACACTTTTAATTTCAAATATTGCATGATACTTGAAAGTTTTAACTTTTGAATGCTTAAGTAGTGAGACTTCATAAAGAAATGAGGTACACACTTGGTTAAATCCATGTTTTATGAACTAATGGTACACAAATTTTGATATAGAGCCTAAAAAACACTGACATTATGATGTATTTCTAAATATATATTACCTGAGTGATGCCCTTAGAGTCCCTGGTAAGAATCTGGTTCTCCACTTCATTGATATTAAGGTTGATAGATGTTAACAACTGTTCCCAGCCAACACGAAGTGTTTCCATTGTGTATTGAGTGTAACGATTCTCAAATACCATTCCTTCTTGTACAGCTTGGTGTATTTTCTCCAGTTCTTCAATATGTGCCATGTAAGCATACACAGCTTGTTCATACTCCTTTAGTCGCTGAAGTTGTTCCTCCAGTGAACCCTTCAGAAAGGAATGCATTTACAATTTAAGAACATGGCTTTTTAAAAAACCACAGTATTTTATATAAATTGCAGTTAGCATCACAAGTTCAGTAATGAACTGCCACAAATTACTATAATGAAATTTCCTCTTACAAATCCAAAAGCTACAATTCAAAAGTTGATAGGATGACTTAATAATTTTATAATAATAATTATTATTAATAATTATAACTTATGATAATTTAGCAGGAGAAAACCAAAATGTGTTAACCAGGATAATGTAATACCAAGGATGAAAACTACTGCCCATTTACCATACATGCAGCACTCATATTAATCAGCTGCACATACTTAAATGGTGTAGCAAAAATAAAAGAACATTTGGATGAACATTACGTGGCCAAAATACGATGACTGAGGGAACTATTTTTCATAAAATAAACACTTTCAGTTTTAAGTTTTTATCTCTTAAACAACATAGCTAAAAATTTATAGTTTCACAAAGGCATGGGGGATGTACTAACCTGGAAACCAACAATTTCAAACTTATTGAACTAATTATATAAGCCAGAGTGTTTATGGGATGGAATCAGAACCTCAAGAAAAGGGGAAATAAAGAAGGTAAGCCAAATGCACTAAGTTCATGGAATGAAAAGAGAAATGGAATTCATAAAATTTTTTACAATGACATAAGACTGTGTATTCCATTTTTACACAAATACCATAATTGTCCATGGAAATAATTAATTTTTTCCTCAAAAATTGTCAAAGTTGGTAAAAATAGAAGGCAGCTAATATGCAGTATGTTTTAAAAGGATTAATAATAAACGATTTTATGTAGACTTTCGGTTGTTATTGTAAAGCTCTTATCTAACAAACATTTACAAAATATAAAAATACAGTTATGTCTTTTATAGAATCAAATGTTATTTTGAACTGATTTGGTCAGAAATAATACTTATTTCAATTTGTAAAACAGTCCCTGGCAAGACTCTTGGGTTCTAACATTAATTGCCATGCATTAATTTAAATACAGTGAATTCTTAAATTAATGCTTTTGGTGGAATTGGGAAAAGCAAGTACTTGTCACCATTGACAGTGTACACTATCTACCATTGGTGTGAATTGCCCATTGTAAGTCCCAAGAAATGAATGATTTTTTACCTTTTCACTGTTGTTTCCTCAGCTACATACATGTACATAAGACTTAAAGAAATAACTAATATTTTCTAAGGAATGGCAAAGTTGTAATATAATGCAATTAGCTGCATCCCCAGTCATTGCTTCAGTTCTAAATGTGATTGTTCAACTTCCTAGCAAGTTCCCTGGATTTGTATCTATTCCTGCTTTCTTCTTCATTTTCAATATTTTTTCTTTCAGCCATTTCTATAACATTTTATAACGATATTAGAGTAAAATAACATGTTAAGTGTAGGTCAATCTACAGCCAAAGTGCTATTTTACATGATTTTAAAAAAATTACTCTATTGGAAAAATAATTAAGTAAGTGGGCCGGCTGAATCACAGCAGTTTGCCATATGTAGCTATTAGAATATTTTACATATTTCATTCACAACACCATTTGTCTGTATTACAATAAGAAAATTATGGTAGCTCTACAAATATCACATCATCAGCAAAGATATGCTTGAGAATATGTATTACTGTTTATGACACTTCATTATCATATGTGCTACTCACAAATTTAATTAACATGAGAAATTGCAAAGAAATCATAAATTTAGAATTCATGTGATTACTTAAGGTTAGATTCTGTAGAAAGCTGACATCAAAAAGAGGAAAAGTAGATCAGGCCTCAAACCACTGGCTTTGCATTCAGTTTGGCCAAGTGCCCCAAAGTTAGTGTGGATGGAAGGATATACGATTCTCAAAGGTGGGAGCTGGCGTAAGCCAGGTCCCAAATTTGAGAAGGTAAATGGAACTACTTCCTAAGTCATAATACTTGTCACACAGTTCATTCACTTGTCCTGTCCAACATTTGGTAATATACATGTTTTTTTAGAATATAATAGATTGATCAATAAAAGTAAATCAAAATACATTAAAATCAAAAATAAAACTAAAGATTTAGAGAGACTAAAGACTAAAGAAAGAGACTAAAGACTTATACTGACTTGCAGACCCATTCCAATAGCAGTGACTGCATCCATTTGCCTTTCCATCCAAGGACCCACTTGATTGGCCTTTTCAGCAAACTGGCGTCGTAACATTTCATTGTCTTAATTTTAAATTAAAGAAAATAGATGTGAGAGATGTGGAGATCTTGGGAAAATTCTGCATCATACATTGAGAACCATCACCTTAATAATGCAGTGGCCATGCATGCTACAAATTTATTGAATGATGATTCTATGCCACATTTTCAAAAAATTTTGAAGCATCAGCAAAAACAAATGTTTTTCGATGGCTTTCTAGTAATTTGAATTGGGAATATATCATAAATAATAAACTTAATTATTTTGGTTCTTTTTTGTTTTCTACAAATCGAATTCCAGGGTGGCAAATTCCACAAAAGAAGAAAAGATGAATCACAATCCTTAACAATATATGTATAACTTTCTTTGAATACACCTTTTACAAAATTAATTCTTTTTGGCATGAAAAGCACTTTACATTAATTTACATGGGTAAAACTAATTAACTTTATGAGAAAGATTTCAGAACATATTATGCCCATTGTGTGAGGTTCCACGGTACTGGTTAATTATTCACCTATCTCCCACCCCTTCCAAACTTCACTCTTCAGAACTCTCTCTCTAAAGTTGTCTCGAGGTTACTTAAAAATGATTCCTTCCCATTCCAATACACATATTTTATGAGGCAAATTGTATTACCTTTGCATCTCACCTAATGATTATGTATGAAAAATCTGGGCAGTAAAATGACGTTTATGTGGAAATATGAAGTGTTTCAGTTTAACTTCTAAGATAAGTCAGCTGCAGGAATAAGGAAGCTAAAATAATTGAAATTATGTCCAAAGGAGAACATCAGGTCCCCAAAATTTCTTCAGAATTCACTAGCAAGATGCTTAAACAATGATTATGTACACAAGTCAAAATTTAGGTACACATTTAAAAAAATCAGCATTTGTATCCAACCTTAAAATACTTTTATAATAAGAAGGGGTAAGAAATGGATTACTTTCTACAAGGGAACTTTGAGAGCCATTAATATTTAAATTTTTAAATGCTGTGCAATTTGAAGCACACTAAATGGAATGCTGTACAGAATATTAAGTGGTGCTAGTGTGCATGTTTTTTTAAAGGAGAACACAGCATGACTTGATGCATGTTCACCATGCCTCTTGCAATAGCACAACATTGAGGAGGATGCACCAGTGTGTTGCAAGAAGAACACACTCCATTTTTTTTAATATATCCATTTTAAGCTGAGTGCTGAATTTGAAAGTTGTTTGTGAGGAAAAAAGGTCAGATTACAATTAATTTTTTTAATTCCTCTAGCAAAAAAAGGATACTCTGTTGTTTTCTTAATTCAGCCGCCAAAGTTGCATCCCTTTGAGGTACAAGTTGTTGCACTTCGGACCACTTCTTTGTCAGGTCCTGAAAATGAAAATCAAATGTAGCTATAAGCATATTAAATAAATTAATTACCTTTTACTATTTTGAATAATAAGGTAATAAAAACAGTGAACTTTTTCTGTGCCATAACATGGAGTGAAACAGCAATGTTTGGAATGTGAAGAGTTGAAAAATGCATGACAAAAGAATTCAGAGGAATAAAAAACTTTTCTTCAGCAAAAAATTAAACATAAATCAGAATATATTTCAGGAAATTACAGAAATGTGCATACTAAGCTGAGCGAAACCAAGTTCTTTCAACATATGAATTGACACCCTCATTTTACCAATCTTGATAATTTCTTTCTTAAGGAAAATGCTACTCACATTTTATTTTCAAAGTAAAAATGTGTGGAATATAGCGTATCCATTGACAACTGAGATGCAATATGAGATTTATGCGAAATTCTATTCTACATCGTGAGAACACATCATGCAATGAAGCAACTATTCGGTGCTAACTCTTGGCCTACCTGAAATTTACTGTCCATCCCTTCCTTGTCAGCAAAAAATGTTAAAAGCACTACGTGAGCATAAGATAAGGGTACTATCTGAAAGTGGTCACTGGAGAATATATTGCTAGTTTTTATACATATTAGGCATGATTACAGTGATCCCTGGTTATAATAACATTCATATCACTTTAGATTTTAATAAACAATATATTAATGAAATTATTTTACTGGCAGCATCTGAGAATTCTTCAATGTTTAAATTAATTATTATTTCCAAAATTTAAAAATATGCATGGCTAAATCACTCTTTAAGAAGCTTTCAAAGAATTTGGAGGTATTTTTTTCAAAGATTGATACATAAGTAGGTTAATGAGTGGTTACTTTTCACATTACACATTAATATCATAATAATTAGTAAAGATTATCATTTCTTACAAAATACTATACAAATATGTTAAAGTAGATACATGACCCGACTAATCTTCAATTGTGAACTCTCATTCAGTAGCTCATAGCTGCATTAAAAAAAGATGAAGAAAGTGAGTACAGTGTTGACTTTTAGTGTTTAATGGACATACCCTTAAATGACATGACTTCTACATACCCTTAAATGACATGACTTCCTGTATGAATGAATAATAAAATATAAAAGGTTATGTAATTGCTACTTCCAGCATAAATAATTTCAGTTCTGTTGCATTTATGAACACATTGCTATTGATTGCTTAAGCAGTCAAGTCTGCCCCCCTCCAGACAACCACTCAAACTATTACTTTTACTTATGAGGCCAGCTGTTGTCTCACAGGATAATATTTCAGTTTGAAACACCTTAAGCAACAAAACACTTGGTCTAAATGGCTACCATTTCTTACCAATACTATTTCTTCGACTGTAGGAGAAAATTCACTAATTTCACCAAGAAAAAATTACTTTCAACCATAATTAATGATATAAAATGTACGGCAGAATTAAATATTAGGAACGAACAATAAAGATAAAAAAGGAGTAAAATAATTTTAATTTATGGCATTTTGCTTAGGTTATCTTGTTGGGAATAAAAAAGTGAAGACGTATTATATATGTGACAGTGATGACTAAAGGTGGTAACTTCCGTAAATGATGTTAGGCACGGCAAATGGGGTACAACACTAGAAGCTTTCTGCACATTTTATGAACTCAATCACCTCTATGATATCCATCTCTGTTGAACCATTATTGTCAACGTTATGAGATTAACACAAGGAAGCTGAGTATTTCTTCTTCATTACAGAACTCTTATGAATCAAATTTTGCTGCATACTTTGCTCGAGTTGTTGGAGCCAATGGTTTTCATTTGCGGCATGTATGGATTTATCCAACAGATGTATTATGGATGCACACTGGATTGTAGGGTTGAGAAATATTTTTACCCATTAAGCATCAAAATCAACAGAGTTAAAATGAGATGGTCAACACAGCATTTGGCAACAGGCTGGAAAGTCCAGGTTATTTGTACAATTACATATAACATAAAATTCCCGAGATTTCCTGAACAACATATCTTCCTAGAAAACTGGAAGTGAGGATTTGGTTCCATTTCTATTAGTATGTGAATTTTACATGTTATGTGGCTTGAACAAAACCAGCCAGCTGGGTTGATTTGATTCACTGTAGAAGTTCATATTTTATAAAACTATGCAAAAGAATCTATTCCAGAGTTAATACAAGTATATCAACAGAGTTCTATTTGTTTGTGAAAATGAAAAACCCAACTAATATTTATTTTCCTTTGAAGGTTTGAGGGATTACTCCTCTCACAAAATTTCAGCAGCATATTTTTTAGTTCCCATGGCTTCACTTCATGAAAGCATTTTTCCATAGATGTATCACTTGTCCTAATAAAAGTTTTCCACATTTCATAATCAAAGTTTAAAAGCTGATAATGGGATAGCCAGTTTCTTTTCTACATCCTCTCAATTGGGGTAAGATCTATTTATATATCTTTAATAATTCCCTCTAGTTACAATGACTTCTTAAACTCCTTTTTCCTCAGCAGAACTGATACATGGAAAATGCTTTCTGACAATCCTCTTACAAAACATCCATTATTTACAGCATAAGGTAAAACAACCAAGTTAATTACCGACATCAGATTATCTTCAATACACAGCACAATGGACTTTGTAGTTTCAAACATCAGCATTCAAAAGTGACAGTGATGCACAGCCAAAGTTTAATATAATAATACCTATTTTTGCAAAGACTTTTAACTTCTGTATGCTATATTTATGAGGGTGATGATTTGAATAGCAACAGCATTAATTGGTAACAAAAATAATAAACAGAATCAAGAAATGAAGTCCAGTGAGCCTATTGAACATATCTGGGATTCAAAAGGTGGAAATGGTCACAGAAGAAACCTTATATACAATTTTTCAGGAATTAAGTAATCAACCACACTAACTGTGGTAGTTTTAAAAGTTACAACTTAAAACTTCTTAAGAATGAGCTTTTAATTATGACCTAAAAACATAGTAAATATTTGCAGTGTTTTCAAGTATATTAATAAAACAAATTTAGCTGGCTTCCCATGAACCCCATTTGTACCAGTATTTGCCAGTCAAGAACAGAACTTTTTTATTAGATGATTTCCAATATCAAAGCTCTATACCTCATCTTTTAAAAATAAATTTGAGTCTCCAACAAAATAGATATTTCAAAAACTGAGACAGCACACAAATTATAAGAGATATATTTATTTATACCTGGGACAAGGATAAATCCAGAAATGCAAGTTATAACCAGGAAGTACTGTATTGCCTGGGCCATATAATTTATTAGTATATGCTACAAATTAAGCTCAATATTCTTATATTTGGGTGAATACAACACCTACTTAATGAAGGTACTATATGGAAACAAGACAATCACTACAATAATAAGGAAATACTCTATGGCAGGCTTTCCTATGGTGGTAGAACTTTTATTAAGTCAACAATATTAGGGCTTTATACAATAATTAATGGGAACAGTATTAAATATGAAAAAAAAATATTTTTATCCTCTTATCCACCATGGGCAAGGCAATGGAAAGGAATAATGCAAGGAATAGCAAATATGGGTTAATCCCTAGGTCATCCAAAAATTAAGTGATATTCAAAGATATACATATTTTTCTCTACTAAAACTCAAGTTCAAAAGGCATTTCCCAAATATCTATTCATACAACACACACAATGCATTTAATTATCGTAAAATCAACAAAATCGTTCTACTTTCTTCCTGGATACTGAATTTTGAGCAAGCAATGCATTCTTATTTATTTTTAAAATACACATTCCTGCAAGATTTTTATATACTCAGTAAAATGTGCATACAATGCATGCCAGTGTATAAATTGACCTTGGAAGCTTAGGAAAATAGTCCTCCAGCAGAAGCATGACTTATGGCAAAAGTAAAACGACTGGCACCAGGATGGTAAACTTCAATGGGTATGAATTTTCAAAAGATAATTATAATTTTGAACCTATCTATTCTGATTTTAACATCCTCAATGATTTATTGTACTTGCATCAATATTTTTTATCAACCATTCAAAAAGAAAATGATGGCAAAAAGTTTGAAAAAAAATCAAATCATCCCATTTAAAAAAAAATTGCACCTACATCTTTACATTTGTTAAAATAATTTTTTAAATAATTGTGAGATCCTGAATTTAGCTATTATGCTTTTCGACAAATGTATCAAAACATTGTCAGAAAATCGCCTCTGTTATTTACTTCTTCTTAAAATTTTATATGAGTTACTCATCTTATTATATTCTAAACTGACGTTATGAAATATATGATCAATTTTTATTAAATTTTTGCTTGGAATAATGCATTGACACCAATACAGGTTCTTTGGCTACAATATCAAAAATTTCACTTCATAATTCAAAATTTAAGCCATGGGGTGGAAACAATTCAAAGGTGCAGGATTTCCTAAGAAAGTTTTGATACATGGATTCACATCACATAATTCAACTCTATAAACACAAATTCTTGATGTACGAGCTGTGTTCAAATATTAACAGGAATTTTTTCATTTCGTGGGCTTGGAGAGTCCAATTGTCAAGCTTTTTTTTATTATATTGGTGTACATGCCCCTGAAGTATGATAAAACTTTCAGCTGTTTTCATTGTGGACTTTGTCTGTGACAGCCACTAAGGTTAGACATGTTGTATGAGCTCGGCGATTTTCATTTGCTAGAAGAAATGGATCAACGAATTTGTATCAAATTTTGCATAAAAAATTAACAAATGTGTGAAATGTTATCAAAGGCCTATGGTGAGTCTATGCTATGAGTAAATCAAGAGTTTACGAGTGGTATAAGCATTTCCAAGAAGGCTGTGAAGACCTTGAAGATGAAGAATGCTCTGGACGCCCCAGCATATCAACAATCGATGAAAACGTGGAAAAAGTGAAAGAAATGGTTATGAACGATCGCCGAATCAAAGTTAGAGAGGTCGCTGATGATATTGGCATATTGACTGGATCATGTCATGACATTTTTTCCAATTTTTTGGGTATGAAACACGCGTGGCAGCAAAATTCGTTCCAAAATTGTTGAATTTTGAACAAAAACAGCGGCGAATGGAAGTTCCTCAGGAGTCACTAAATGAAGTAAACGACAATGCAGAATTACTGAAACGTATTATAACAGGTGACGAGACATGGGTTTATGGATATGATGTTGATATTAAGGCTCAATCATCCCAGTGGAGGCATTCTGGCTCGCCAAGACCAAAAAAGGCTCGACAAGTGCGGTCGAGCCTTTTGAAGGTTATGCTCAGTGTGTTCTTCGAATTTAATGGCATAGTGCATCATGAATTCCTACCGCCAGGTCAAACGGTCAATAAGAAGTACTACCTACAAGATCAATGCTGTTTGTGTGAAGCAATCCGAAAAAACCGCCCGGATCTGTGGAAAAACAAATTATGGCTTTTGCACCACAATAATGCACCAGCTCACACTTCATTGCTTGTTTGTGAATTTTTGGCAAAAAACAATACTATAACGATGCCCCAGCCTCCATATTCGCCAGATATGGCTCCATGTGACTTTTTCCTATTTCCAAACATCATGGGAACCTTGAAGGGCCGTCGTTTTACAGCCGTAGATGGCATTAAAAGTGCATTGCTAAAAGAACTAAAGGCTATCTCAAAGATCGAGTTTGAGAAGTGTTTCGGGGATTGGAAGAAGTGCTGGCACAAGTGCATAATCTCAAATGGGGACTACTTTGAAGGTGACAACATCAATGTATAAGAATAAATAAATATTATTGTCTGAAAAATTAAAATTCCCATTCATTTTTGAACACACCTCGTGTATTGAAATTAAAAGTGATTCAGTTGGAGTTAAGGAAGTACAGCAGACCATTTAAAGTATTAGTTCAATAACACTTGATGCTGAATACTGAATTTCAAGACACATCAACTGCACAATTTAAGTTTACAATGTACGATCTGATTATTATATAAGAGGGTCATCCAGAAAGTATTGCCCATTAATGCCATATGGAGCACTTATGATGTGAGTCACTGCTCAATCTCAAACAAATTCAGTTGTTTGTCTGTTCACTGTGTGTGAATTTTTGTAACCCAGTCATTATTTTTGTGTTTAACAATGTTTAAATTTCTCAGTTAGGGCTGTAATAAGATTTTTCAATGCAAGAAATGTGCCACCATGTGATATTTGCCGTCAATTAAAGGAGATTTATGGAGACAATGTTATTCATAAGTCATCTGTTCGGCGCTGGTGTCAAGACTACTACTTGGAGAGGGAGAAGGTCCATGATGATGAGCATTCAGGGTGGCCATCTGTCATTATGGATGAATTGCTGAGTGAGAATGGGAGTTTCAACCGTTCACCTTACACCATGGACTTGGCTTAATTTCAAAGTGATGAAGAATTGAAAGAAGTGGTGACTACTTTTCTCAATGGACTGGCAGCAGAGTAATTTGAAGTTGGAATACAAAAACTCGTTACACTTTATGACAAACACATACATTTGCATGGTGACTATGTAGAAAAAGTTTGAGGATTTTAGTTAACATGTAAAATGTTTTTTAAGAAAATATTCTCACAAAGAAAATAAATTTTAGCTAATTCTTGTAAATTTCAGGATCGTACAATTATCATTGCAGGCATTTCACATCACAGTTATAAGGTTATGCATAGTTATAAGGATGGGACTGATATATTTAAACTACAAAAGTAAGCTATGTGTGTTATGTTAAATTGATCATATAGAGACTGTTGTTTATCTTATTTGGAATCACTAAACATTCTAATATTGTCATCTGTTTATTTTTGTTATTTGTTATTTTTATTGCCATCTACCTTTATTCAGCACACAAACAATTATTTGTATGATACCAGGTTAAAAAATCTATTACAGGTTACTCATAGATTCTCAAAATGGAGTGAGAATGGTCCCCTCCATTAGTGCATAAAGCTTTTGCCAGATGCACTGAGAAAAATTTCTTCATTAGAAACTAAAAAAAAATTCAAAAGATTTCTCCTCAATAGCATATTCTATACTGTAGATGAATTCATCTACTATTGTTAAGAACTGAACTAAATATTGTAATGAAGGATTGTGTATGCGTTTTATTTTTATATGTCCTGGTGGCGGTGGGGTAAAATCCTCATCTGCCAATCCAAGAATCGCGGGTTCGATTCCCGCCAGGGTGGGATTTTTTCCACCTAGGGCTGGGGTGTTAGTGTTGTTGTTATTGTTGTGATATCATTGTTGTCAGATGTAAAGGCCAAAAAGTGCTGTTTTCGGACCAAGAATATATAAATGAATATTTTACAAGTTGACAATATTGACAATGCCTAAAATTGTATATTTCTGTATTGTTCTTCAGGTGAATAAATAAATACGTAAAATTTGCACTAAACATCAATTAGGAAACCATTGATAATGAAAATACACATTTATGAGAAATGGGCAAAGCAGTTTGGGAATACCTTGAAACTGACATTATGAATTAGAATTCCTTCCATGATAAAGCATGCCGACAAAGAATTTCACAACATACCCATGCTGAATGGGACATCCATTTCAATATCTAAGACACCCACTGCAACAAGGAAGAAGAGTAGAGCCACAAAACAATCTGCATGCAGTGAAACTCAAAGGTTTTTGTGGCATCAAAACAACGCCATAAAGAAAACTAGATCCAAAATCAAACTCACAAGGACCCAAACTGCAACAGCCATTTGGTAGCTACAATGGTTTCAATGTCAAGGTGAAGGTTCTGTGAATACCATTGAGATATGTAGAGGAATTGCAAGAGGATTTACCAGATTTTGGTATCTCATTTGTCGAATGTGTTAAGTTCCACCTCTATTTCATAAAATGATTACAATTCATGTACCAAGGGTAAAAATATTGCAACCTGAAGTCATGTCAATTGCAAATACTAATTGAAGATAATTTTTATGCATTTATCCTTAATTTTCAAACTTTGTTAATCCTCTTGTCTCCAGGTCACAACCCTGCACTTACATGCCACAGGTGAACACTTTAAACCAGTGGTTCCCCACCAAAGAAGTTTATTAGTCCACAGAAGTTACCTGTTCGCAGAAAATTTATAGAGTAACACAAAAATATAACATTGTGCAACACTTTCACAAAGCAATTAAAAATATTCCTTGAACTAAAGGGAATTCACTACAGAGTTTGATGGGACATTGTTTGGATAAAAGTAAGACTTTTATAGGCTTGCAGACCATAGGGAAGCTAGATGAGTCAAGGGGGAAACCCAAAATTACCATGTACCCATTATCTAATTTTTATGGCTAAACCAAGATCCTACAAAATATCCCAAAAAACTTTTTAAAAATCTGTTAACTCTGCTT
The DNA here is from genome assembly GCA_037158775.1 of Hetaerina titia. Classification (NCBI taxonomy): domain Eukaryota; kingdom Metazoa; phylum Arthropoda; class Insecta; order Odonata; family Calopterygidae; genus Hetaerina; species Hetaerina titia. The sequence continues at coordinate 116,169,496 of CM073770.1, read as the reverse complement.
ACACGTTCTTAGTTCATGCATTAATAATAAGTCATTCTCTTAAAGTATGCCGATATTTCTACATGATATTAAAGCTAAATTTCTCCATCAATGACCTCCCCAAAAGTTACACAAAGATGAATGGCCGTGATGCTATCACATATGAGAAAGAATTATCACAGTGAGAAAGAATTCTTTGTCATAATAATTAGGTTCAAGAATAAAAAGTGAATATAACAACATTGCAGTAGTATTAAATGCCAAAATCACAGGTACCTTGATTGTTATGATGACCCCAAATTGTGACACCACAAAGACACTAAATGAGAGAGTAATTTGAATTGTAATAATGGCAGGCTACACTATGCCTCAATTTTGGCTTGACAGTACCAATATCCTGTATTTAAATTAATATTTGCAGATTTATTTTAAAACCTTCATTTGACTGCTCCATGACACTTTTGTGGGATGAAAAATCCATTATGATGAGTTCTAGGGTCCTTCAAATTAGATAAAATAAAGAGGGAGCTACAGAATGTTCACTACAGGTTTGAACATGAAATTCATGGCTAATTCAGTTTTATAGTAGCCATCATTCTGTACCAACCAAATTTCTTGGAAATTGGAGCCAATGTTCAAATTTCATTAGTACAGATGTTTAATTTAGTAAGGATAAACTAATGTGCTGGCTACAGTGGTGGAGGGAAACATTCTTGACCTCTAATTCGGAGGTCATATGTTCAACTTCCACCCGGGTGGGTTTTTCTTCATCTAGGGGTTGGATACTTGTGGTCCTAGTTCTTAATAATAAAGTAAAAGGCTACATTTGGCTGTTCATAGATTAGAGATAAATAAATAAAAATTATTTCATTTTTCCATCAGAAACAAAAGCTGCATTTTGTAAAATTCATATTGAGCCTAAAAACCTATCATTTGTTTTAATAATGCATGCACATGAAAATGATTTCTGCTGATAAAAAATATGGGATCTTTCAACTTTAACACCACCAAAACTACACAATGAAAGTTTTGGCGTAGAAACTTATGTCAATGCTTAAGGTACAAAATTTCAAGTCAACTTTGGAAGACCAGTATGTTGGTGCCTAGTTTTGGATAGTAAATAACACTCATTGAATAAACCTTTGACAACCTGAAACATTAAATGGTAATGTTGTTCAGAAATAAATACATTTGTTAATATAGCTTTTATTTGGAATAAAATATACTTGCATTCGTAAAAAGAGAAAGGAAAAAATACTTACATTGGCAGTAAGAGTGGTGTATGGGTTATCCAAACCACCGGGAACTTGATACTTCTGTGCAAGCTCTTGAACTTCTCGGACCAAACCAACAATGGCACCATACTCCTTATCAGCTTCACCCAAGGTAGCCTTAAACTGTGCATGGGCATCCATGAGCCCCTGAATTTCTTCCATAGTGTGGACGATGAACATGTCAACCAGATCTTCCCGAGTTCCATCCAACCAATTATTGAAAGGCTAGAAAAAACACAAACAATAGTTTACCACTGGTTTAGCTTAGCAATAGTTGCAATTCCTCTGACTTGGAATTTTAACTTTCAGTTTTAACATAGTTAACAAATAAATAGAATTATGAAACTCCTGCTGTCCCTAAATATATACATGGGTCATATCCAAATCATTATGCATATTTCCCATTTGACTTCTGGATGGTAAACCAGAAACAATTCTGCTTAGTCTGCATTATACTTAACTTGGGCTAATGTCTTGGATGTTCATACAAGCTTCAGGTGATTTTTGAAAATGAAAGGCAACTTGGGTACACCAAGTGTTTCAGTTATCATGGTGCACTCATATTTACCACAGTTAAGACAACAAAAAGGAATTGTAAAGAGGGAGAGTCAATATTATTATAAATTATTGTCAGGGTTTTCTTATTTTAGGTTTTTTCCAGTTTTTCAAGAACAAAAAAATGTTTTTTCCAAGTTTTTTTAAAAGAATGTTTTAATGCTGCTTTGTTATATTACCAATTTTTGGCACTAAAATGTATGATACAAATAGGAAAAATCTTTTGCACTTTTTTTATGCATTTAATTCTTAAAAAATGAGATAGTCATTGGTTTTACCATCCTATAATAGGTACTATTTGCCAAAAATACCAATTTCATCAACACTGAGTACTTTTTCTGGTAAATAAACTTCTCCTTTAGTGCATTGGGATAGTCTACAGCAAAAAAAAATGACATCATGTCGCACAAGTTATAATGACTATATGACTTTTTTAGTAGAATGTTGGTGGTCAGGAATGAGACACTTTCATTTTCCTAATAACAATTAATCCAACGGGATTGAGATAAAAAGAGCAAAATAGGCAATTAAACTTACTGCAGCCCTCTTGGCAAACTCCAGATGAAGTGTGTCAATTTTCTCAAGGATACGCTCAGTTTCATCCAAAGTCTGGCGGCGGCGTTGTGTGAGACTGCCAAGCCTATCCCACTGATCACAGATACGCTGACAGCGAGCATTTACAGAGGCACTGTCATGATATTCCAGGGCACTGAGGAAAAATATACTTGATTTTCATTACCGCACGTATTCTCCACTTAAACTTAACTTGAAAAAAAATAGCAAATCAAAGCATGTCTCTTTGTATAACATGCTATTCTTGAGTATATTCTACTGGAATGACAGCTTGTACAGTATGCACCTAACAAGAAGTGTACCACTTATACAATAAAACTACATGTGGAATATCAATGCAGATGTTTTTATGACCATAATTACTGAAAACAATGGAATGTATACCTCTAGAATGAATGTATAAATAAACCAATTTAATATTTTTCTACATTTAGGAATTTAGTTTTTTCAATTAGAGTCATTTCTAGGATATAAAGTATGTCGAAAGTTGTTTACAAATACTCAGGAAAGGCATGACAAATGTGTAGGAAAAAGACAACACATTTGCTATTTTTTTAACCTTTGTAACTACCTTCCCCAGTCAACATCCCTCCTGAGTGCCACCTGACAATTTCTAAATTCGAACACACACTGCTATTGCTCGCATTTTTGTAAAGTGTTCACACACATTAATTTAATCTTAGATGCATGATGGCACTAAAAAGACTAGAATAATTACAGTGCAGAACAGTAGATCTAAAAATTGAAGGAGCTAAGATATGGGGAAGGGAAGAATTCATAAATTCAATCAATAAATAATAATGGTATTCTTCTGAATATCAAAAAGGAAGTTTTACAAACTTCATGTAATGAAACAAACAAAATTACAACAAAAATATATTTCTGACTTTGACTCCACCTCAGAAAGACTTAAATTATGCATAAATTGCTGCATTTTGCAAATTACTCACTTAAGCTCTTGAGCGATTGCAGCAATTTGTTCTACCCGGTCTTGATGAGCAGCCAAATCACTTTCAAATGCCTCGTGCTTCTTCTTTAAAGCCTTAAGTTCATTCAGACGGCACTGACGGAAGTCATTACTCTTCAGCATTTCTTCCTTGCCTCGAGTCCAGTCTTCATGAATGTCAGCCTTGTGCTTGAACTTTTGAGCAAGATGTTCCAGACGTTCCAGCCTAACCAGTTGAAAATGTCCCAGTTTGCATTAATATTTTATTAACACTAGGGCACAAGTTAATTTTTATGCTTTCTTTCAGAGATTAAACCTTCATTCAGAAAACCAACCTCATCATTTCAGACAAGAGCCATTCTTCAAATGACTTCTCCCCTTTCTCCAGACCTTTCCATGCATTTGCAATATCCTAATGAAACAGAATGGACATATAAATTACAAGGACTACATATAATGCAATTCAATAATTACTTCCAATAGTTAATCATTTTAAAAGAATCACTAAGAGTTCCACACGTAGGTATGAATATCTCCTGCTGAAGCATTATTTAAAATTGGGATTCAATGGATATAATTTAAAATATTGAAAGAAATATGTAGAATATTTATCAAGAATTTCAGATCTGAGAAATATTATTTCATTTGATTTCCTTAGAACTCAGAATAATATATTTCAAATCAAAAACTTCACCCTCATTTATTTAATTTACAAAAAAATGTAATTCATTAAATTTAAATAAGAAAACTGTGTAAGTAATTAAAAATTTAATGACATAGAATTAATTACTTCTTTACAAAATGGTCATTTAAAATTATTATGCATGTTCGTTATATGGAAGAAAACAGCATTAAAAACAAGTAAAAATGCCTTTTAAATAATATATTTAGCAGAACACTCAAAAGAACTGATGCTCAAAATCCCTTACCGAAACCATCTTTCCCTCAGTTGGCATATAAGCTGGTCTGTTAGAGAGGCGCAATTTTGTTTGCAAAGTATTGAAGTTTGTCTCAAGCTTAGCCTTCTGCTCTACACGAGGTGGCTTATGTTTGCGGCGGTATGTGCGGTACTCCTCAAGCTTCTTCTGCACTCCAGCAAGAGAGTTATCAGTTTGGCGAGACTCCAACCAAGGCATAGTGCGTCGGATCCATTCAAGGAGCTAAATTATGAAAAGTAGCCAAAATCAAAATTAAAAACTTCACTGCATATTTATTTCAAATGATCAAATAAACATGCATTACTTACATCACTAGCCAGACGCTCATACTCTTCCATTAACCTTTCATTCTCTTGATTGACTTTGAGAACTTTGCAAATTCGGTTTGCAGCAGTCTCCGCCTGAAATGTTAAATATTTTTTCATTGCTCAGTGACTTACACAGAGATGTAAACAGTAGATGAGTATTAAAAATATGGAGATATTGCAGGAAGTGTTAATCAAAGGCTCAATAATGTACCCACCTTCTGAGCCCCTGAGAAGCTGTGGTAATATGATGATACATAAGTCATTACAGCTCTCTCGTCAGGCATAGCGGTATTGACCAAGTCTGAGGAAGTAGGGATATAGAGCAGCACATGCAAAAAGGTGTATCACACATGAGTAATTTTATTCACAGCAGGCATGGTACAATTAAAATCTATTATTAGTAAACATCTACAGAGTTAATTTAATCTATTCTTCTTTCCTGCCAGTTTGTTACTCTTTAACTGTAGGATGAAAGCTCATTATTCACACACAGTATCTCATATCCATGCATTAAGTTCCTGAAATATTGGATGGCGTCATATTTGCACACACTAACCCCATGCTTCAGCTTTTAACACATTCAGTCCTAATGATTGTCAATAGATAAACAATTAAGACCATAGGTCCTTTAATAATTCAAAAACACATGACTAATTACCTCTGCCAATATATGTGACCACCAAAACATAAATAATGTGGCATTAGTGCTGAATGTGTTAAAGTACCCTTGCAAGTTATTGAAATTGGTTAATTAAAACAAGAAAATGTCATTTCCAGCACTTAAAGTCCACAGCATGTTAGCAAAAACATTAGTCGAAGTTTAACCATATGTCCTGATTATAATGTCTTCCCATGGCAAGAGCAACAAAATGCTGTCTAGTTAATTGTGCAAAATATGAGAATATTCTAAATGACTCAAGAAATAAAATGTATTGCATACTCAAACTATGAAGATAAATCAAAATTATTTTTCCGATAAAAAAATTCTGCAAACAGAAATGAAGGCAAGGAATCAAACTGAAAATCTAGCTGTTGAAAATTATAAAAAATAAAGTTGGTTTTAACCTCATTGTACCAAGTGAAAAGAAAACAATTGATAATTTACTTAATAATCATTGTGAGTGGCTAGTCTATGAAAACAAAAGGGTAAGGATACAGCAAGAGAAATAGAAATATACGCAGGAAATTTCATGAATAGTATGTATAACCTTTCAATAGACTCTTTGGGAAAAAAATGAAGAATGATGTCAGCCCAGCCTGCTTTTTTAAGTGGGAATCAAAGGAAATGGTCTAATATAATTCATGACAACTCTTAATGTAATGAAACCATAATGATGAAGCCAAAGTGATTTTCAAGTAATTCAGGCATGTAATAATTATTACAAGAAAAAAGAAGAGTTCATACTTTCAATTAACATTTTATGAAAATAATTTGCTCATATATATCTAATTAATTTCACCAAGTCAGCAAACACTGTTTGAGGAGCCTAAATAATGCTCTAAATGGTTAAATTCGTCATCATTATCCCTTATACGTACATGAAGTATAAACCATCCATGGGCTAAAAACAATATGAAGTCTTCATTACTCCCAAAGTTACAAGACAAAATTCACACAACATAAAAAAACCAAGCAAATATGCACATCATTTAGTAGAATAAAACAGAATTATTGTGTACATAGAGCACAAAACCAATCAGCTGGGATAAGCAAACTCGCACACATGATAAAGAGTTTGCATTTTACCTGCATGGCACCTTGGAAGGCATGGTAGTAGCAGGAGACATACGTCATGATGGCGCGCTCATCAGGCTTGGGCGTGTTGATAAGGTCTGTGAGAGAAAGAGAGACTCACCCAAACGAAACATACTATGCATGCAAATTTAAGAGATGCCAATTAAAAACTACTGAAGAGTCACAGGCTACATTTTATCCTCATCTCAGAGAAAAATGAAAAAGAACCTGAAAATTTCTAAAGAAATGTAATTCAATTGCTATTTTTAAATTAACTTTTAACATAAAATTGAACCACAACAGAGCATTTCAATCCAAAAATTTCAGAGCATAAAAATCATTCGCCTTGATCGGGATTCCAACTCTCGATGTCTGGCCAAGTGCTTCTAGCCAGTTAGGCTATCAAGGTGTCCCTTTTAAACTCTGAACTTTTGGGGGCTTTAAAGGAACAAGATCTTGCGATGAAATACCATGCACACAATGTCACAGGCATTGGTAGTCCTGTGCAATGCGCCACAGTCCACGAGGTTAAAGCCAACTTGAAACACTTTGGTTGTCTTTACCTTTGACAAATTCCAAGAAACTGCAGGAGATGGCACAGCAGTAACTTTTAACGGAGTTGTCCGCTAATATGCATTGCAATGCAACAATTTTAGAGTGCATACATATTAGCGGATGACTCCGTTAGAAGTTACTGCTGTGGCATCTCCCGCAGTTTCTTGGAATTTTCTACAGCAGAGCAAATTACTGTATACATTCAAGTGTAAGGTGATTTAAGTTGAAGTGTACATTTCATTTAGAAGCATTATTTAAAATCAATAGAATGAGTACAAATGAAACAAGTAAATGATTTAAAAGTTAGTTTTGTAATTAACATAAATGAATGAATCATTAAATTTGGATGGAAAAAAAGAGAATGAATAAATGAGAATGTTTAGAAAGCAACATAAATGAATTAGAAAACTATTAATAATGATTTATCATTCATTTTATGAGTTTTCATGATCTTCAAGGTGCATGCTTTGTAGACAGATAATGGAGAACTTACAAAAGGCTAGCCTTAGAAATTATAAACACACTTATAATGTTCCATCGCTAAGTTCCCATGCATGTTTGATATTTATGTCAATAATGCCATCTAGCATTGCACTTACATGCTTCTTGAGCATCACTTTAATAACTAAATATCAGAGACACAAACAATTAGCTAAAACAAGGAGTTTGTCTTGTTGCCAACCTCTATTTCATTAAGAAAGGATTTAAGCCAGAGAGACTTCTTCTGCTGAAAGTCCCAATTATCATCCACATCCACCACATTTTGGAGGTATATTATCCAGCAAGTATTTTTTCAGGAAAGAGATTTTAGATGTCCTGTTTCATCTTCTTAAAATAAATAATACTTAATTTCTATGTGTATCCTTTTTAAATTGGAGTCTAGATTTTGGCAGTCTATACATTTATGCATTTCCTCTGATTCATGATAGTTGGCCAATAGAACATTATAAAAAGACTAAGTTTTTCATCTCTAACCTATGTACTTGGCTTTCACCTTAAATAATTTCACTAATTCTACTGATACTTCTTGTATAAAGCACCTACTTCTGCTAACAAAATTACTGTAGTAGCTATGAGGGGAGGCAACCGACAGTTGAAGTTATTTGTGTCACTAGGGATTGTTGGGTGATTTGGTAGAGGTATGGTTTACAGGCAATGGGAAAAGAGTAGAGAGAAACACAACGTCATAATTAGCCTACTGTTAACAAAAGGTACCATGAAGTCCACAGTTTATCACTAAAACCAACAGACTGTACATTACTTAAAGTGTTCTCTTAAATCACCTCAAGTAGGGCTTGGGAAACCAGGGAAAAATTCCACTGTTCCAGGGATAAGAACCCAGGCCCTTGGGCTGGGAAACTAAGACACTAGCCACTGCATCAACCCAATCTCCCTGACTAAATCACTGAAAAGGGGCACCAAATGACATAATGTCCAGAATTTTTATATTAACCTGTTTAGAAGCTATGTTGTTTTCATGGTCTGAATACAATGGTTTTCACCCAGCAGAAAACCAATATGCTATGGAAAGCAGGTATGCCTGGAAATTATTAATACCATAGAAAATCCATGTTTGACCATAAAATATAGATGCAGTTTTACGACTCCATTTTTACCTATATCACTCACAATATCAAATGACCACTGAAGGTACAATATACAAGTTGTACCATTTCTGATTCATATGCTCATTATGGGGCAATAAACTGTACATTAGGCATTACAGTTATTGCCTTACTATCATATTAGGATTTAACTGTATTTTATAAATAGCTATTAATGACTGAATCAGGTAAACAGACTTCATCCATATTTTCGATCTCTATTCATCAAATTATGGGTCCAAAATATTCCTTTTGTTATGGGTATGACAAAAGTCTTTATCAACTTATGAAAAACCTAATTTCTCACCTCATACTTGAATGTGTACAGCAAAGATACTAAAAGTTAATGGAGAGCATCCTATTGTAAAAAGAAAAAACTTTATCAAGCACACACAAGTTGCTATCTTGACATCAAAACTGTAAAAGAAATAACTGTCAAAATTTTGACATTTATTGAATAACATAATTACCATCAGGATCCAACATTCTTGGGATGTCCAAATACTTCTCTGCAACATCAAAAGCAGTGTTCAGGTTCTCTAGAGGATTGTCCTATAGAAATAACCCAAAATGCAACATTACTGACAATGCTAATAAATAATTCCATTATTATCCTTTCATTAAAATTATTAATAATAGAGTATTTCAATAAACAGGACACATAGTAATCACTTAAATAATAAGCACTCAAATAAATCTCAATCCTAATAAAATTATTTGCTAGAAAAATATTCTATATTTACTACTGTTAAAAAAAAATTGCTAAATTCAATGAATAAAAATTAATTTTGTGATACCTTGGACAACTTGTGGTAGTCAATGAGGTCTGGACGATGTCGGTGAATGAGGGCACAGAAGGCCAAGCCATCCTTGAAGCTGAGATGGAAGTTCTGTACATTAACATTTTTGTAGGGAGCTGTCTTTCTCTGACACCACAGGAGCAAGCCTTCCTTGGCTGTCATTTCCTCTACAGAAATATCTTGGATGGCAAATCGAAGAATGATGGTCCAAATCATTCCAAGGGTCATCTTCAAATTTCCATCCACAATTTCTAGATTTTGAATTAAAAATAAAAATAGTAAAATTCTTAGTCTGGGCTTAGTAAAACTTCATATTGAAAAAAGTTTAAAACATACACTAATGAGATAAAATCTGTCTCCTCAAAAACAATACATAGTCACCAAAAAGATTTAAACATCATTATGCATAATAAAAATGAAATTCCATAATGATTGGTACAAGTAGAATTTTAGAGTCTGAAGAGTCTAACCCAGGGCAGATTATTAAGGGGACAAACTCCTAAAGATGGGACGAGGAAATGGTTTGATAAAATAGTTGAAAAGAAAAAAAATTTTTGTGATTTATCAAATAAATTTTTAGATGTTGGTCTATCATGATTCCACAATTAAACCGTAATGTATCCCTTCTTCATTTTCAAGAATATCTCATTTAAATTTTTGAAATATTTAATTAAATGGGCAAGTGACCAGACCACATACCACTTTTCCTTTCTTCTCTCAGTCTATATTTTCCGATTGAAACCATTTTAGCATTGGTTTATTACAAGTCTATCAATAAAATAAAGGACAAAGAGAAAGAATTTGTGATTTTTCACAGACTTTATTTCACAGTACAACTCGTTTCACTGACTTGCAGCATCATTCAAGCTGGTGAAATGCATTGTAGTATGAAATCTGTGAAAATGAAAGTCTGTGGAAAATTACAAAGTCATTTAATATGGACATCAAACAATTCCACGAGGTGAAGCCTGAAAGTAAAGTATAAAAGAGAAAGAAGAATGGCTGGTAGGATGACTCGGGGTAATTACTAGAATCATGGTGATACAATACGACATTTTAAAACTTAGGCTTCAGTATTACCATGCAACCTTCAGTTAATGGTTTATTTTTGGATCATTTGAAGCATTCATATATTTTTGAATTACTCTTTGCTTAGGACAGTCATGAATGTGTGCTGGCATAAGAGTACACACACTGCAAATTTTACATAAATCAGAAGTAGGTTAATATACTGGATGTCATACCACCAACAAAAAAAATGCCCTTATCTCAAATTATACTTGTGAAATCTGTGCAAAAACACATACTATCTTCTAATTTATAAGTGTTTTATTATTAATTATCCAAAAGTAAATGATGACCATGAAACATAAAAAACGACCTTTTAAATATTGCTCATTTACTATCTTTTCAGCTATGACTCATGAAAGTGTTTTAATTTGGGATGAGAATATAAATTCAAACATAAATGATAAAATTTTTAGACATTAACAATTGTGTCACAATGGACTCTCAAAATGTTGAATGCAGAGTTTTCAAATGAAAACTAGATTATTTCAAACATACAATCCATTTTCCATGTGTTGTGATTAAAAAAAGAATTATGATTACTGGCGAGAAAACATGATGATGCTTGAAGAAATGAAAAGGATGGAATGGAAGGCAATTGCTAGTCAGATAGTAAAACTGACAATTAGGAATAGGCAGGAGACATTAAGAAGAATAAAACCTATCTTGTACACTATCTTTTCCAATTGTGTTGCACCTATTGGATTCATTAGGTGAAATATTCATGAAGTCAAAGGTAGCTAAGTAAGTTTGAAAATTTGTATTTCACGTAATGGTAAAACTGTCTATTGTCGCAAACACCAAGTGTAGATGGAAAAAGGTTGATGATATAAAAATTAAGGAAAAAGAATTATAGTGAATATCATCAAACTAATTTAAATTACAGATTCAGGTGTGATGTGGTGGAACTGTTCCATAATAACAGAGATGAAGACGATTAAAATTTTCCATTTAATAAAGATTTAATCCCCACTAGTTTACATGAACTACATTATTTGGGATGCTGCACAGTGAGAGTTTCACTCGAAAATGATGCAGTGCATCGAAACTAGGGGGAATATATATTTATTAAGAGGAAAATTAAAATAGTCTTTGTCTTTTTTATTATCATCAACTACTTGAAAGGTCTGAGAGAGGCATCATTTCTGATAATTTTTAATGGTTTTACTTTAGCTGGGGAAAGGTAGAGAAAACATGAACTCCAGATTTGGGGCAATCGATAAAAATGGTCTTCAATTGTCACTGCTGAATCAAAATCATCTAAGTTTTTATTCTGCAACACATTTACACTAACAAAGATGGGTTCTGTACGCCCAATGATAGACTATAATTGGCCATCAAAAACCTATATAAGTAATTGCATTTCCACTTGGCCAACATTTGAGGTCCTTTTAACATTTACACTTGCCAGTTACACGCCCAAAAAAAATAAGGGGGTTATACTTTAAGGAGGGTTGCTATGAAGTCAACACCATAATGCAGATGATAAGAAATCATGCATTATTTCATGTAATAATATGACAAAAAGAGTCATGGTACCCTTGACTGAGTTGATAATCTTACAGTTGTTCAATACAAATGCCTTTGCATTTTATTTGAACTGACAGCTCATAATAGTCTGAACATATTCCAGCATAATCACAAGAAAAGCAATATTCATCTACATCGACATAATACCCCACAAGTCACTGCAAGGGTGTGTGGTGGGGGGTGTAAGCTCACCATCGGTAAAAGGGAACAATACCACTGGCAAAATCAACACATACATGCAAAAACTATACCCTCAGTGGCATATACATTCATGCAAAAATCCTTTCATTCTACATACATCCAAATACATATTCTATCATCTAACAAATAATTACACCAGAGGATGCCGTACGGAATTTATTCAACATGTAAGGTAGAATTTGAAAAGTAGACGAAATTCCACTACCACATGGACATAAGACTGTAAACTTGTATTAATTTAATTAAACTTGTGCTTTTTCTTTGGTTGGAGGTCTAAAAAACCTGTTTCTCAACACAAATCTAATTCTGTAATTTACAATGAATCCAAAATATTGTATCCTAGTGATTTAGTTTTTGAGCAAGTTTCTAACCTTCACCCATCATCTGGAGTCTAATGGAAACTGATGCCACTTTGGCATGGTCTAAGAAATGGGTTATTGCATCATTTCACTACAAATTATAATTCAAGAGTAGTTGAAACTATCCAGAAATTATGATTGGAATAAACTAACCTTCAGCACCAATGGATACGAGCTTCACACCCTTTCTCTCGATAAAGTCGAGGGCCTTGTTGACATTAGCAATCTTGTGGAAACGCATTTTGCCGCGGTCAGGCTTGGGCAGTGTCTCCCCAGAGATCACCTCAAGCAAAAGCATAAGTTTTAGTCCATTTCGAAAGTCCTCATCGATATTCTCAATGGATGTCCCAGCCTTTCGTAAGTGGGAGTTGCACCATGCTGTGAAGGTCTACAAAAAATAAAAGAACTGATTTAATATAAACTTAAAATATTGTCACAATTTTTTTCAGTTCAATTCACCTAGGCTGAAAGCTTTTAACAATTATACATTTATTGAATGTAGCAACACTACAAATCATCAACTTTTTGTCATTTTTCCTGATATGCTTTGCATTGGAAATCAATGACTGTGAATAATACTACTGTACAAATTTGTGAAAAAATTCAATGTCCCAAACTAAATCAGCAAATCTTAAATGGCAAGAACTTAGTCATTTAAACAGAGACCATACTTAACTCAGAACATAATGTCTTGAAAATGAAACTAGCTTTTAAATGCTCTTCACAGTAATGATCACATTTGAGTGACTTTTGTTTATATATTAATGCATTTCAAGACACAAATTTGGTCGTTTATGACTGGGAGACATAGATTTGCTTGTAGGAACAGTGAAAAATATTATATTTTATTTGTTATTTCCAAATAGTGTAATTTTAAGTTAAAATTGTCTAGATATGACTCGAGGCAAATTGAGAATCAACATTACAAACTTGATGAATAATGTTTTATTTAGTTTAATTATACCATGAATCACTGAGACAAAATGTTATACTTTTCCAAAAATAAAACACAACCATTATCTAGAAACACAAAAATGAACTCCTATTTATTTAACAAAAGGTAAACAACCATTCTTTTAGCAAATGCTAACCATTTCTTAGGTGAGTTTACTCAAAGTTGGAATAAAGCTAATTGCTTTCTAGCAACTGAAAGTGGTAGATTGAACCTAATTTACCAAAATCCTTATGGACCAACAATTACAAGTCAAGTTACTTTTTAATTATTATTTCTAGCTTTTTGCAATGCTGCCAAGTACAATGAATTGACATTGGCATTTCCCTAATTTAAAAAAAAAACAAAACAAACAATTCTTTCAGTGAATTCTCGCGATTCCAACATTTCTTTTCATTAAGTTTTCCAAAAATCACACCCAGCTAATTCACATTCTTGGACCAGAGAATGGCAGATTCGCCCATTTCATCAGAATTCTTAGGGCAATGCTGAATAAAACATTTATAAAAATAGCCCAGTTTATAGTATATTACATTTAGATTTCATCTAGTACCTCCATCACTTGAATAAGTTGCAAGAATATTGCTCTTAAGCAATAAATTAGAAATTACAGGAAAATTTTATTTAAATTAATGGTTGGCAAGCTTTCTGTACATTTATAAGCATAACTAATATAAAAAGTAAGCATGGACAATATAAAGACTGGATGGATTAAACTAAAAAAATAAATGAGAAAAATACATAACAGTGACTCACTACCATAACATCTCATTAATAAAACAAGTAAGGAATTAAATCCTGTCTAGGATAATTATATTAGACCCAAGAGAAATACAAATTGAAATATCCATTTGTAAATACTGTAAATAATGAAAATTTTCCTGCTAACAACAAAAAAAAAGGTACCTTTCATCTAGAGCTAATGATGGCATGTGATAGTAAGAGCTCTTTCAACAGTTCACACATCTATTTATTCTCTTTAATCTCTAAACACAAGGATCTAACTTCTACATAAATACATCAAAAATCAATACAATTACCAGAATGCTTTGACAAAGTTCTCTCCCATCCCATGAATATCTTTTCTCTTGATTAATCTTTTTAACTCTTGTACTTCATGGTCAACCTCTGGAATTAACTATTCCCAAATCATCTAAAGTGAGAGAATCTAAAAATTAAAACCTCTAGTAGTCACTATTGACAAAGTTCAAATATCTGAAGTGATTAACTATTACTATATGTGACTAATTCGCAACTAAAATTCTACCACTAGCACTAAGAGTAGGGCTTATCTAATGAAACCAATGTTGATCAGAAATAGTAAATGTGTACATGGAATGGCATATCTGTGGAAACATTGGTTGTGCAACAAAAGCTAAAGAGACAAATCAAAGTATAGCCTTTCTAATTTCTCTGAATTACCTTGTTGAAAATATAGCATAATTATCCTCATCTTCAAAATGGGTAGGATCACTGGAAAAATTAGCCAAAAGTTCAAGTCTATCTAATGCTATACAGAATTACTTTTCATTTTTTTCTAGGATTAAAATTAGCATAAAATGATTAATATGAATCATTACAAACTATATGTTTCTTGCCAGATTCAAACCAACAAAGGTTCACACAGACTGACACACTCAGTGCAGTCGTCTCAAATACAAGCCTTGACAACTATTTACAAAATTTTGAGATTGAAATATAACTAAATGTACTACAAGAGTTCAAATGAAGTGCTTAGCCAGTAATACTTTCAACCCAGCTGTCTTATTTTCTTATGACAACTATTCTGTGTAACGCTTGGGTGATATAATCATTGCTATAAATACTTATTAACCCTTAGATGACCATTGCAATAGTTTTTTTAAGGCCAAATTAAATGATGGAAATGACAATATGGAAAAGCTTTAGTTGTTGTAATTTTGCTAATGCATTATCTATTACTTTATTGCATTTTAAATGTAAATTAGGTAATAATAACAGTATCATTTCAAAAGCTGTTTCATTTGTTGGCAAAAAATAATCAAAACCTTCTGGCTAAAACAACATAACCTTACTTCAAAGTTAAAATGGGTAAAACTAGTCTAAGGAAGGGTAATGTTGAAAATAATTTCAATAAATTTCTTTCCAAAGTGTGAATCGTTTACAATATTTTGTCTTTATTCAAGCCTATAAAAAATTCATGCGCAGAGTTCCTCGATAATATTAACTGCACACTTGGCACGCCATCGCATCAGAGAAGGTTGGTTGATGCTTTTTCGGGCGAAGAAGATGACCTGATGGCAATTGAACTGCCACAGTCTCTATTGCACTGTAGGAAGCTGATTTTAATTTCGGGGCTGTTTCTCAGACTATCGTTTTAATAAAAAATTATTAGAATCAATCGAAAAGTACCCAAACGAAAAAAAAACAGTAAGACGTGATCATTTGGAAGGTAATACTATCGTAGCGAGAAACGATATCGTGCTAATTTTTGGAACTAAAAATAAATCCCAATGAACTATTCTTCAGGATAAATGTCCTTGAGTCACGAATATGTACCACCGAGTATCAACTGGAAGCCACGAAACAAAAATGGTTAAGATGCCCGGCGTTAAAGCATACAACGGCATGGATTGAAGGAAGGAAAATCAAATAGCATGTAAATGCTAACCTCATACGGATGTAATAATGGGAGGTAACATGGAAGAAACAACATTTGACGGCTACACGTTACTATTGTAAGGGACAGTTTTGGAGAAATCACGTCGTGAAAGGAGTAGCAAAGCGAAACGCTTTGGTATCTAGGTTGCTCGGTCATGCGGTGAGAAATCGACCGACCGATGTCAAGGTTCTCTCAGCCACTGTTTTAACGCATTCATTAAATGGCATCATTAGCAGCAGCAATAGTGCGAATAATACTCTAAGAATTGTCTAAATCACTTTACCGCAACGTTACCAATAGAAGACCAAGCGCAAATTTACTCTTAACGGGGAGAGTCACAATATTTTGAAAAAAATATACCAACTGATCTACATCGAGTTCATGATCCCGCAATGTCATTTTCACCCTCTAGTCTTATAATAATAACTGCACATATGCACTTCTTCCTCTCGAAAACTTATCAATGTATTTTCAAGAAACTTCGTCTATTTACGATGTTGTTTTTGATGAATTCATGGTTCTAGGTCTAATTTTTGCGGGAACTCATCGGGGAGCCAGAACTGATTGAAAATTCACATAAAATGCATCGCGTGTACAAGATCGGATCCTCTGTTACTTTCGGCCCACTTCGCGTCAAGTACGCCTTCAAAATTCAAGAGAGTAGTTTCATTTAGTTTTTTTAAAGCAAAAATGTGTTGGGTTACTGCGTGCGCTAAGGCGTATTGTGAAACTTATAAATAGTATGATTAAATTGGAGAAATTCCATTCATACTTTTCGGTCCCTCAAGATTTTTACAATCTCTCCATTTAAAATTAATTTTGTTACAAAGATTTTCACTGGGATACAAACCAAAAAAACGCATAATTCAGCTTTGTTTCAACGTTGACTCTCATAGTGTTTCATAGTCAATGTACAGTATTAATCTAGAAGATTTCGACTGATTATTACGTCTTTGGCAATAACATAGCAGTATATAAAACTATTTATAGACAGTGAATTTAAAAGTCAGATCTTGCTTAACGAAAATTGCGACCTTCCCGGATTTGGCTATTAAAATGAAATTACGTACGCATTATTCTACATTTTGCAGTCTGCGCCGTCATTTTCTTACCAAAAATTTCCTTTACTAATGACGATAATTCTCATGCTATAACACTTTCCAGTAAAATATTTAAAAATACTGAAGTGAGTAGATACAAGAGTGCGCATTTTCGTTGAATTCTCGATTTATTTTCACACGCCAATACTTTCCCGTGCCCTAAGCACGGAGAAAGTAAAAATAGAAGTCTGTCGTGGAGCCTCATTATGAAACGCACTTGAACATGCCACCGATCCGAGTCTGTTGGAATAAGAAAGCCTCAACAACGCGAAGGAAGAGTCTAGAGACCAGTTCAGGATTACATTTGTACTTAAGTAGGGCATTTTTTTATTTTTAGCTATGGCCTGCATGAAATCATTAAATGGTTTAGAAAGACCAAGAAATCGATTTTACTTTTCTATGGCTCTGAGATATGGACTGCTGACAGATGAAAAGATACCTCAACTGTTTGGTGGTAAGGATGACTAATTAAAATATGTAGATCGAGTGACTAATGAAGAAACACTTCAACGAGTGGGCGAAAGAAGTACTGACGAGGTGGACGAGTATTGGCGAGAAGAAAAGAAATACTGCGCACAATCTGAGGCACAATGGTTTACCGAGTATCGCAATGGAAGGAACTAAAGAGGAAGGATATGAAAAACATGGAAGACGTTAATCCAGGGACCCACGAACTAACGACGAATTTGACAGTGAACAGATGGGCGTAGAAGGCTTCCAAGGGATGAAGTCAGTGAATACACACGAAGGGCTAATACTGGGATAGAATTAATCAATAGGCTTCGCCAGGAGATGAAACGGAATCGTTTGTTTACAAATTCAATGAAAAGGTCTAACACGATGTGGACTCTTCATGGTTTTGGAACAGATGAAAATGCGTTTAGTATTAGGTAGAAACAATAGTGAGTGAGTTGGGTTCCGATGTACGTTACTATCATTCAACTCACTCCGTTATTATATTGCACTAATTTCTAAATGGTTTACCTATTGACCTACAAAAGGGAAGTAAAACGAGGAAATAAATTGGTTTCTGTTTTGGCTCGGCATTCTAATGAAACTGAAAGGATAAGCTCAGCCCATTTGGCAAAGGATTTCTTTTTTCAGTTTCTAGCAAGTAATGAATGCATTATTATCAGTCTGGGACAATCAGATAATAAATATTATAATTTCCCTTGAAAATATTTCATTAGAATGTAAATAATTTAAATACAAGCTAGTTGTATATTTCTAGAGCTAATAATGTTTGTAGAGTGACGAATTATCCAATGTTGATGAACTGTTCATTACGATCTCATTAATTATGCGTCCAAAAACGGACTGGGAAGGAACTCATATGTGAGATGTAATTTCGAGATGTTAAGTCAGGCTTTTAAAACTGAGAATAACTAAGTCATTAAAAAATTACTCGGTTCAAATAATGGGATAGCAGATAAAAACAGTAAGGTGCTGGTATTTTTTTCCTTTTTACGGTTAGTCGGAGAGGAACTGGGCGTAAAATGAAGGCCGTTTACGCAGTCGCTGGAGCGTCGTAAGTCACGAAGTAAAGGATGTGATGATGTTATGAATTTAAAAATGCTGTGTCTATTCAACACGTTCTGAGTGTGGCAGAGGCATTTCGACCATCAAGATCTCAAATCCTTGAAACCGTACGTCGTTATAACAAAGAATTGGCGAAGACTATTATTACTGAAACTCACATGTGCAGATAGACAATGTCAGGTTACGATCAAGAGGATCTATGACGCGAAATAACGACATTTGTATAATACAACTCTTATTTTTAGACAAGTACATGCACTTTCGAGAATAACCATGTCGAACTTCTAAGCATCTTCAGTAATTAAACACATACTGAAATTGCCCTTTCCAAAACTTTTAACGTTGGAAAACTCTTCCATTCCTGCTCGTACGAGTTTTTTCGTAGCAAATTTTGGACAGCGATTTCAGTCAGGAGTCTTAACACCACAGAAACATTTAGTTGGGGGCCAAGAGGAAATAAATAAATATCATGGTGAATGGAGAGTTATTAAAAAACAAAACGAGGCAAGTAAAATATACAAAAACAAATCAAGATTAAATTTTGCTGTCATAAGCTAACTAAATAAAATCAAAAGATGATATTAGTTCCCAATAATTACCGCATGGTATCAAAAGCAACATAATATTTATTACTATACAGTAGGCAGAAGAATCTTTCCTAAAAATTTTTCAGTGGAAAAAAATCATATTTTCAAGGAGACTTAGTACACTGCGGTTTTGGTCATTCACTTATCCAAAGTATTTTTTTTGTTAATTTTCTCCCAGAAAAATGTCAGAGTGTGTCATCTTCCAATTCACGTAAGTGTGGAGTGGATATGTTCAAGTGTAAATAAGGACCTAACAGGGTCAGGAAAGAACCCTCACATTATAATAGTCTTGATTAATTACTACATGTACGTACCAACTGCTGTGACACCACAGCGATCAATGTTGTAGCATAGTTTGAAGGAAATATGTCTGGCTCAGGAAGGAAAATTTTTATGTAAACATTTTATCTACCAAGCATTGATGTGAAAATAAATGAAAATGACGAAATCAACGGCACGATTGGCATGGAATAGGGTTAAACATAATAGAGTTTTAGAGACACATGTATACCTCATTTGGTAAACCTCGAATAAAATAGTCATTAATAAACACCGATTATACAAGATGATGACTTGTAATAACTTGTGAGTGGACTGGAAAAAAATGCCTTTCCTGGATAGTTTGCTCGACGAACAACAAATGTCAAAGGGTATGGACAGATTGAATTTTTTTTCGCCATCGAAACCTTCCTGCTGTCTTGGTCTTAAATTTGGAAACAGTCGGAAATCGATGAACTAATACTTGGCCAGTATTTAATAGCGATCGCAGATATACTGTGTAAAATAAAGGGCGCTTTCCTCCTTAATGGATGTTAATATTTTGTGTTCTAATACACATTCTGGTCTTATGCCACCAGGGAATGTTTAAGAAATTTAGGTGACAGTCAGTCTCATTCCGAGCTTAGAGATAATGCGAAAGCTTTGCTGACGCAATGAATACGTGAAAATGTTTTCCGCAAGAGAACTACATTCTCCTTCGGTGGAGAGGTTTTTGATGTTGCATAGGTTGCTCATTAACAATTGCTGTTCGACATAAAAACAAAAAATCGCCGAAAATACATCTTAAGATGTAACGCAGAGCAGACATACTTTCACAGCCCCGCTCGCACCTCGTACTGCCACAGGGTACGTGCATGAACCGAAGGTTAGGAACTACTCATTTACAAGTATGGCCATGTAAGGTGGAAGAGTTTTCCCAGCTCTGCCCCTTCTTCCTTGGTATAGCTTTCCCAGGAGCGACTGCTGCGGCCGTTTATTTCCTCAACGTGGGTCGTACGATCTAATCCCACGAATGAATGGAAGATTTCGGATAAAGAAAAGTGAAAGAATGGTTTGACCGAAAGTAGTTGTAACCGGGAAAGGGTTGTATAACATCAGCACGGCACGCCGTCGGATAGCGATAGCATATCGTCTTGGTACAACTTTGGGAGACTGTATCCCAAAATAAATGAAGATATACCTCAATAAAGATATCCCAAAGCAAGATAATAATAAGATATTATTCGGAACCCCAATTAGGCAAAACGAAAAATAAATGGTCCAGCCTAGGTATTTATTTTAGTACCCTGTAAGCAACCGCTAGGGTGTGTGGTAGTATAGGTAGTATTAATAGACCACCTTCTAACGATTTAATACCTAGTTAATAGATTGCACCCTCCTACACACCCTAGCGGTGGCTTGCGGGGTACTATGTAATAAATATAAAATAATAAAATAAAAAAATCCGTCATACCGAGCTGGGGGAAAAATATTTTTGACAAAAGTAGTCCGGTGTGTAACCACCCCCTGCCACACACCCTAGCGGTGGCTTGCAGGGTACCGTCCATGTACTCGTATGTGTGCACAAGAAATAAATGTAAATGCACACGATCCAAAGCTATGGGATCTAATTTGTTAGTCTAGTCCAACCTAAGATAGATATTCACTCATTCAATACATAATGTTTCTATAAGTTAAATTAGTCAGAGGCAGAGAAAATATTTCCAATGGCCTGGAGAACCCCTTAATTTTCCTGTTTTTTCTCATTGTTAAAAACCTTGCTTTTCCCACAGTGCAAAAAAATTTTGGGTGCTCCTGGGAATCTATTCCCACAAGTAATGTGGAAATATCCCATCATCATCATCACGCTTTAAAGCAATATATTCATTCCTGAGGAAAGGGCAAAACTCTCCATCGTAGACCTAGTCCTAGCGAGCCCACGAGCATTCAACCCTCTGCGCTAACCAGGTCAGCAAGAAGCGAAGGTAGACTCACATGGGACGTCAGGTGGCACACGAGAGGCACTACATACCATACCTATTAGTAGATTAACACTTGTTCATCGTTTAGTATTTGAGTCATCCCAGCAATAAGGCTCCTGGTCTATAAAAGATCGGCCTCAACGCAAGACTAGGAGACGAACCTTAGGGTGGTTGACAGAGTCCTCAATTGAAGACACGGTAAGCTAACTCCAACAGCATTCATTGTTGTATATTTTATCATATATTATATACAAGAGAATTGTCTAAGAATTTGACTATATTATTCTTAAACTCTGAGTCACACGTACAGATGTGTGGAAGAACGTTCGGATACCGAACTCGAGTGCACAGCGTTCATATCCCCCGAGTTATAAATAACATTAATGACAATAATGAAAACATGCGAGTAACATCATAGTCATTGGAAATATTGCAGATGGAGTCGTAACATCGATTTCACGAAATCATTCACTGGTAGCCAATTTTATGAAAACGGATATTCATAGTTCGATACACTATTTTAGGAGATTTTATCCAAGTTTTGGAAATGCGGATAATCGCCACAAAACGTATTACGGGCCTCTATTTAGTTCATTTTTGTCAATTCAATATTTGACCTACTCCCTGATGTTTAATCGACGTGAAACTTCTCACACCTATGTGTTCCCGATTACTATACAATGCTCTAAAAAATAACTTTAACATTTGTGCTTTTAACTTATTCTCTTCACTAATATCAATTTCACCCATAAGAAATTATTTTGTATTTTTTAGTACCCTACACGCCACCCCGAAGTTGTGTGGCAGGGGTTGAATAAACACCAGACTAATTTGGACCCGAATATTTTTACCCCTACTGAGGCCAGACAATGTTATTCTGATTCCTTATCGTTCGTGGAAAAAATTACATCTTACGTCAATATGTTCTACACTTGATATCTTTAATTTAATTTACATGATCTCTCCTACCGAAGTACGATGGGGGTAATAATACATTTTCAACGTCATTGCTACAGAGGCATCCTTCCAATGTATGCAAGAGATTTAATCCATAATTTAACTTTCGCCCCATGAGTGATTCCCAGTCTAGCTGCTCTAGTATTTTGGATACACTACTAAGTTTATCATAACAGCGTTTTACGCATCTAACTCCTCTACATTACACGCGATCCATTTCGGCAATCAATGCAAATTCGGGAGTATCCCATATACTAGCAGCATATTCCAAATGAGGCCTAACCAGCGAAAGATAACATTTCCCTTTGACCTTTTCATCACATTTACCCAGTACTCATCTACTAAATCTTAATTTTCGTTAGCTCGACCACATATTCCCCGTGGGCATAGAACAAATGGATTTAATATGTCATTTTTTTCACGAACAATGAGGGATCAGAATAAAATTGTCCGACCGCGGTAAGCTCATATTCGGGTTAAAATTAGTTTGGTGTGTGTTCACTCCCTGCCACGCACCCTAGCGGTAGCTTTCAGGGGGCTAAACCAAGGAGAGCTCGTGAGTGAGAGTAACACCAAAGTATTTAATCGAGTCTATACATTCCATTTCGGTGTTCCCGATTAGTGCCTTAGAGGAAATTAGATGTTTAAAAATTTTAAATTAGTATTTCATTAAAATAAGATCTCACACTTTCATTTTCAATCGTTCATGCAAAAAAAATTACTGGCAGCTGGAGAAACATTCATTTTGCTACTAATACATTTTTAAATAAAAGCGTGCTTTCAAAAACAAGGGTTTTAAATAAATGTTTATATTTGTTTGCTAGCTGACACAGAATTTCACCGAAAAGAATGAAGTTTGTATTTTACTGATTGATAGAAAACTTTCACAAACCACGGTCACAAAGTCACACGATCTGGGTTTCAATGCATCATCATTAGGTGAGGCAATGAATGTTAATGTAATGAAACCTGAGTCGTGTGACTTGGTAACTGTGGTTTGTAAAAGTTTCCCAACAATCAATAAATTGCAGCGGATTTCCAGATAGTTGGGAAGGAACGAGTTTTACTTAAACTTGGAGTTTGTACTGTTTTTTTACCCTGTGAACTCCACTAATTATTCATAAAATGATGATTTTCACGGATATTATGGCCCCTATTCGGACAACAATGAAAAAATTCACGAAAGAGCAGTGGGCTGAAAACGTTTTCCTAAAAATCCTCTGACTTGAGTTCACTCTGCATGAAAACACGTGGTTGGGTTTTGGGTTGACTTGGGATGAATACGGGACGAATGACCAAACATTCACGCCCTTAACCCTTATAGGGAAGTGTCTATGGCGGAGGCGACTGTGATGTGCACGTTTGCACCGGACGATACTCACTTTGTCACCCCCGTCAACCATCCGCGGCGGCTTCCCTCGCAGGGGGATCCTTCAGAGCGGAAGGAAAGAATTTTCCACGAACCAAATAGGGGATAAAACGCGAGCACGCGCGCGAGGGAAGCGGCTCTAACATATGGGAGGAAAAGGGAGCCTAATATGGAAAAGAAAGCCGTACGAGGGAGGAAGGGGGGAGAGAGTGCAAGGGAGTTAAAGCATTGGGATTGCTTTATCCAAAGGAGGGCGGCGGAGGTGGAGAAGAGATGACGACGGGGCAGGATGAAGTGCGAGGAGGAAATCCTCCGGGAGAGTACGTCATGCTGGGAAGAGGGCGGGGGGGAGGCATAGCGATGGGAAGGGAAGGGTGTGAGGCGAGCGAGGGAAGTATTGGGAGAACAGTGGGGCTCGCTGTCACTGCCGCTGCAGCGCTCGCCTCAATTCACCATGTAGCCTCCTCCCTCGCACGTAGATACGAAGTCAGGCGCTGCTAGCGGTTACCATGAGCCGCACAGGATAAACATTCCACTACTGACTTCAAGAAAAAGTGAAGGAGAGGGGGCAACGATCCTTCCCCACCTTGACAACGAATCAAGTGCGGAGGGAGAATAGTTATAACGGTAGCTTATAATGGAAGCAATAACAGAAAAAGATTCTTCGGGTAAAAGTTAATTAAGACATAGGACGCCGTCGGTAGTTAATTTAAGATTCCTTTGAGCGTTGCCACTTCCTCTTGACACGGAAGAAGTCTAGAAGAGATAACAACGCAGCATAGCTTTCGTATCTTTCCGAATGGAATATTTTACGCTATCCACGTTCAATATGGTGACGAGTGGTAGAAAGGAAATTGGTAATTTGTACGAATGAAAATATCTAATAACGTGATATTTGAAAACGCTCATTTTGCTTCGGTGGTCGATAGTAGACTTACAGAAAAATAATTTATTTTAATATTATTTCCCCGGAAGGTTTGATAATTTTACGTCGAATCGCAGTTGAAACTCATGTGTCAAAACCACTAATGAAGTAGAAGACACTCTCAATTCACGGTCTCGTCTAATCTAAAGCGAAACCCAAATTTAGGTCGTCAGCTTGTTTTGGCTGGGCCGTGAATCATTTCCCACTCAGGCGTCTAATTAATAAACATATTTATTCAATTGTAATGTCATGTGCTTTTCCCATGGACATTTTCGTTCTTGGATTGCGAGATTATTATTCTAACCTACATCCAGGTTTAAAAAGTTTCAGACATACCGCCGTAAAATGAATGCCAATACTTGACTTTCTGTATTCATTTGATTATTAAAAAATTATAATTGATATATTTATAAAAACGACAACTTTCGGAGTTCTTTTTGTAGCCATTACCTAGCGTAGCTGCACGACATAAATGTTAGTAGAACGCGAAATAATAAACCATTACATCTTTACGTTCTCAATTACTATAATATTAGGGGAAAGTCTAGACAAAATGGATGCTGAATTTTGAAATTTTTTGAAAGGCACAATTCCTTTTTTACAATTGATACGCTACAAGCATCCTATTAAGTCGCGCAACTGAGCTTGGAAGAAGAAAAACGATTAAGTTAAAATATTTTTCTAAAATGAGTCAATACGGTTCGCTCGTGTTGGATATTGTCTTTTTATATAAACAATTGTACGATAACATTGCAATTGAAATATTATTGACATATTTTTAATGAAACATACATCTAACATTTTCTGTTGCGTAATTTTGTCAAAAATTCATTCTGAAGGGTTCCGCGGAAACCAACTCTTCATCAAATGACGTACGAAATTCACACGACTAAAAGTTAAGCTTTATCATTTCTAGGTAAATGCTTATTCTCATTTTTTATCTCCAACTTTCGAGTGATACAGCAACAACTGCATTAATCTCGATGCATTGAGAGGTTCGGATTACTGCTTTGCATTGAAAAATAATTTCGCTAAATTTTCTCTGAAATATGATCTTAAATCCACCAATAATAGCTGCACGTTAGTTGGCGATTCAATGAAAGACTAATGAGACCAAGATCGATTTTTACATTCCTAACCGAATCCTGAGGAAGCTCACTCATCAGTTACACTACCATAACCGACCTCTGTTAAATACTGAGATGCTTTGTACGGACAAAATGTTCCCCTTTGTATGAGTGACAGAGCATACGATGTGAAACACGATTGTCACGCAAGATTAATGTAAGTTAAACAAGATGGAGATATTATTGTTACGATATAAAAATGATACATTATAATTAATTACCTTCAGTGTAAGAAAATTGTGTACCTAAAATATGTATGTATATTGACTGCCATCAACAGAAAAAATGAATTAAACCCGCATTTTGGGCAAAAGAATAGATTTTTCCAAAAGTTCCTCCGAAAAGCAAATAAGCAGCGAACGGGGTTGCATTCCTGTGTGATATACTTATCATATGGCACGAGCGGAATTTACCCAAGAAGCGGAATTTCGAGGCCAACAATAGTCAATCACTCCCTCCGTATGAGCCATCTACAAGACTATTAGCCTTGACAAATAGATCCAAGGTCGCAACAAGTATCCGATGTGAAAACATCACTGCCCTAATGAGAGGTGGGCGATGAGCTAAGGAAACAATCGAAGCAACGGTAAAGGTATCAAACACATCAAACTGGGCGGAGAGAGAATGGGAGAAGATGGAAAATGGGAGTGCGTGGGGAGAAGAAAGGAAGGAAACGGATTGGAGTGAGGAGAGGAGCGGGCGGAGGGTGGACCGGGAAGAAAGCGTCGGCTTTCTCAATGGACGTTAGATGGGTGGAGGCATGACCGTCTCTCACGACCTACCAGCCCCCAGCCTACTCCCTTTCTACAGACAGAGAGAGAGAGACCTTCAGTGTGAAACTTATAAGAGTTCACGGAGAGAGGATAAGGAGGAGAGACACGAAGAACTGGACAAAGGAGAGGGGAGGAGAAGAGAACGGAAAAAAGAGTGGCAGAGAGAGAGAGAAAAAGATCCATCGTCAAGATACAGAGTTCCACGACAGGCATGGGAAAGGAAGGACTCGACTTCCCGTTCCCTCCGACCTTTTGTGATTGCCTGGCCCAGATTTTAGCCTCCTAAAAATTCTCCACTCCACGCGAAAAACAAAGTTCGTCATCGGAGCGAACGAGCCAACCGTAATTCGAGAGGAAAACCTTTCCAGATTGCACATAACCGATGTCGCTGGACGATAATGTCAAACGGCCAGGATTGCGCATGAAGTGCGTACGTGGTTGGATTGAGTAGCTATCAATGAAAGCCAGGAAAAGTGCATGACTCTTTCCGGTCCTTCACCGGTGAACTAAACAACGGGAGGGTGCCAGCAGTATAAAATCAACATATCTCCGCAATGTGATGTAATCGTGCAAATAAAGCGCGAGGCCGAAAAGTTTTCGATTCGATCCTGCCGTAATCACAGGCCACTTACGAAAGTACGTACGTTGGAAAAGGCAACGACGAGCATTATCTAGATCGAGTCCCTGTAAAAACACTAGATATAATGGGGTAAAAATTCCATTATTTATCTCAATGCAGTTAATTAATGTCAGACTGGAAGATTTAGTCAAAGAAGTTATCCAAAATTTAGGTAAGATGGATTAGCAGCAGGAAATTTTCAACACAATAGATTAATTCACTAGCCAGAAAACAGGGTATTGCACCGGAATTGGAATGAAAAGAAGCGGTAACGCTAACAGATAGACGTCTAATGATATGCAAGATTTTAGTGTAACTCGAACGCAGTACATGCGACAAAAAGAGACTAAAACCTATAATTTTAACTGTTCGGGCAATGATCAATTTCCGACTAAGTTCGATCGAACATTAACGCATTTGTCGGTTATCTAGGAGGGCATGGGCTCGAAACCTACCTCTAGTATCGACACCACCTAGTACAAGGATAGCGTGTACTACTGAGTTCATCATGAGCCGTGTATTTCGAGACAAGCATTGCCCAGGGACTCGCGTTTGTTTAAGATTCCGCGCATCAAGAAATTGAACCAACATTAATTTGTTGTGTTGCTGACCTTAGATTTTCCGTAAGGTATTACACACACAAATCAACACGAAGGTTGGTTTTATGATGGTGTTGCTACCATCGTATGGACATACGATAATTTCAATTCCAATATTATTGACATGGTTCTACATAATCTTTTTACGTATACCTCAGTACTGCTTTATCGAGAGTCGATATTTTTAATTAAATTTTGAAAATACAAACTTTGTATCACACAGTACTTTCTCGTGAACTTCACAGTCGATATCGCATGACCATTTTCCTGAAGTTAATTTAAATTGAATATACGAGCTAATATCGTATGCTAAAAAATATGATGGTGAGACAAATTAAAATATTTCAATGCATGGGAATATGTTGTTTTACAAAAACCTGGGAATCCTTATTTTCACGAAAAGTTAAACATTATTTTCAATATATTTTGGAATAATTCCAAACTTTATGGGTATCCTATTACACCGAAGTCTATCTTCTTAATATGCTTAATAGAACCCTAACTTTTTAAAGTCAGTCGGAAGTAACTTGCTACCATAGGGATTTCGTATTAGGAAAGAGGGAGGTAGTATAACATTTTCTAAATTACAAGTAAATAAGAATTTAAAAAATGACAGAGCTTGCAAGAATATTTCTGACCCGGATTAAATAGTTCACTTTTAATTCAAACTGCTGGGAGTTTTTAAAACTTGATAAGCATTACATTGCCTTATCTTGAAGTTATTTTCATAGACAGTGAAATATCAAACGGAAAGGAACTACCTAATCTTATCCAGCGTGCGGTCGATTTTACTATTACTTCTTCACCGCCGTACAAATAACTGCCAGTTAATGGGCTTGCGCGTTCTTAGTCTACTTGAAAATCACAAGCTCGATGGGGAGTGGACGCTTCGTCGTGATTAAATGATTTTGTTGAACCAAGGTTGAGAACTAAAGCTACCTTCTCATACGGAACTAACTATTCATGGAAATCTAATAAATGGAAATATTTATAAAATATATAAATGCAACAATCACAATGTAATCAAATATGGTTTCCAAATAACTTTAATATTTCAAAAACCATACCAAGGAACATATAATCAGAGATGTTTTTAGTCAATGTCTAATAAAATTATCAATAAATAATTTAAATGAGTTTCCTGCAATACCAATCAGATGTCCAAAATATTGATTAAAGAAAAGGTACTGCATAATATAGCACGTTGATAGCAATGTCACCACATTTGGTTCTACATCTCACTAAGTATGACGTTAACTCATGTATCCATTCCGCGCATAACTTTTGACCCAGTTTCACAACAGATCCGAAGAAGCGGTTCTTTGGAGGATGTTCCGTCCTGCCGTTTTATCGGTTTAAGTAGGTCTCTTGGAAATGGGAACTTAAATTATACAATTATCTGTTATTCCTTTGAATTTATTACGGTGTACCTCATGATCAATTCTAGAAGTGAAATGCATTCGGGATGGACCCTTATTGTTCAAACGTACCTATCAATTAAAAAGTAGCATTCACAGTCAGCACGTATGGGGCTCATTACATTAATAAGCGAGAGAGTGAAGACCTACTTCTGACAAGTATTTCCAAGCCAGAGTAAATATTCGTTTCACTCAAAACTGGCCTGTTTTCAAAATTGTAGGAGTTGAAAAGGGGGTTAATTTTGCATACTTCGAGGGACAAGGTGTTTATCCTTCAAGCTCATATGTGTTGCTGTGCAAACACATTAATTACGGAAATCTACAAACATATTATTCATTTTAATTAGTGTTCATACATGGCCAGAAAATGAAAAATCGGTCCAAGAATTTTGTCTAATAAATAAACACGATGCCTTCTAGGCCCTTTTTCACTATCATCGTCAATTATGCAATGAAGAGAAGCTATCTGTCCATTGGAGAGCATTTTATTTTTTATCCGAAATGTCTAATTGCATAAACTTGCAATTATTAACCTACCACAAGAAAATGAATTTCTAAGAAAATTTCAATCAAAAATTAACAGACCAGACCGTCAATTAATCCTACGACTTCGGGGCCTAACCTTACCTCAATCATTGGTGATTTTTCCTCAGGAAGTGGATCTCTCGGGGCTTAGTTCTTACCCTTATATGGTGCTATGTCGGATGCCAGAGGATCTTAAAAACCAATTAAATACTACGGCAGCAACTGCAGATAAACCAAGTCATGTGGTTTCCATTGCCCAAAAAAACAAACGAACATTCAATTTGTAAATCAGAACTGAGTTTTTCGAGAAGATTCATAGGAATTATAATTTAAATCGTGTAGAACTTGTCGCTAATCACATTTTCATACAAATATACACGCCAAAGTTGACGAACATTCATGAAGATATTTGTAACGATAATACTAAAAAAATTTCACACAACATTAAAGCATATGCCACAGCTAGTAAATGAAGCATGCCTGCAATGTGGTAGGCTACACGAAACCGGAACGAACCGAGTTTCGGTCCGTAACGAGACAGGCTATTCTGGTAATGTTTATTCCGTAGCGAAGGTTTGAGCAGCAATGTTCCAGAACTAATATTTTGCCCTGTGAGTTCATTTTCAAGTTTGCTTCTGATGAGACTCTCAGTTTATCGGATTTCGTTCCAGAAACACTTCTATAATTTCAGTGGAAAGATGATTATAATAGCTTTTCACAGAGAATCGTGCGTGAAAATACTTAATAATTTATTTCTCTCCTGAAATGGCATGCTACAAGCCCAAATACATGTACGTAATTCACTACTAAGGTTTTTGAATTAACTTATTTAAAACAGACGAAAAATATAAGAAGTGCTATTTGTTGTTCGGATATTGTTTATTATTACGCCTTTCATTAATCAGGACAACACTAGTTGACTAATAACATTTATTGTTTCTCAGTTTTGAGCCACCAATAACAAAATCACAACGTACAGTTAATAACTATACGTTTCGCCACCTTCGTGGTGGTCTTTTTATATTTTCATACATATCGTAATTTTATGTCACATTTCATTAGCAAATGTGCATAAGATGTATCATCCGTTATCACATTTTATGCTGAGTGATCACATTTCGTGAAATGTTAATTTCTCTAATGGTGATAACATTGAATGACAGAAACATGGAAGATGACAGAAGAAGAAACAGATGGGAGTACACATATACATTTTTTCTAATATTTACTGTACTATGTAATTACGACGAGTGGAACGAATTTTGGAACGGCATCAATGCAGTCGGGACGAAACTTTTCTGGCGTGAACCCAATACCGAACAGTTCCTGTTTGTTCCACTTTCGTTACAAAATTTGTTCCTTCAACCAGTATCGGTCCACTGAATAGTTCCTTAGAAGTTCGATCCTTTTATTTGGGCAGCTTTTTCCAAAAACTATCGCTGCAAGATTCACCCACTTCCATAATTAATTCACTATTACACTACACCGCCATTATAATCCTTCAGCTTACGGCCAACGGCTCAACGGCCGCGTAACGCCCCGGATGCGGTTAGTTAGAGATAAGGACACACAAACCTCGAAAGCCTCAAGTTTTGTTATTCTAATAAGAGGACGTTGCAAGTGAGTTACAAGTGATATCATACACCATGGGGGGGGGAAGGTAAATACTTTCTTTACACGTGAAATTAATTCATTACAACTGATAGTATGAACAGGAACTTGATAAAAGTTCCATCGCCCAAAAGGCTGTTTTGATTCATCACTCACTGAAACTCTCTATACTCCTATTTGCATATGCACAACAAAACAAGTAAACTAAATGGAAAATGTCAAACTATATTCATTGAACTCTTTTAAATGCCCATCCGTCCGATGCATAATTCCAACCATGTACGCTCACTCTCGATCATTAAATTACACAAGAATCAATGGTGAAAATTTTGAAGGTAACATATCCGTGAGCGGGTTGGGTGGACGGATGGCGAATATTTTCTCCAGAAATTCGAACTAGTGAAAACTTTCCAACAGAAATAACAATTTCCTCTCGTATTCTCGCACGCTGTATACTTCTTTCACCCAAGTCCCAATCAAATACGATCCCGTGCACCAATATCGTAAGCCTTGACCAAATCTGGAATTGAATATTGTGTCAAAATTTGAAAACTACTCGAACTCCGAAACCTTTACTCGACTGCCGATTGATTGGGAACGGTTTCAGTCGAGCAGGAAGAAAGGAAAAGGGGGAGCGGGGAGAGGAGACGAAAGGGTGTGGGGGAGAAAGAGAGGAAGAGGGAGAGGACCCCGGCGAGGGAACGTTATTATCGTCCTCAAGCTCGGTTTTGCTCTGGGTCCTTCTCCCCCGCCGCTTACGCCCACCCTACCGCCTCCCTCCTCCATCGCCTCCTCCTCCCTCCTCACTTCGCGTCTCCACGAGTATCTCCAGCAACTAGCCCCTACCCCGTACCCCATTGACACGGTCAGCTAAATTCGGAGCAGGAGTATCCCCGAACGAGGGAATGGGAGAGGAATTAAGGAGGAGGGGGCGGAAGGGAGGATGGGGTGAAGGGACTAAGGGCGAGGGAAGAAATAGATCCGGCCGTTATTTATAAGCCTACGAACCCCCACATGCTGAGAGTGGGAGGGGAAGGGAGAGGATAGGTGGGGAGGAGGGGGTACCGCCACGAAATGTCTGCGGAAGAAACAGGGGCGGGGGTTTGAGAAAGGAGGAGAGAGCGCGATGGAGACGGCTAGAGGGAGACAACTATAAGATGGGAAGAGTTGATGTAGATAAAGAAGTCGGAGTGTGAGGAGGAGTGCGTGGTGGGGTGGGGGTGGGTTAGAGAGCCGAAAAAAAATTAGAATGATTGACAACAGAGTTGCTTATAAGAATCATGCAATTCAAAACAAATTATCTGTGAATCAGAAACGTGGCAACCGCTAACAGTCCCATCGCAAAGAGCAATCTCGGTAATAACGCTTGAAAATACACATTCCTATTTATTCTTTACTTTCTTTTGAATACAATAAAAACGAAATCTAATAAATACGTACTTTTCCTTGGGCTAGAGTGGAGCATCACCGAATGCACAACTTTCACAATTTACAACGTTTAAGGCATCCACCAATCTCATAGTGTTCGAAGTATCGATAATAATTCAATAGCAAATAAAAATTCAATGGCATTAAATATTAAAGTTATTAATACGGGGGGAAACCAATCTATGCCATATTCGTAGTTCGTAGATGATGGTTGACTCGATATTCGTCACCAATTAAGGGCTCACGCGTATGACAAGGCAACTCCTTTCTCCGGTTACAGGCCACTATATTCTCCTTGACGCGTCATAAACATCCAATAGATCAATGGGAAGATATAAAACACTGTTCCGCTGTTTAACGAGGACCCTGGCATTTGCGACGTTGACCCGCTTCCTCTGGAAGGATGGCATAGCTACAATAATTTCGGGCATCTGAATTCTCTTGGCTGGTTTCGTGACTACATTCCACTTACAAAAGATTGGCCTAGAGGTTATAATAAGGGACCCGTCATGTGAAACTTTTACACACTAAAGACGGGATTTGCTGAGCGTGGGAGACCAGTGCTGAGAGCTCTTCATGAGTTGGGATCCATTCATATCTTTATTCCGTGGTTTACCAGCCAATTAGTAAATGAAGTTAGTGGTACGGAACTGCTCTACGAAAAGGGAAATGGATTTAATTTAAATATCTTCTAGAGAGCATTGTCTGAACTTGGAGAACTATGATCGCCAGTATTTAGTAAAAATCAGTTCCATGCTATACATTCGGACATTCTCTAGAATCGAAGCCCTTTCAACTCGGCGATTATTAGGTGTCAAATTATGTCCGCTAGCGTGTTAAGTTCAGGTCGTCCTTCTCCGCCCACCATTTGCACGGGAATTTAATAACTACTGGAGTGCAAGAGATTGAATTTACTCTACGCTTCCTTCTGGGCTAAAAATACAAAGCATAGAGCAGTAAAACTACGGCTTGGAGCCAAAATGTTGGCGGTTCAGAGAGCCAAAAACTATTTCTTCTCTCTTTTGAGCATTATCAAGAATTACAACATACACGAAATGAATCTTACATAAGTAGGGGAACTAAGAGATTCATATTAATAGAATATCGTTCAATTTTTTTCTATATTTTGCGAAGTTATACATAAAATGCTTTTCAAACTAATGCATCCGTTTCGCTATTACATGTAATTATATTATGTTAAATTACACGAGTATGATTTCGATTACCTTTCCACAACATTCCTCAGTACTTAAATAATACAATACCACAATTTAGGTAGATACAGTTATAGGACTAACCGTAAATTAGTAAGCTATAGTATAGCCATATCAAATATCCAGAATGAAGTGTGAAGGGAACACTCCATCAACGGAAAATAATTGCCTAACGTGGCGATGTTTGCATATCCCTAAAAATTATAAATAAAACTGCTAAACATTTCTATTTTTGGTATAAATATAGATTCATATGCGCACAATACGACGATTAATATTTATTACTCTACATTGAAAGCATTAGTATATTATCATTTTTAAAATCGAAATTTGGCTCTGTTTTTTTGCGGGCAAATTTTTCGATCACTCTATTTGCATCCTATGTACCAAATTTCACGATTCCATGATGCCTGATTTCAGATATGCATGTAACCACAACCGGCATGACAGGAAAACTTAAATAAGAAACCATAAAACGTTGTGTGAAATAATTCTGCTTGAAATTAAACAACATTTTCGGTCAACACCTAATTTAACACACCGGAAAGATGCGATTCAGCTAATTGAGGTTAACATCTTGTTTTCGTAAAATTAAAAACAACTTCAAAGCCACATCAATTATCACAATTAAATCTAAATTACCACCGAGTTTTCGGATTATTTTCAAGATAATAATAGTAAAATGATGATAAGCATTTAAAAATAATCTACAGGCAACGTGAGAATTTGAGTGATTATACCTAAGTTTCCCTTCTAAATAAATTTTAAATATTGAGTGCACGAGCATGAAGAAAAAAGTGTGGATTAATTTATATACTGAGTATTAGTAGAAATGTTTTGATATTGATTTTTAGAAGTTCTAAATTACTGTAATGTAAGCAATGTATTATAAAAATCAACTACATTTAGCTCGTGTGCTTCTCCTAAAATACAGCCGGGTCAGAACAGGAACGTTGTATTGCATGCAATAAATACCAGACTACCGAAAACAATTTCGAACAATACTTTCTCTTGCAACGGAGAGCCCACATAAAACCCAACGTTGTGTATTTACTGGCAAAGTAAATACATGTGATGACGTTAGTAACGAACTAAGACGACGTAATGTGGCTAAGTAAATTAAAATCGAATAAACGTTATTGTGTTTTCACGAAAAATAAATAGGAAGAAAGAAAAGAGGAAACATTTTTACGTACAAATTTCCAAAAAGCGAGTCTATGAAAAGTAAGAAACACCTGGATATTGTCATCAATTATTTGGTCCATATTTTAGGTTACAATTACAAAAACTGTTGCAATTTGAAATAATGTATTAATTTGAAGATGGTAACTATCGAAGATGCTGCCGGGTAATATAGATAATGTTACCTTAATTGCCTTATTTCTCCTTGGATTAAGGTTTATTTCAATAGCATTTTATTGGTTAACTCTCGGAATTAACGTTAGTATGCATAAATTTCATAAAGTAAATAAATAAAAATTAAACTAGATCTGCTGATACCAAATGGAATGCCCTCGAAGCTACCGCCCAGTGAGATGGGATATACACACATGGATTGAACGCGATAACCTTTGGAGTCTTCAATTTATCGTGGAAGGCTTCTGAGTAATTACTATTTCCATTAGATAAAACATATTAATCAGCAACTTTCACTTCTGCTAGTATTATCTTTGAGAAATAAGAGACAGCACATCCAGACCTAAGTGAAAATATACGGCTGGATATCTGCGTCATATAATGGAATTTCCACACTAATAAATTGCATGGTCTGGCACAACTTCATCACTCAGTCACAGCAATTTACGCACTTTAATTATAGCCATCTTCTTAATGTTTGGTGGTGTTCGGATATCATCGAAGTAAGACATTAGTCGTGCCAATCTTCAAATAAAAACAGAAAAACGACATGCCCCAAACCAGTAATCGAGTGTAATAAATAAACCACGGAAAAACTCTCTTTTTTCTAATAGCGACATCACTCGGAAGTAAAGAACTGGGATGAAAGAACTGAACTGATGAGGAGTTGTACTTAGTTTAAGCTACGAAAGTTACAGAATATAAAAACATCATCCATTCTTAATATTTTAAGTTTCATCAAGTGAATTACGCCTAACAAATTTCATTCAAATATTTACCATCATTGACCAGAATTCTT
Organism: Hetaerina titia; assembly: GCA_037158775.1. Taxonomy (NCBI): domain Eukaryota; kingdom Metazoa; phylum Arthropoda; class Insecta; order Odonata; family Calopterygidae; genus Hetaerina; species Hetaerina titia. The sequence goes on along the minus strand of CM073770.1, from coordinate 116,133,292 downwards.
TACGTATTCACGACAAGTAACACTACTGAACAACTCGTTTCGTACATTAATTATGCGACAGTAACGTGCTAAATTCAAGAGCCGTAACTGTGAGCTGATATATGAGACAAACTTCTTTGAGATTCACTATTTGTTGGGTAAACTTATACTTTACTCTGAATCAATAATCATGCATAATTAATAATACCCTCGATTTAGCTATAGACTATTTTAAGCGAGGTATTCCCTTTTAGGTTTCCTAATCCAGACACCCAAACACGGGGATTAAAAAAAATATACAGTTTCGGAGGATGGTGATGAATATAAAAAAGTTCCAAAGAAGAGCAGCCACGAAGATCAGCGTTCGGCACTGAAAGAGAATTTAATACTAATGTCCACTTCCAAACTAATTCTGAAACATTTCCAAGCCAAGGGTTGGGATAAATTAAACAACACATGGGCAGAGGAACTGGTGAATCATCATCTCAGACCTTTTATCCGGAAGATAGCCCTAAGAACAATAATAAATGCCAGAGGAGAACGGTCACTAAGTGTAAAAATACTAACATTGCGCATTCTTCTCCATGACACAAATGAAAAATATTACTAGACCAACTTGATTGGATTACGTGCTCAATTTCGTGGATGCTCGCTCACGGCGGACCTACGAGGTCCTAAAGCTTCATCTCTATCCGTTGGCTACTCCGGATGCAGTGGTGCCAACATTCCAAGCCCCTTTCGTCACATTCCCAGGAATAGCCACCGTTGCCTTCCACTAAAGAGCCGACCCCTTACCACTCACTCATTCTCGCGTAACCACCCCCGCCGCTTCCACCTCTTACTCTACACACGCCCACTGTACGACGGAAGACGGAAATATCGGGCCATGAACTCTCTCTCTCTCCAGCATCTCCTCCAGCAGTCGCGGAAAATTGGAGCCAAGAAGAAGTGTGGGTGGAGACGTGAGAAGGGATGACGAATGATACCGAAAGGGCGAATCCCATAACGTGTTCGGCGGCAGGCATTCAGATAAATTGGAAGGTCGAAAAAAAGGACTTCCGATTCCCACGCTCGGCTACCGATATTAGCGAAGTATTTTTTCCCGAAGAAGCTTTGGCGATATATTAATAAAATAAAAAACAACGCCCCGAACTGAAGACTTTCAAATCTATGACCACATGACTTGAATGAAAAATAAGAAGTTATAAGTTAAAAGCCATACATATTCTTATGCCGAAAAAAGGCCTTCGAAGTACCAATCGCTCATGGCCTCTTAAAACCCAATTCGTAGTAATCCAAAAACTCGCAAACTACAGAAATCCAAAATTGAATCACCGCAGAAAATGGGAATGGGGAACACAATGTATATTTCCACTGTTCTTTATGTTCGTGGAAATATACATTGTGTTCTTCATTTAATAAACATGAACAAAGTTGGGCCTGAAACAATTGAATGGGAATGGGGTTGAGATAAGGTAATCCGCTTAGATGCCGTCAACTGCTCTATCTACATACTCGAATATACCCAATCATTAAACAATGAAAGCCTGGAATCCAATATAATCAACGGAAAGACTTACTTAGAACTCTACTGATCAAGGGGAAAGATACCAATTCAATGAACTACTGGTTTTTAAAGAAATAATTATACTAAGTGAATATGTTAGAAGAAGAATTCAAGGGTTTCCAGTAGTTGCTAAGTGAATCAATCATTCATTTCAGGGGTGACACAGTAGAAAGCACGAGTTCCATTCCACAAATTAGATTTTACATTGAGAGAAGAATGCCATCCATAAACCACTTGGTCGCTGCCCTTTTCTGACCAATCAATAAGGAGTCTACCATTAGGAGGCTATTAATTGCCATTTTATTGTGAATGACTGCCTATGGCCTGGATGTTAGGTCGACTAACTGCGATGAAACGAATTGAAATTAATAAAAACACAATATCCAATTTCTCAGCAGCAAAAGCCCTTTTCATTAGCGTTTAGGTTCTGTTTCGTGATATCTAATGACTGACATCTTGATCTGTTAAGTTCCAAAAAAGAAATCATTGATACATTTTCACTAATTCATGCAGAACTAAGATTTCCGAGGCCTGGATAGAAAAACTAATTGATATATTTGTATGAAGAGGCCGTGTAAAGAGTAACTTCAACTCTTGGAAAATTCGCCTGGTCCTGTTGCACGGATTTTTTTTTCATTGAGTACACACTATCGACACTAAGGCAAAATTGATGTAATAACAACCTGCTACAAAACAGGTTAATGTAATAAAGTGATGGCAAGACACTTTCTTGCTCAATATACGCAAGCAATTTGCAGTTCCTAAGACTACGTTCCTTTCACCTTTTAAAATTCTCGTCACCACGCCGTTATTAACGCTTGATTTCCTTTGAGTACGCATTTACTAGGATTATTTTTCGATGTTTAAACAGGAAAAGCAATGCGTAAAAAGCGTTAAACGGAATTAAGTACGCCAAAATATCTCATCACTACCTCTTTCACGGCTTAAATTTCAAAGCAAATCTAAAATTATTGCTCAACAAACATCTTAGGAAACCATTACTTAGCAAAGGTTCAATCCTGACTCCGGCATTTAATACTCTCAAGAGAGAAACTACACCACCTTTTGATCCAAAATATACCTTACGGCCCTTTTAAGATCTGGCTCTATATCTCATTATATCCTTCGAAATTGTATTTTATTATCCCACTGCTTTGCCATAGCTAACTGTAATAACAAGAACAATATTATCAGGGCTACCTTTATAGCGTACTTCAACTGCTCATGTAGTCATGGGGGAATAACCTAGACACTGTATAATGGAAATAAATTTCAAGGAGATCTTCAACTCTATAATTTCTCTGAGTTCCCATATAATTAGATGGGTTGAAAGCAATACAGTAACTTACCATGCATCACACCTCCGGAAAACAAGTTCATCAACCCGAAATTTAATATATACAAGTACAGGCCATTCATGCCAAATCTTGCGTCACGTAGAATACTATGGTCAGTTACATCCAATTCCGCCAAAGGATTCCTAAATGAAAAAGCTGCCTCATCTAGACCGAGTTTGACCCAGAGTCTACACGGATATGAATTTAGGGACATTCAGCCAGTGCCTCTGCACCCTTTCCCACCACTAAACAAAGAACCGTAACAAATTATCTGATATCAATCCGAATTGTTTACATCTTCAGTATGTGTTACACGAGAGCTCTTTCTCACAGCTGACGTTTTCATATAGGTAAGGGTACTATTAAGGAATGAAAATTTAACTATGAAGTGAGTGACAGAACTCCAAAGCAGACTCTTCTCAATTTTAAGGTCACCAAAAAATCTGAAACCCGAATTCGGTAACATTAACGCTTAAAGAAACTCCCAGGACAAAGGAAGCCCGTTCTCTTGGGCACAATCAGCATTTCACACTAAAAATGAAAATTAGCAACAACTCAATATCTAAATAGTAACCGACCAAAGGGGCAAGTGACGGAGCGGATTAGGGCGTCTGCCATACATAATGGGATTAAGACAATGCGTAATGAGGAGTGCTGGCTAATTTGTGTTGCGATCGTGAAACGTGCGAGGGAAACACGAATCCCTTGATCTAATCTGTTCGATAAAGGATCTCCTTAATGCTGTCATTATTAGCTGACCTGCTAAAGAAATGTGGAACTTCGATTATTTCCTCTAGGTCATCTGCAAAACGCCACATTTTTATACACTTATGACGCACTTTTAATAAATTTGTTCTGGCGTCCTGTCTTTTGAGTCTCCTGATACACAGGAGTTGCAATACTTTTTTCTCCTATGAAAAGTATTCTCATTAATGAATTCTATGAATTTTAAAATAATAAACGGAACCGGCTTGAGAATGAACATGGAGAGGATATTCAGTAATGTTAAACGATAAATAAAGATGACTGCAAATTGGATGAGTGTCAAGTAAGAACGGGTACCAATAGATGACACCATATATTTAAAAATTCAACTGTATGCAGCTTTCTCAATGACACTCCCACTGACTTTACCTAGGCGTTACTGAATGCACAAGTGACACATAAAACGCCCACCAACCCATTACAATACGTTTTCAAAAAAATGTTTCTTTTAATACCACCATATACCACTGTTGCCAATTTGCAACTAAGATGTATTTACAATTATTCGATATTTATAAAAAAAATGATTGAAAATGAAACACAATTTAGCAAATTACTGCCATATATAATTAACAAAATAATTTTCCGCGTGATTTCGCGCAGTTTGCCATGCATAGAGAATTTTTTGTTAACAGCTTTAAGGTTTTTCAATGACATTAAAATGTCCTCTCGTGCTAGAACGAAGAAAAATTGGGGCTGGACGGTATTATAGTATTTTGCGACGCACAACAAACAATGGAGAAACTCAAAACAATTATCGGCCATGAAGTCATCACAGACATTTATTTAAGCTGATATCTTACCTGGCACAGACGTGAACGGAAACAGTGTCCACGAACCTTGGAAACAAGCGACTAGAATTGCGTAACACGCTTAACGACTTCTTAGTTTTTAGAAGATATTTTTCTTCCAATGCTATCACATATACTTTAAATACCGTTCTTCAACGATGTCAATAATATGGATTTGTATGGCATAAGCAAGATCTGTGCTTACAGTTAAAGATAAGTGGGGTAGGGTAATAGTTAAACCAGGAAAAATCCAAGAGAGATGGAAGGAATACTATATATAGAAACACTGTATGGTAAAGAACTTAGGCCGACAAGGTTAGATATAGAAAAGGAACATGACGTAGAAGAAGATAGCTTAGGTCCAGGCATACTCGACGGTGAAATAGAAAGGGCATTAAAGGAGATGAAAGCAAATAAGGCTATGGGGGTGGACAACATTCCTGTAGAAATGTTGAAATGGTTAGGAAAAGGTGGGAAGAAGGCCATATATGGACTGATTCGTAGTATCTATGAGGAAGGAATCTGGCCGGAAGATTTTGTGAGATCGGTGTTAGTTCCTATTCCAAAAAAGGCAAAGGCTACGTCATGTGAGGATTACAGAACAATAAGTTTGATATCCCACGCAGCTAAAGTTACTCTCAGGATCATCAACAAAAGGATAGAGAGTAAGGCAAATGATTATTTAGGGGATGATCAGTTTGGGTTCAGGAAAGGAAGAGGTACGCGTGATGCCATTGCAGTAATGAGATCACTAATCGAGAGGAATATAGAATACAATCAGGACGTTTTTGCCTGTTTTGTAGATTTCGAAAAAGCGTTTGATAGAGTGAATTGGGAAAAATTAATGCGTGTATTGCAGAAAATAGGAATGTATTGGAGGGACAGGAGACTGATCCGCAACCGCTACATGTCTCAGACTGCGCAGGTGCGAGTGGGGAACGGAGAGTCCGGATGGGCAGTGTTAGGAAGAGGTGTAAGGCAGGGTTGCCCATTGTCACCGGCACTGTTCAACGTATATGTAGAGGAAATGATTAAAGAGGCATGGGAAGAACTGGAGGTAGGAATGAAAGTCGGAGGGGAATTCGTAAAATCGGGTAGGTTTGCTGATGACCAAGCATTAGTTGCTCAGTCAGCCAAGGGGTTGCAAGCATTGCTGAGTGAATTGGAGGTTCAGTTGCTCAGTCAGCCAAGGGGTTGCCAGCATTGCTGAGTGAATTGGAGGTTCAGTGCGATAAATATGGGATGAGAATCAATATTAATAAAACAAAGGTCATGCGATTTTCCAGAAAGAAAAAGGCTAAGCTAAATATTAAAATAGGCGGGGAAAATAGAGCAGGTAGAACAGTTTACATATCTTGGAAGTGTTTTGGACCAATACGGTCAAAGTGGTAGGGACGTAAGGAGAAGAATTGCACTAGGCAAGGAGGCTTTCTCAAGGAGGAGGGAGTTCATGACGGGGACGTTGAGTAGGGAGGTTAAGACAAGACTCGTAAAAACTCTGATATGGAGCGTAGCTATGTACGGTGCGGAAATGTGGTCACTGAAGCAGGAGGATAGACGTAGATTGGAGGCTTTTGAAATGTGGGTGTGGAGATGAATGGAGAAGGTGAAATGGACCGAAAGGAAAACAAATGAGGAAGTACTGGAGATGGTGGGTGAGGAGAGGGGTTTGTTGAGAGAAATCCTATGGAGGCAGGAAAAATGGATGAAAGGCGTATTGAGCGGTAGTGGAATGTTGAAGAAGGTAATAGAGGGGAGAATGCTGGGCAAGCGAGGAAAGGGTAGGAACAGGATAGGGATGTTGGATGGGATGAAGGGAGGAAAGAAGTACACAGAGATGAAGAGGGACTTGATGTAGTTTAGGTTGCTCGATTGGGTTTTGTTTGGAGTTACAAAATATTTATTTGATAGTTGTATCCATCCAAAAACCTACCTTAACCGGTAGATTACCTAATAATAATAATAGTATGGCATAAATTAAAATAGTTCTACGAAAAATTAATTCGTGAAAAGTAGCTAATGTAAGAATTTGCGTGGGCAAGCACCAAGAGGGTTTCCGAAGAAAATCAGCTGCTCCACATAACATTATCATTTTAAAATATGCTCTGTTATTTTTAGAAACACCTCAATGAAAATGTTTTGCTGTTATTATCGGGGGGGGGGGGGGGAGAGAGAGAATTGAAACCAAATTAGGAAACTACATTTAGAAATGAAATGTGAAACATTTTTAATTGAACGCAAATTCTACCTTTTAAAATACACATGGCTGTATATTGAATTTTACTGATGGAAACCATCTTCTAAGAAACAAGATGTGACTAGGAATAGCATCTTATATTGGTATATCATCGATGGAGATTGGAAGTTGTATTTACAATTGCACTGAGCTAACAGAGAGTCATTATTAAGATGCAAACACTTAATAAAATATTACTTTCTGTAGACAATACACACATATTTTAAATAATTCCAATAAAAGTTTATGTCTTCTCGATGAGCCGATTTTAGGGCGTATATTTATAAGACGCAGTAAATATTTTCGCTCTGGACTCAACACGCTTGGCTTCATCGCCCTAACCAACACCATCTGCAGCCAAATCAGTATTCGCACTCGACTAACCTAGATACGGAAATTACAATCTGGTATATTTACGACTCGGGGACCGACTAGTACTACTGCCTCAGATTGTTTGCTTCGTTATTGTAATTTGGAGCGAGGGAAATTCTAAAATTAAAAAAAAAAACAGAATAGTAGTATTTCGCTGTTTCAGTCAAATTTTGCATTTGTGACAGTAATATTTTTATTGACTGAATATTTCACCCCAGTCGGAATGAACCGAAAAAGATAGAAATGATGTACAGGACGACTATTAACAATCATTAACATTATTACGAGCCATTCCTACTGAACACGGAAAAATGTACCGGTTTCAAAAAAATTCCGAAGTGTCTCTTTGAACATCTTTGACAAGAGAAAGTGTAGGACTTGAACGATTTTCTACAAGAAGAGGGATTTATTTTTCCGTGAAAAGTATTATGGATAAATTATGTACTATACTGGGCATTTGTGGTACAGGCTGACAGATGAGCATGTCATCTTGGGTTGGAGCTTCGTCTCTATACATTCACCCATTCGTCGAATGCAGAGCCAACACATCTATTTCAACCCCTGTTTTGCGTCATGCTAAGTACATATGAGTTTCAATTATTTAATCAGCAAACATAAAAAGCAAAATTCACTAATAGTGTTGAACAAATGTAGTCATCTCATAATTACTAGTCTATGTCAACCAACTACCAATTTTAACTGAACAGCGACTATGGTTTAATGAGGTAGTTATTTACTCGCTGTTTTCACAAATTAGTTTTCCACATCATCATTAAGCCAAAAACACTAACATCAAGTTTTTACCTTATTTACCAAAGACATGGGTAGTTGATTAGAAAACCATAATTACGAAGGAATTGATCTGGGTGCTTTCTCGTTAGCCCTATTACTGCACACTGGGTATTATTTTTCAAAGCTTAATAATTACCCCAGAGAGGAACTTAATATCTCTTTAGTTCTCTATTAAAATACTACATGGGCTAGGCGTCATAGTCAAATACATGAGCGTTTAGGATAACTACTTGCTACCTAATCTTACTTATATAGTAAGATTAGGTACCAAGAGGTGGAAGAAGGTAGTATTTAGTGTTATTACGACTTAAAAGTCACTGAAGCATAAAAAACGAAGGCTACAGAAAAATAATCATAAGTTTGATAAAACAAAATTCAAAGTTCATTATATTTATAATAATCTTTTATAGATATCGATATGGCGGACGTTCACTCCCTAATCAATGAAGTAAGTGCGACGGGAATTCATGTTATTTCCGGGAAGTCTCATTTCAAAACGCTCATGACAAATGGTCTCACTACCACTCGTTCTCACTGTTTTAGAAGCATTGAATTTTAACGATTTTCAGAATTAAAGGCAACCATCAAACAAAGCACATGAATGCGAGGAACTGAAAGCGATCTCACTCCAACGAGAACACCTACATCATTGCAACACATTATTCCCAAAAGACCTTTCCCATACATTTCGGACAGATTTTGTCCAAAAAATATTTCAGATGACCCAGTAAAATAAAGAGAATTAACAACAAATTAAAAGCACTCTACAACTTAAAAACAGACTTTATCGGAACTCAAACTAAATAAATATAGTGGCTATCAGGTAAAAACAATCAAATTATCAATTTACCTTAGTGGGGAATTCAAAAGCATTCCATAGTTTAGAGTTTATTTCCTATGCGAGCTCCTATTTATAAAATTGGACCTTATTTCGAGGGTCGAATTGAAGGATTTACCGGATCGGATCAATCCCGCAGACTGGAGATTGGGCATTGCTTTCGTAGCGACTGAAAATTCATGATAATAGAGGCTTCTATTTCAAAGAGTACGCCAAGCTCTATACCGGGTGAAGAGAGTCCGTTAAGCCAATTTTCATTGTTAGAGTCCATCGATCTGACTCTCCCAAGACTTGGGTTATGACACGAACACTCGAAAACATCCGACGGCAGTTAGATCCGCTTATGAAGGCGTATTGATTATATTGGAACTTAAAATGACTTCGGGAAGTTTCATAAGACATTTTACAGCACCGCAGACTAAAAAAAAGCAACAAATTAATCGACTCGAGGACTTTAAAGGCTAAACTCTAATAAAAGCACAAACAAAAGACAAAGGTTAGAAACTTGCGAGGATCAATTATTTCCTTGGTGAAACTCGAAAAATTAGGTTCTCTTCCTCTTTAAAGGAAAGGATGTCATTCAATAGTTTCTTTCGATTCCAGTTATTCTTACTGTCTTAAAGGAGTTATTTTTATAAGAACGAGTACTTCCATGACGGTGAACAGAGCAGGGGTGCCTGCTCTCTCGGGAGCAAGCTCGAGGCACCAGTTTGAGGCAAAGTTATGCTGTCTGCTTCCAAAGACAGAGCGCATTGATGGATACAATAAGATAAATCATCCCAATAAGTTAATTAGTTTGGTAGAGACATGAGTGTTGCTTGAAATACCACAAATTTAAACTCGCATCAAATATTACTGAGTAAAAAAGAAACCTTGGCTAAAAAGCCTTTCGGAGAAATGTGGTATATGTTTCAAAAGTATACTGTGCCAAATAAGTGGTATACTATGAGTTCGGACCCGGTAGAGGAGGGTTTAAACACACATCAAATGTACATGTAATTACCGAGAGTTAATAAAAATCATTCGATCCGACACTACGTGAATTCCTTTCTCCGACAAAGTACTTAGGAATGAATCCCTATAGTTTAATTACGATTTGCGGGAAATATTGTGCGACATCTCTGCGTACGTCCTACCAGGAATTCCTGTCATTATTAAATGGTACATAATTTCCATTAACCCTGCTCAAAATCCCGTGCTTACAGCACCACCGAAACATCAGTCTCGCTTCATTAAAACAACACGAGTTGTGAATTGAAGTGTGCGAACGATTGGAGAGAAGAATGCGTGGATTGAGAGACGGTGTGTATGGTTGAAATTGTCGTTCAGCAAACAAAACAACACTGAAAGAAAGCATTATGAGTTTTATGCAAGTGATGGGGTCACCTGGAGTCTAAAAAATGAGAATAATAGAGCGTTATGTTCAACCTTGCGTTTGTCCGTCCGATTGATTTACGGCTATTTAATTTTTCTCACATTTTATCCTCATTTTCAGGTGAACCGTTCTTTCTTAGCTATTCCCCGTAAAATCTATACAACTCAAGGAATAGACACACTTTTCAGAAGGTCGTGGCTGGGAACCCTGAAAGGAATAACAAAAACCTACGCAACTCAATACTTAAGGGATCCGGGTTCGAATCCCGGTCAAGGCGAATGATTTTTACTCTCTGAAATGGTTGCATTATAATGCACACATAGCGGGTGACTCCGTTAGAGTTACTGTTACAGTTTCTTGAAAATTCTCCTAAGATTACCCAATGGCAAAGAGACATGCCCAAATGCGCAAGTGAGAAAATGATTGAGGATGTTTTATAAACCTCTAGGCCAATACATTATTTGTATTATTTTTAAGTAAATATATTATTCGCCCACCTTCAATTTTGATATCAAATCTGAATTCCTTTTCCTTACTCCACTTCGCTTAACGTACACATTCATTTATAAGTGGAACTAACATGGGAATCACTCACGGAGCGAAGGTTAAATTACAGATTTAATCTTTTGCATTAATAGGAAGAATGTTTCTTCAGCAGAAATTTTGAAAATGTATTATTAGCCCCGTCGTACTACAGTAGGGCAGGTTATATAAATAAAATTAGAGAAATTAAGGGTAGGGCCGATAATTTTAAGTTGTCATTTTTTCCACGAACGATAAGGGACCAGAATAACATTATCCGACCGCGGTAGGGTCATAATCTGACCAAAGCCTGGTGCGTATTCACCCCTACCACTCACCCTAGCGATGGCTAGCATGGCACTAAAATATCAAATATCATTTATACGTCTTTTGATACACATTAATAAATCCTAATGTACTAGTTTGGGAATAATTATAGCATACCATTTTAGAAAACGTTTAATTCTTCCTTTAAAACAATAGTTGTTAAAGAATATCCTGGCGTATGGAAAAACATAACATATCACATGAAGGCCAATTTCTCATTTTCATCACTATTTATCCTTTACCCTATTGGGAAATGTATCCTTTTTACAATATAAAGTAGAAAATTAATCCTTTCCCCATCAAATGAATATACATCGCATCCAAGTTGTAGCTCTCTTTGATGTCGATGTACACATTACCAGATGTAGGTTTAAGTATCTTAGATGCACAGCTATCATCAAATAAATTCAACGATCCTGACTATTCTCGTGGAGAGGGACAGCCGCCATTATACAGGAAGCTTAAACACGCTTGGATGAACACCCACACCTGCCGTGCGGGGACAAGTACACATAGTATACATCCCCACAGCTTTGGAAAAACGAAAGCAATTTCGTGAAACCTTACAAACCTCCCCGACTCCACCCCCGCGGAAACGTGACGAGGCCTAAACGGGGGATGCGCCTCGAGTTTTACGCTCGCCCATGGTTTGCCAAGTGGAATTAAAGGAAAAATTAAAGTGAGACTCTTTAAGGGCGGATCAAGAGAGAGTGAAGCGGGGAGAAGAGAGGGCTCTTGCACCACTTCTGACGGCGCCAGGTGTGGTTTCACGCTACGGGAGGGAGATAAGCGGGAGGGGAGCTGGACGGGGGACAGAGAGCGACACACCCTCTCACCACCTGAGAAGTGGGCATACGGCAGCCCTCACTCCTATCACACACTCGCTCACTCCAACCTTCGGGACGGCACCCCTCCAAATTTAACCACCCCGTAGCTTCCCACCTCAAAACATCCCCTTCTCACCCCTCCCTCCCAGCCCCCACTTCCCTCGGCCCTCCGTCAGAACCTTGCAGTCGTTCGACTGCAGTCCCTCTCCCCGCACTCCCCTCTGGATTATGAATGCCCACGCGCGCACTAAACAGAATGGCAGGCGGTTGTATACTTTCGCGATGAATAGGCGGACCCCCCCCCCCACGTAACCGGTGGCCACAATCGCCGTGAGGCGTGTCACAACGCCAGACGCCGAAGCGGGACGTCACTTGCGCTCTAATTGCAAGACGCGGTCGGATCCAGAGGGGAAGACGTCACGACGACGAGATTCGTCAGAGGCGCCCCGTTACTATTTCGTGTTCCACATTTCCCTTCGCATTTCGCAGAAACAAGCGCGACCGTGCGCTCTCCATGCTGTTTTGACTCCCCTGAATGATGCTGCAGGCGAGTCATAAGGCAACTATGACCTCTGTTACGTTTAGCAAGACGTGTTCTTATCCTCAAACGCAAATGTTATCCCAGGAAGCTCGCGTGAAAAATCCGACGGACGTCAACCTAGGTATTACAGGGCACAAATGCACCGTCATCTTTCAACTCACAAAAATAATAATAAAGGAGGGTATTATCTAGAGGGATAATTTCAATGGCATGAACATTTTTTAAAACTAAATTGAAATTCACAAAAAGAAAATTAATTAAAATTTTTCCACAAGAACCTATCACTCAACACTCACACAAATACGAGACTCGTACACTGAATGTGGGGTGTTTATTTAGACCGACTAGACAGATTAGCTAATTAAGTCTATATGATGCTATGATGTTGACTAGTTTCGCAAACAGTGTACCGAATTTTGATTATTTTTTCGCGCTTTACAACTAGACAGGATTAACTAAGATATTCGAATAAATCTTTGCAGAATTCCAAGATTTTCGCAAAAAATTCAGTTATTTTTGAAACGAAGAGCGAGTAAACTATTGGCTCAGAGTTTGCTATGTGACAATCCTATAGCCAATACCGATTCTTTGTGGAGCTCTATTCCTGTAGATGGTTACCTAGTTGACCGAAGTATTAGAACAGAGAAATTTCAAGAAACTGCGGGAGATGCCGCAACAGTAACTTTTAACGGAGTCATCCGCTAACATGCATTTCATTGCAACAATTTCAGAGTGTAAAAATCATTCGCCTTGACCGAGATTCGAACCCGGATTCCTCAATGTCCGGCCGAGTGCTTTAGCCAGTTAAGCTATCGAGGCGTTCTCTTAAACTCTGAAATGTTTGCAAAAATTCAGTATTGGCTGTAGGATTGGAAATTACTTTTGACAACCTTGAAAAATATGGCACAATAAAGAGGGCAGTTACTTTCTATTTCGTATCGACACAGTTTATCATGCTAATCTGTAACCCAAGCTGAAAATATTTCACTGAAAAAAATCATCCGCATTCTTCCTGAAAATATTTAAATATTCAATTCGATACGGCACGGTCATATGGGATGGGATAAAACAAAAAAGAGAGAACGTAAGGATCCTGATATGAAAATCGAAGGGGATCCTATTCTGGAGGAAGCTCAACTGATAGGAATATTAACAAGATTACAAGCGTAGCAAACCTCTTGATTTTGATTAAATAATCTTAATTTTTGGGCATCTTTTAATAGTTTGCTCCGGCAAACATTATTTTACACGACAACAAAAACCTTAACATATTGATGTCGTTGACCATTATCTACAGAGTTAACTGGGGGATACAAAATATAACTCTACACCAATCGATCACGTGCGCAAGACCTACGGTGAGTAAGGTCAAAAGAAAGAACAAATCGTTTGTTATACATAACAAACTAAGCATTTGAAACTGGGTTACCTGATAATTAACTCGAGATAAATTGCTACTTTCACCTCTCACGAAATACTTGGGTTCCACCTAATATTTTAGAAGATATCAGGAGAATACTCAAGGAAAAATTAAGGCAAAAAGAGCAAATTTCAAGTGATGCTGTGCCTTCACTCCCCAATATTTCCGAAAATTTCAACATTAACATTCATAAGTCCCCAATCCCGACAGAGTGTTTGTTAAACTTGCCAGCCGGTAAGCGAAAAAAAACGAGGGCTTGGCATTCATCATTACATCTCGGTATCTCGGTTATCCTTCGAAGAATATCCATGGGCGAGGTGAGGAAACAATGCCTCGCAGCTTGTCGCTCGTGTCGAAAGAAGTCATGCAAATGAGATCGGGACTAGAGCGTGGGCGGGTGAGTAACATCACTGTTGCCGCGTACGCACGCAAGGCTCGAAGAAGCTATCAGCAAATACTTGAGAGAGCACAATGTGGGAGGCAAAGGAGGGGAAGGGAGAGGGGCGGAAGTTTGAAGGAATGGTGAACGCAATAATGCATCTCACTCCACCTCCTCCCTCGCAGGAGGATTCCACAGTTCTGAGGCAGGAGGAGAACGTTTATGCCGCCCAAGCGTTTATTCCACAGCTCTCCTCCACTCGACACCTCGGAAGAGTACTGACGCAGCCCTCGTGATAACCATGAGGAGGAAAAAGACGGAGCGAGAGGACGGATTGTTAGGAATTCCAGACTGTGGGTCGCTCTGACCCACTCTTCCGCAGTCGAACTGCTCGCGATCAACTCTCAGCAGAAGCCCCTGTTCCCCCACTTCCCAGGAGAAAGTCGTCCGACGGTTTTCCCTCCACCCGATTTGTGTGCTATCAACTGCAGCGGTGAGAGGAACTCGAAAAGATTAAACAATGAACATTCCTTGAACCAGAGGCTCATTGGACCTGAAAATTGCGGCGATCACAAAAAACGGACTAGTATCATATGCAATACTATGGAATATAATACCGAGAAGTTTATCTCATCCGCTCTTTCAACGCAAAAGTAATTTTAACTAATGGTAGTTGCAATTTTTGTTTTGTGGGGGTACTTATCTGCCAGAGAGAAATGAAATGTCCACATTGACAAAATTAATACTGATGCCATCCAATTCGAATCGAAAATAAGTTCACGTCATGAAAATATGAGTGAAAGAAATAGAATGATCGTGCCTATGTTAAGTGGCTGAGTACAATCTATTAATAGACGGATAATGACTTCAAGAGTCAATCTGGTACAAAATTAGAAATGACGGCGTTATATGTAAGAGGAACAAAAATAATCACGCCCAAAATTAGCCCAATGATATACGAGAAATTCGATTAGCAGCCAATTGAATGCTGGGATGCGAGCTATGGCGAAGATCACACCCCATTTTTAAAGTGACCGACTGAATTTATGAGATTTAATTGTGAATTCATCACACGCTGCAATTATTATTGCTTTTAAGATTGCGGCTACGACAGAGTACATGCAAACATACGATTTATGATAACGTGCAGTGTAATTTTGTTGGAAATGATCTTTGAGAAATCAAGCTACGTGAATATGAACTTTCATTATACGAACCTATTAGATAATATTAACCTAAATAAAATTTTCCCCCGCAGGACAACTTTTCAAAAACATTCAATAAATCATCAACTGAACTTACGGTGAGCAGAATTATTTTCAACATCCGAAAATCGTTTTGAATTATAAGTAACATGATCGAACACTGTGGACAATAAAATGCAATAGAATTCCTGTTTATATTCAACATTCATTTCTATCCATACCATTATATTGCAATGCTAACAATCCCTTTCTTAACATAGTCGTCTTCCCGAGGCAATTTCTTGCCCTGACTAAGCTACTAAACTAACAGTCCTATTTACATGTCTAACATGCAGCGGATATAGTATTTTGTCATTATTATTTAATACTAAATTCACCATTCCAAAAGTCTTATTTACATTCATTCTAGTAATGATTTCATCATATCTTTAGGCAATAGACGTTCTTGTATTACAGCTATTGCCGAACCCGGTGGTAGCGGGGTAACATCCTTGCCTGCAAACCCAGAAGTCACGAGTTCGATTCCTGCCAAGGTGGTTTTTCCTTGGGTGTATGTAATTGTAATATTGTTATATCATTGTTTAAAGCCCGGTGTTAAGGCCAAAGTGCGACTTTCGGACAAATGGAAAATAAATAAATAACCGATTTTCGCAGGGTATCTTCCGCCAATTACTCCATTACTTTTAAATGTAACGTCTTCACGTTCACGAGCCTCTTCGATGTTCCGATACCAGCCATACTCTTTCACTCAACCACATCTTGCTCCGTCCTACTGGTTTCTCGAACGAAGTTACTGTTTAGGTACCCGCCACCTCATTTCCACCCGGCAATTTATTAATTATTACTTGGCATTCTTATCTTTTTATTAATTTTAAATCTCTTCCGTTCCCTTTTGCATCTTCCTTTCCATTTTAATCTCTGAAAATTCAATTTTATATTTCAGAACGACTAAATCATCATCCATATCTACTTTTATCTCGGGGAATCTGGGAAAATTACAGCATACATTCCTAAATTTGTTTGCTACTAATAGTACAACTATCTTCCTGTACCGTCTGAATTTCCAAAATGTGTACACTCCATTAATTGTGTTTGAACCGAATGTTGCCCATTATCGAGTTATCAAACCATTTCATCAGCAAACATCCATTGTTTCCTCACCGCGGCCATTTCTTGTCCCTAAAACATATACTCCCCTACCACTCCCATCTCTCCCTTCGCCTACATCTGCGTTCCAAAATCTCCACCACTGACAAGCGCTTCCTTCCCGGAACGTTGCCAATTATTTCCTATAGTTTATCACAAAAATCCACTTCTTTCTCCCTGTGACTACTTGTCGGTGTGTTAATCTGTATCACAACTATAATGTTAGATCTGTTTTCATCTCTATCAATAGCATTCTATCACTCTAAGACTACATTAATTGCACTTCTGCCGAATTTTTGGGCCAGTAGCACATCTAGCCCACGTTGATTCTCCTTCCCTCTGCTATATTGTAGTCTGCAATTAACGCTCCAGTAGTCACTGCTCTCTTAACGTCACTCTTACTGCTACCACAATTTCGAGGAAATAAGCAGGGATTTCGCAACAGCGAGAGCCTCCTCCCCCTTCCCTAGATGGTCGAATTGCCTAATGTCTACGTTATACATATTATCTGACGTTTCTGCCCATTATGGTTTCATGAAAAACTATCGATCGCTTCCCGACTGCCTTCCTCATTTATATACGTATGCTCACTAACATATACATTGGAAAAACTAATGTAAATGCAGTAAAACGTGTGGCCCCTATTAAGAAATAAAAGTTTCAATAGGAGTGATAACTAGTATTCGAGGGAAAATTGTCGCTGTACGAAAAAACTATAATTTACAAAAGTAAAAAAAACATGATTTTATTTCAGAATGCAGTAAAAAGAAAACAATATATCGGTTGATAAAGCATATCATGCTCGCATCGCTAAAATAGGAACGTTAAATATAAAGTGACCCTTTATTCAATGAGTTATTAGGAGTCAATTTCAGCATATCACAAATTAAGTAAGCCAATAAGGTAAGATGTTCTTAACTTAAGAAATGCAAGACAAGCATCCATCCTATAATTACTTGTTTTGTGTGCATGGAAATCTTGTTCCATCGAAAAAAGTAATTTCTACTCTTTAGTGCATTTAAAAATAAATGCTTCTTTTTATTAACTATTTCCTAAGTACTTTAGCGCGAATCTTTGCTCGAGCACTAAAACCAAATTGTGACATAATAACTGAAACACTAAAACCTTACGAAGTTTCAAGGCGATGGAACAAAAATCGAGAAAACTATTTGGATTGGATTAAATAAACTTCCGACTATGTCAATTTTTTGCAATTCACATATCCCTAATATATACACACGTAGAGTAATAAGATTTTCGGTCTCTAGAACATATGTAACATTCAGACACAAATCCGCATACAATTATCGTTCACTTTAAGAAAATGATTCTTAAATGTGAGAATATAGTAAATATTATGTATTGTTCAATCAGAATTTGGAAAAAAAACCTGAAATTAATAAAAAAAACCAAAAACACAGCAATCAACCCGAAGATTGGTTTGGTTGGTGATGTTAGAAAATCGAAAAAAACCGACCGAAACTCGAAAAATCACACATCTTGGCTGAAGCTGAGGGTGCTCCGAAAGATTTGCCCGGGAATCGAACACGGTCCCTACGGATAGTAGTCCAAGGCTCTACCCCTGGATTACAGCGACCCACACGAAAGTAATAATATAACTCAAATTACGTCCTGGCTACGGGTAATTTAGCATGGTCACTGAGCGTAAACTTCCAAAAAGAGAGAAACCGGCAGAAAAATGGATGTAGTTAAAGGCGTATCCTTGTATTATTAGCTATCTTCAAACCAACATTTTAAAAAATTCAAAAGATGCAATGATTTTCTCCTCTAGTCAACTTATATAGCCTACATTCAGCAAAACCATTTATTTCAATACACCAACAGAAAATTATATACATATAATTAACTTCTTTCTTAAAAATCCTCTCCGTAATTTATATTTGTGATAAAATTGAAACACCACGAAATGCAATCGAGTAATTTTATATCATAGACAGGCATTTTCTCACACCAAACCGTATTGTTTTTGGATATTTTCGTTATAATAATTCATTATTAACCCACAAAAAAGTACCTCTCTGACATTTATTAGCCTTTACCATTGCCATAACATTTGGAATAACAACTACCTCTGGAATTTTTTTCAAAAAGAAAAACTCATTTCATTAAAAAAATAATTTCTATTTCACTCTTTTTAATTCTCTGCCCAACGCGAGTCATGAAAAGCCTTTACGATCCAGCTTTGGAAACCTCGGCTGTACGAATATGCACTCAACGACAATCCCAACGAAAAGTAATACGGCAGGATTATATGCTTTACTGTGATATTTTATGTTAGGCAGAATCTCTCATGGCACGAAGGAAATAATGGGAATTGAATCTGATAATGTTTGATTATATAAGGTTTGTATGAAAAATAAAACAATTATAGAAGTCTAGCCGTTTTAAATGGATTTCTTTGGAAGTCTTTTCTCTTGTCAAGTATTTTTTGCTAAGAAAATGATCAGCCGAATTCCGCAACTATCTCAACTACACAATAACTTACCATTGCTTATCGTCAATAGAGCTTTCAGGAACTCTTGTCTTTAGTGTCACCAGGTACGCAATAAACAAGTTTATATTTTTCACAAAACAACTGCTTTGCCCTAGCATGAGCATCGCAATACATTTTTATTTCTCCTCAGAACGCTATGAAACTTGCTATACGATTTTTTTGCGACGTGAATGCCACATGTTAATGCACCCAGATCTTGCGACTGCCTTGTTTTTAAGCATACATTAACCAAAAGTGTATGAACTTGATCAAACAAAGTACAGATACAGCCATGAAGGTTCGCCGGGGACACGTTTTAGCTGGCATATGTCCTTAAGTTGAAAAATAAAAGCGGTTTACATTGCTATACCTGATCTGATATTCATGCAAACTATAGGAGAAGGAATGCAGGTCTCAAAGTTTATTGTCAATACCTTTTACGCCAGTTTTCATCCGAATACACTGACCTCTCGAAACATGGGTAACATGTTAACAGGCTAATGCCTATGAGGATGAATACAAGATTAACAGGAGTAATGATCCGAAGGAATTTGGTGACAAAAGAAACAAACGGCGGGCTCCCAAAGCAACCGACGACGGAGAGCGCAAACAACGGAAAAGGGGGAGACTGTTTAGACGCTCTCCACCCAGACGATTCAATCACCTTCTCTTCTACCCTCTTCTGAACCTGGAGACACCAGGCCGCGGCGACCTCCCCAACGGTCTCCGAAAGAAGAAACGGTGCGCGATCGATCGGTCGCCCTTCAACCATACTACGCCCTTGATAAATTGACAGATGCCATTCCCTCTCTCCCCGGTGCGCCAAAGACAATTACTTGCAGCAAACGCCAGATTACTCCCTATTAATAATCGAAATCCTGAAGAAAATTTGTTTATGATTCGAATCCTAAATCTCCGTTTCGGCAGCAAAACAATGGGATGCGTCCTATTTTACGATTACTTTAAAAACTCGACCAAATTTGTCCTCATCAAAAAGCTTGAACTTAGCAAATTAGCATTCTGCCTGAGGATAATATACATGCATGAATATAATCCACGAATATTAATGCCATACCAGATGTAGAACTTGATAAATCAACTGCGTAATAATAGGTTTTATTTACTCAATAAAGCTTCCTGATATATTCCTTAGAGTCACAAGCATTCTATCGTGTGGTTAGAGTTAAGAGCATAAGATTGCCCAAGAAATTGCACGACACGCAAAAGAATCACATCAAAAACCTGTCTAAGGCTGATATAACATTTAAAAAGGGCGATGCTAAGGAAACAAATAATAACGCAAAGCAATCCGAATCGATTTATCCCTTCTCCTCGTACTATTCGTGAGACCATTTAGAACTAATATGATTTAAAATTAAAATATTCCTTCACATTCCTCAGACTTGAGTTGATGTGACCTACATGGCTTACTTTAAGGAGATATATTATCGGAATTCCTCAAGGTCAAATGTCTCTTTAATGCAACCGTCATCCTTTTAAACACCGGCCCGAAGCCTTAGCTCGCTATTCACTTCGACGGTATCCGACTAGTAACATTGCAAGTTCACAAAATGGTTAAAATAAACAAATACGCACCATGATCAATCTAATTCTTGGAGCACAAATGCCCTTAGACAAAATAAAATGAATTATGTAAGTTTACTAAGAAGAAGAACGAAAAATTTATCAGAAAATATAAAAATAGAAGCAATAACCGTGCCTGCGTCTTTCGTATCGCTCCGTTAATAGGTGACGTGCGGAGAAATGAAGCACGAAAAAATTTGCAGTCACAAGGCCTTAAAAACAGGAAACATGGAGTTTTAACGGATTGTTGTCATCCTGTATTCCTCTTCGGGACTAAATCTTCATTTCGTCTTACGATCCATACCTTAGAAATGGCAAGAGTCTATTTTATTTATTTAACGGCATTATTGGGGCAAGATTGAGACTTCATAGTCCCTTCTTCCACCTAACCCTTACGCATTAAAATAGAGATAAACACAAACATCCATGCATAAGGTGGAGGAAAACTCACCTAGGCGGGATTCGAAACCGCGACCTCTGGATTGACAGGCAAAGGGCGTTACCCCGCCAGGGGCCGCTAACACCGCAATCTATCAGGATAACTTTAATTCAAAATACCTCAACTAACAACGGATAGTTAAAAACAAACAACAGGGAAAAGGGGGAGGAATTTCCTATCATATGCTTCATAAAAACATTAGATATATAAAAAAACTTGTTCTCAATAAAATTTCACGACTACAATGGAAAATATAAAATGATAATAGATTCACATTTTTCCTGGAGGACATAACACTCCCAAACGTCCAAACAAAGTTGAAATTACTGAGACAGTTTACCTCAGGCCTTTTCTAGATAGTCCTCACGTGTTGGTGATGTCATATGCTTAGCAAAAATTGTGAAAAGTGAGCATAGTGTACTGGGAGAAAATTCGGGGCAAAAAATATTCATATTCCAATTTTTCTGTGGCAGTACCACAAACAGTTAACACTTAACAATTAGAAATGCTGATTTATTCTTCTATTACATAGTACTCTGCAGGCCACCGGTAGGATGTGTGGCAGGGCGTGATCACACACCAGACGTTTGACACAAAACACTTTTCCCCCATAGCTCGGTCGGATATTATTCTGATCCCTTATCGTTCGTGGGAAGAATGGTATCTTAAATATTTTTGTTCTAAACTTATTCTCTCTCGTTTTATTTACATGAATGTAGTCATATGGGATAATAATATATTTTCAACATCATTGCTAAAGAGACATTCTTCCAATTAATGCAAAACAATTTATCTGTAATCTAACCTTCGCTCATTGAGTGATCCATAATCTAGCTCCTCTGAATATCCAATACACCAGCAGCATATTTTAAAAAAGGCATAACCAACGAAAGGTAACATTGCTCTCTAACCTTTTTTTAACCAAACATTTCCCCAAAATTATTCTATTAATTGTAGTGTTTTGTTAACATGGCCACATATTATCCGAAAGTGTTTCACCAAGGAGAGGTAGTGAGTGAGGGTAACGAATTTTAATCGAGTCTACACTTTCCATTTCGGAATTCCTGATGCAGTAGGCTTTCGGGAGAGAATTGATCTTATTTTAACAATTCACCACTACGCCCTTTTCAAAGTTTAATTGTAATTGCCAAGTGTCGCACAAACGTTGAATAGCATTTAAGTCATCATGCTTTATTCTCTGGATTACGAATATCTCTCTAAACCTCTGTATCGTCGGCAAATAAACGTAGCATACTATAAACCAAAGAGTTAATGTTGTTAATGTAAAGAAGGAATAAAAGGTGCACGATAACACTTTCCTGGGGAGCACCGGAAGTAACTTCTACTGCATTAGAGATAACACTGCCTATGACTACTCTTCGTACCCGACCAATCAAAAAGTCTTTAAACCAGCCCAGGATATTTTTAACTGTGCCACAGCTTCTACCTCTGTGAGTGTACAAAGAGGTGGTTTGTCGAAAGTTTTTTTAATATAGAAAATTAATTCAGTTAACAATCGGGGATTGAACAGCGGGCATCATTGGACGAGGACGTATAAATGAAGACACCTAAAAGATAATTACATCTATTCGAAGTGTGGTAATACGCTTCAAAATGTTTCAAGGGTCAGAAGGTTGGGGCATGAGTGATGGTTTCTCAATTAAAAAAGGAAAGGGACACTTTGCATCTTATTTAAGAAAAACAAATGAAAGAGAATAAATAACCCATGCCGGAAACAGTAGCCGAACCGGCAACCTTCGGACTGAGCGGTCTGCCGTAAGACTGATCGGATTTTCCCTCAGTAAACAGGAGTCAAGTTCTCTCAGATGAAATATCCCTAAATATGTTGTCTTGCAATTAACCTGATAGTAGTCGCAGGAATAGGTAACCGAAATTGTGGAGAAATACTCTCCTTTCTACAAAAAATACCTATTGATTTTATTGAATTTATCTGTTCAAACATTTTCCAAGAAAAAAGTGAAAAACAATATTTCTGCTTTGCAATCCTATCAGCTACCCACTACTCCAGCAGTATCCCACTTCCCTACCTCCATTCGAACAACTAAAGACGCAGTTCATTTAATTTCCAAGGAAGACACCACCTTTGCCTCGATTACAAAATCACTACGTTGCTGATTAAACGTATGAACTCGAAGCCCACGCTCCAGTGACTCACGTAAGCATTTAGCCAGCATTCCAATGGAATTTCCGAACGAATACTGATTCACCCATAATCTGAACTCGTCTTGAGTAAGCCAACGCACACTGAGCTCCGGAAAATAGCAGCTTTCTTCGACGATAATTGCAGTACAAACATGTATTAAATAGGGAACTGCAGATAATTCACAGCAGGAACCAGTGGTATCCGTGGAATATCGAAGTTCAAATTCGAATGTGGAGCATGCACCTTGCGTGCTTAAGAAATTTGCGGAGGGCCAACGGTAACCGGATACGATGGTCTGATCCATGCGGAGCAAAAATACGATCGGGCGCTTGAAATTTGTCCATGAAACGAGACCGGGATACCTCATATGGATAAGCCGAAAACGGTGTTGGATTCACCAGTCACTGACGTCCATCGCTTTCAGTAGATGACTATATCCGTAACCAATCAAAATAATTATCAATGACTTTCCATGTCCTTATTAAAATTATTATAAGCAACACCAACACTATTTATATGAAAAAATCGTCCATTCACAACATTACATCTTTCAAAACAAATACACCGGTGAGGTCCGGGGAAATAAAACTTGGCACTGTGAGTCGTCAATCTTTCAATGATGTAACTTAAATGAAGGATTCTGCATTTTCGGGTCAGCTTTAAACAACAACGCAGTGAAAACTCGAAACTGCAGAATCCTTCAAGCCACCACCGCGAAATCTATGCAGCCATGTAACTTAAATGTTTAAAATAAAATACCCACTCAATGGTACGAATAAAAATACAGCAGTCAAAAAATCTGAGCGATAGAAATTCACAGAGATTGAACATTTAAATCATTAAAATTTCTAATAAGGTTTTTGATGACTGCAACAAGTAATGATAAGCCAACATTTGTTTTAAAGGCAAAAATTAGACATTATATACAAATATTGAGGCAAAAAAATCACACCAAGGCTGATAATGACAGTTACAATTGGGCCAAAGGCAATGTATGAAATCACAGTTGACCTCATTGGTGTTTCCTCTAAAACAGACAATCGCGAGAGAAATGAAACTACATGCACGTGAAAATGCAGGATGAAAAGAGACCCGCAGCCATCATCTAGTCTCATAATGCGTTTCTTCCGTAACCATTTATGCAAAAGTAACTACTAATAACAGAATCTAAATGAGTCTTTCGGCTTTTTTGACGCATACATTAATTGCATATTAACTAAATTACTTCTTACTCTTCTTCAGCTTTGGCATCAGTGACATATTGCTTCAATTTTTTTCATAAAAAATCACTCCGCTGTATTTTAGAAAGATCACTTCCTGCGATGCATTCAATAAAAATGTTCGAATCAGTCTTTTAGATACTTTTTCATATGATAGGCCGATATGCTTGCAATTCTGAACACTCGACATTCCAACCTCATACACATCAAAACAAGCTTTGGTTATTCTATTTCATGCCCAGAGAAAGGAACTTCCTAGCAGTAATAAATGGGTAACGGGTAACATTTTTATAAGTGAGAGGGAACAAAATATGGATCTTAAAAGCATTTAGCTTCCACTAAGCCAATGTAATGGAATCTGAACTATGCAGCTTGAGTCAAAAACACTAATAAAATAAGAGAGATGCTTTCCTTAGGTTAATAAGGAAATACGAGTATGTTAACCAAAACATACAAAAACCAATACATGATAGAAAATTACACGATTGCACTTAATGGTTTTTCAATTTCCGCAAAATAAAATAGAGGTAACCTAGGCAACGAAAGAAAATGAAAAAAATTTCTACTGAATATCAATTCGTTAACCAAATCTTAAGAGCGATAAAAAGCGGCATAGTACGATATGTCCATAGGGACCGAAGCTTTGCACGTAGATTTTCATGGTAGATGGAATTGTAACATGACAATCATACCATGTATGTATTTTTAAAAATTACTGATTTCAGTGCTTTTCCGTCAATGATCATCCTTCCGTCACATTATGGTTTCCCTTAGTCCACCCCTTCCCTGAATTCCATCTACGTGGGCTCTCTTCCATACCCAGGCTCCGGGACCACGGCTAGGTCCTAGTCGACTCCGGCTACTCACACTCGAATATGAGCCTCGAAGCCATTTTTGGGCATCGGGGTGGGGGGATAGGGTAACCCAATATCTCCTCCGACGCCCCGGTCCTTACATCTCACGTCCCCCTCTCCATGGCTAGGCTGGCCATTCCTTGCACGCGTGCGTGCAGGACACAAAGGTGGACCTGCGTCTGCGCACACTTTCCCCTTCCAAGGGATGCTGTGCCGTAAGGATGAGAATTACGAATGATCGACTTTGGAACCGCCACAAATGGAGTAAATTATTACTTGCTCTAATGATGCATATCGGTGTGGATATTTTATTATATTTCCAAAACATGCTCGGGAATCACACGAACGCTAATTGACAAAGTGCCGTAATCAGTGAACAGTTACGTTCGTAATCGAAGTCCTATAATTAAATAAATTCCATGAATGAAAGTACTCCCTGACCATAAAAAAGACACTAAATCACACGCTCGTATGCAGTTTCAAAAAATGATTAAGTCACCCACGCACATTTAACTAGAATTAGTTGAACCATTGACACTTTCGGAACTGTATTACGTTTTACTAATAAAGAAAGACAATAACATGAATACAAACCGAACAAAACATTTAAATTGGCCAATGCTAAGCAAATTGTAATGGAGACACCCAAGCAAAAACTACAAGCAATTCTCAGTTAAACATATTTTAACTGACAGAGCATTGATACCGTATTTGAAAGATATCCCTGACAAAGAAATATGAATACATTATATCCATGCATAAGAAACCATCTCACTAAGAGCAGCCTCCCACGAACACAGCCTTGTTTATATCACAATTGATTTGTTGTCGTTCCTCCTCTACGATGACGCTCCATACCACCAACGAACCTGTCCCTTAACACGCAGTACATCTGGGAGACTACTTCCACGATGTATTTGCTATTGGTAGGCGAACTGATAACAATAAGTACTTACTTTTTTTTGCTGCTTCTCCCACGCCGGGTCCAGAAGGCCCTCCCTCTCCCATTCCTCTTCAGGCTGCATGTAGCCGTCTCCATACGGCTCCACGTTATTCATCGCGTTTTGTGTCATCGTTGAACTTTCGTATTGACTCGCTTTAGCCGTATACAACGTCCACAACAGCTATCGAGGCAGGGCGTGACACCACCTCACTCACCGTACGATCCCTCCTATGGGTCTCAGCTTGCAAGTCTCTCGGCCTTCGTCTTGTCACGTGACCACGGGGGTTTGGATTCCATGCTATAATATTTTCTACATTGTAGTTGTAATTAATTTTCCTTCTCAATAAGAGTATATGGTTTTATTTAATTTATTTAAAAAAAATGTATTGATAAATATGATTAAGATTGTGTAACCATATTCTTCGAAGCGTGTTGTGAAAAATTACTCTGGGAACATGGCGGGTGGTTGTACGGGTAAGTATTGTCAACACAAGATCTTTACAATTGTAGCTGATAAAAAGTAGAAAATTGTTCTTTTGTGACTACCATTGTTTCGAGTGACATGGGAAATGTGATTCTGCAAATTTATACACATTCTCACTCAACATTGATATTACCAATCTTACTATTATAGGTGCGTGGATTAAATTTTTCAATGATGCAGGAATTCCTTCAGATGTGGCGGCAACGTATGCCCTGATATTCTCAAGTAATAGAATAAAAATGGACATGTTGCTGGATCTCACAAAGGAGATTTTAAGAGACATGGGTATAACTTTAATGGGGGATGTTATTGCTATTTTGAAGCATGCCAAACAAGTTCACGAACAAGTAAGACCGTACATTTTGTTTTAATGAGCCCTATCATAAATAAGCTGATGTTTAATGAAAGTAGCTATTGATAATGATTCATTATGGTGAGGCACATTTTGGCATTACATTTCATGATGTTTTTCTACCAACTGTAGTATGGCCTAGTACGTTTACAGGCAGTATTCTTACTCAGGGATCTCTTGTCCTTCATTCTTCTGTCATTATTTCCCAACTTTTTCTTTCTGCAGAAGGCGCGCGATACAATTTTACTCGTCCCCCCAGACGTTCCAGCCCCAAAGAAACTCCCTGGTAAGATATGTTTTTTTATGCCTCCTTGTTCACATTTTCATAATAGGTTTTGATTATAATTTAAAGTATTACTTTTTAGCTAGAGTGGTCGAGCAATACACTAAGCATGTACCTGAAGTTCCCAAACAAGTTACAGCCAAGTTATCCCCAAGTTTAGCTAAGAGATTAGGTCCACTATCGTCAGGTAAACAGGCTGTGAAAATGAAATGCCAGCCCCCGGACGTAAGTAAAAAGGATGAAAAAACGGCTGGTGAAATTGTACCCGTGAAAAAACCCAGGCGGGTTTTACCAGAGCATGAAGGAAAGTACAAAGTTATAATGCCTTCTGGAAGTACTCCAAGAACTAAAAGAATTTTGGAAAAACAAGGATTAAGTAAGTATTGACACCATTTTACGCCAAATGATCATTTCTGTGTTATGTGATACTTTGTTTCACCCAAAATTATTTGCGGACTGTGGTTTAAACCATGATGTGACGTCATTAAAGTAACCGGCATTAGCTGATATTTTATTAATTTCATATGAGCCTTGTTTTACCTGTTAATGTTCAAATTAAAGGTGGTACCTAATCTTTTAATTTTGAATGAACGTGCTGAAATTGAGTAAGATGTGGGATATATCTCATGATTTCCAGCAGTGCCATCGAAGAAAAGAACTGTATTTGAGAGATTAGGTGATGGAAATGTAACCAGCACTACTGAACTTGAAGAGCCGAAGTTTACAGTGACATGTGGAGAAACAATCATGAAGTCAGAAATCGGAGATAAGGTATACTTTAATGATAACTTGGATTTTAGTTTCCAATTTTTCTGCCTTCCAAAGACTCACATGAAATTTTTGTTTTAGGCAATGTCAGTATTTAATCGGTTGGGAGATAAATCTCAAGTAACGTCTTCCTCTTACTCGGAGGACCCAGAAGAGTTGCAAGAATTGGAAGATCCCTTGGAGTACGTTGGTGTTCTTAAAAAACCAGTTGTAAGGAAGTCATCAAGTATGGTCGAAAAAAGAGCAGTAGGTACGTACTAATCAGCTTTGCTCGCATTGGTTTTGTAGTGAATTAGGTAGTGAAATAAAGGGAAATTTCATCTCTTCTAGCTTTATTTGAAGAAAAAGACTCAATTCCACCACCAATAGGAACAATGAGGGCTGACAACATAAAGATTTTAAAAAAAGGTGTTGCTAATCGCCTGGGACAACAGAAAAAATTAGCAATTTCAAATGGTACTCAAGGGAATGAATCTATCTCCAATCCTTCAATGGTAACCAAGAAAAAAGTTATATTGAAGAAAGGAGCAAAATCTAATTCTGCCGGAATACTAAGTAAGTTTTGACATCTTTCCTACTATTTAATGCAGTTCCCATTATTCATTGTAATTTCTTAGTAGTTTGTTCAGTATAATAATGTTTCTTTGCTTGGTGTAGGGAAAATTACTTTATTTTATTTTGGATCTTTCAAAGTTAGTGCAAGGTTAGTCTTATAAAACAGTTGATTAAATAATAAAGGCTGTAAATAGTGTCAAATCCAGTAATTAGTTAAGGATTGAGTTCATGAGCACCTAGCAGTGGAAGGTATTGATGTAGGGCCTGACCTCTGCTCTTTTTATGCCTATTTCTTTTAAATATGCTGACATTTATTTATAAAGTTGTATTAAACTTCTCGTAGTTATATCTTGAAATCCTTGTGAAAAATATGTGGAAAGAGTAATTTTTAGTGAGGAGGTTAATTTTAACTTTAGAAGCCCCTTTCATGTGCCCAACACATAGATTTCAATCTGCTATCATGCATGAGAAAGTATAAAAATGGAAGTACAGGATAAGGATCATTTTGCTGCTTGATACATATGATTGAAGAATATACACAGAGAAATGAAAAATCAATTGATGTAGAATGTATATAATGTGAAAGGATGAAAAGAAGCAACCTTACAATAAAAGAGATTTCATTGCAAAAACAATGGTAAGGGAATATATCAAACAAAGACAATGATGAAGACTATGCTGCGGTAGGAATTTAATCCATAATTTTAGGACATTCACAGAAACATCGCCCCATAGATCGATAATATTACCTCTAATCTTATGAAAATCCTGGAAAGAAGACATTAGCAAAGCTATGATAAACATGTTCCTAATTGGGGAAATTAGGATGGACATTCAGCAGAACAGAAGTAAATCTATTCGCAACAAGAAAGGGTGAGCTTGAATTTAGAAAAATTAAGAGCATGGATTACAACGTGGAAGTTGATTTGGGGTTGACAACATGGAAGGTCTTGCACGTTCCAATTATCCTAGGCTCTGCTGGCAGGGCCAATAATACTTGTTCCAATGAGGGTCACCTGTGCCAGGTAGGTCAAAGAGTAGGACCCAGATTCATGCCCATGTGATATTTTACCTCGATAATGCTTGAATGAAGGTGCCTAATGCAGTGAGGTGATAATCTGTGGATTAAGGCATCAGAAAAACTTAAGTTACTTCTCCAAAGATACAAAATGGACTCCAAGCATGAACATAATCAGTCTGTATCCAATGAGATAGGTGCTGCAGAACAAAAGAAGTGTAAGAAGTCCACCACTGTGTAAATTGGGTCTTTAATTTTATGATGAAGCTGAAGACTGAGAAGTTAGAACACATTGAGTGAGATATGGAGAGTGGAACTATAGCTATGTTAGGCCTGTGTAAGGTAGGTGAAAAGATTATGAGGGTGGTCCCAGAAGTACCCAACTCAATGAAGAAAACACAAAAATTTTGGAAAAAAATGCATTTATTTTTCAACATAATCTCCTTTCAGCTCTATACACTTTTCCCAGTGATGCTCAATAAGTTCAATACCCTCCACAATTGTTGTGAATAAGGTGCACGAGGTAGCAATTCAAACTTTAATTCATGAATTTTGGCCATTGCAATAATGGATTTGTGAGCTGGTGCATTTTCTTGATGAAACAACACTTTCTTCTTGGCCAAATGTGGCTGATTTTCTTTGCTCAAACATTGCAATAAGTTCGCACAATACTTGCTGTTGATAGTTTTTCCTTTTTCAAGATAGTCAATGAAAATTATACCATGTGCATCCCAAAAAACCAATGGTATGACCTTGCCCGCAGATAAAAACGGTCTTCACCTTCTTTGGAGCCGATTCTCCCTTTTGTAAATATTGTTTTGATTGTTCTTTTGTCTCATGTGTGAAATAATGGACCCATGTTTCATCCATGATTATGAAACGGTGCAAAAATTCTGCTTTGTTGCTGTGAAACTTTGCTAAACACTCAATTGAAACATCTTCATGATACTGGTTTTGCTCAAGTGTGATCAAACGAGGTAACCATGTTGCACACAGCTTTCCTATGTCCAAATTTTCAGTTAATATGTGATGCACCACACTTTTTGAAATGCCTACTTTGTCCGCTAGCTCTTTCACTTTCAGTCGACGATCATCCAGTATCATGGTGAGGGTAAAAGAAAGAGAAAAACCTTTGCACTTCTACACACTTTTAATGCAAAATGACCATGGTTTCGATGCTGCGCATCATCATCAGGTGGATTTTCTTCACTGTTTCAGGAGTTGTCGCCTCATTTGGTTGACCAATTCGATGCTCATCTTGACAGCTCGTATGGTTTCGTTTAAACTCTGCTACCCAATGTTTTAATATTGTAAATGAATGAACAGACTCACCCAGAGTAGAATCGTAGACCCAGAAAGAAATAGAAATTGGTTGGGCTGAGGCCATTCAAATAAAAGTATTGTATCACATAGCAATGACCAATTTTCTCCACTTTCACT
Organism: Hetaerina titia; assembly: GCA_037158775.1. NCBI lineage: Eukaryota > Metazoa > Arthropoda > Insecta > Odonata > Calopterygidae > Hetaerina > Hetaerina titia. Next base: position 116,102,275 of record CM073770.1, on the reverse strand, counting down.
AATTCACTGAAAACGTTCACTATTGATGGCTGCCAAACAAATTACTGAACAACGTGGTGTCTTCAAACTTGAAATATATGCTTTATAGATTTTTCAAACAAATTCCGCTATCTCTAGGTCAGGCTGGGTACTTATGGGACCACCCGCGTATTAGACCAAGAATTGCAAAGAGTATAGTGAGCCACACACATGAACTGTGACTGCTTGCTTATTCCATTCATCTCAAGAAATTTACTGAGGGGGTGATGATTATTCCTTTTGCTAAGGTTACCATATGAGGTATGTTGAAGGGCAGGGGCCAAATGCAAGGTAGTCCACACGATATCTGTTCCTCAGTGGGTGGTTTTAGAGGCATCTGACTCCAGAAGGTTAGCTGCTCAAGTGATGGTTTCACATTAAAAACCCTATTGAGGTGCTAATGGCAAAATAGTAAATCTCAATTATTTCTCTTGGCATGTTTTGATGGACACAAGAATGAGTGTGATGAGTTGTGGTATCCTTGGGGCTCAATTGAATGGACTGGTTGTCATACCAAGTGGCAGGAGAGGCAAGGCCTCCATGGTCATCATCATGCAAAACCCTTGCACAACCAAGCTGATAGTAGTGGAAAAGAAAATCAGAAGAGGATTACAATACTTAGGATAGATACATGGAATATTAGGGCAATAATGAGGACAGGGAAGTAATAAAACATCAAGAGAGAAATAGGGAAATGAGTTTTAGACATGTGAGTTGCTCAACAATTTCTTTTTATTTTATAGAAAAACAAATTATGTTGATTAGATTTTTTTATTTTTCAACATAATCTCCTTTCAGATAAATACACTTCCCAGCATTTCTCCAACTTTTTTAAGCAATCCAAAAATTAGGATTTTGGAAGGTTCTGAAAATGGATATCTTGTTCGGCAATGACTTCCTTGTTTGACTTTAATCCTTTTCTGTTGAACCATTATTTCAAGTTTGGAAATAAAAAGGTTACTGGACCAAATGTGGTGAATACCATGGATGATAAGGTTGCATAATACTCTCTGTGTATTGTTTGTTCATTTTGCAATGAAATGATGAAGACGATTCTGCATGCATTCCAAAAAACCACGGCCATCACCTTGATGGTAGATGTCACCATCTTCACCTTGTTCAGAGCCAGAATGCATGTAGAAACCCACATTTTTTACTGTTCTTTTGTCTCTGGAGTATATTAGTGTATATATATATCGATGTAGAAACTCGTCAGGATTCTAACTCAAAAGCACCAAACCAGCCTCTGAATTGACCTCATGATTGCATTATTCTCCATTGAGAGCAGATGTGGCACACACCTTGCCAATGTTTATTTCACACCCAAATTTACATGAAAAATTGAAAACACTGTACCCTGTGATATGCCTGTGGCCTTAACAATATTGCAAACTTTGACTCACCGATCATGCAAAACAATCCCATGAATTTGGTCAATCATTTCAGAGGAAGTTACTTCTACTGTCTGAATGATGTTCACCATTTGTGGATGTACAGATGCATTTAAACTCATTGACCCAATTGTAAACAGTAGCAAACACTAAAGCAGATATACCATCTACTTCATTCAACTATTCTTTGATGTCTTTCAGTGCTGAGCTTATTAAATAGAAGTGTTTAATCACCTCACAAAATTCATTTTTATTCCATTTTTCAAAAGAAACAAAAGTTTGTTGATTCAATCAACTATGAAAATGGAACCATGTTATGGACATAGCTGTTATGGACACTTAAACACCAGTGTTGTGAGAGATGAGGCTTATGTAAAACAAACATTCCGATATTACAAGTGCCATCTCTTGGACTTATTGAGGGACCCTCCTATTGTTAATTGTCATTAAAACTTTGGAAAGGATATGATTGGGCCAAGAAGTTAGATGGAACAATCAGTGTGATTATAGGGATAAATTTTAGATGCAAGGAAAATTAGAACTCTAAAATAAGGCAAGAGAAGGGTTAGGGTGTAACAAGTTATGAACCTATACTTACTATAAGTCAGTGCAGACCAGTCATTAGTAGATAAAGAATAGATTAAGTGATTCAGAGAAACTCCGGGAGATGCCATGGCAGTAACTGTAATGGAGTCATATTCTAATGTGCATTTAAATTATTAATGTCAAAGTTCACAAATTATTTGCCTTTACCAGAATCTTGGTCAAAGAGAATGAATTTGACACTTTAAAATTGAAATTCAGTGATGGTGAAAAAAATATAGGCGGTTCGTGGTAAAAAATTTGGTCAGTCAATCAAGAAATATAAAGGGAATATACTGTAGATGAAGATGACTTGGATCCAGCAATACTAAATAGTGATATAGAAAAAGTATTAAGGGAAATTAAGTTGAACAAGGCAGGAGGAACAGATGATATCCTCCTATAAAGAGTGTAAAGGATTACTAAAGAGTGTAGGTAAAACTGGAAGGAAGGCATTCTTTGCAACAGTAATTTATGAGGAAGGAATAAGGCCAAAAAATTTCCTCGGGTAAATTTTGATTGCCATCCCAGGAATGTGTAAAGCAACTGCATTTGGGCACGATAGGAAAACAAGTTTTATTTCACATGCAGACAAGGGAGACTCTAAGGTAACAAAACAGTTCAAGCAATTAAATAGGCCTAGGTCAGTTTGACATAAGGGGAGGGGTACAAAAGGTGCCATTGCATTCATGAGAACATTAATAGAAAGAAACAAAATACATTCAAGATGTTTTCGTGTGATTTGTAGATCAGGAGAAGACATTCAACCAGGCAGTCTGGATGAATTTAATGGAGATATTGCCAAATATGGAAGTTGACTGGAAAGATATGAGACTTATTCAAAACTTTTACATTAATAGGATCATTTAGTTAAGGGCTGCATATGGAGAACCAGGATGGCAGTGATTTGCAGGTGAGTGAGGCAAGGCTGCCCATTACATATGGTCCGTTTCACCATGCATGCAGATGTCATGTTAATGGTAGTATGGTAAGGGCTTGAGTTGAACAGCAAGATGATTGAATCAGGCTTACAAATAATCAAGCAATAGTGATTCAGACAGCCAAGGGATTGCAGTTATTATTGTGTGCTCTAAATGAACAATGAGAGTGGAATAGAATGTCCATTAACCATAAGAAAACAAATGTAATGAAATTATTGGGTAGGATAACTTAGCTTAACATTAAGTAGGACAGAATGATCTAGAGCAGGTGGAGCAATTGATATATTTAGGAGTATGTTTGAGGAAAATTTGCGAAAACTTACTCCTAGGTTAAACACCTCAGGAGATATGAATCCATTTGAAAAATGGTGGAACATTCAGGGAGATATCAGTCATATTATGGTTAGGCATAGATTGAGGAATAATGTGATTAACTCACAGAATTTTCTGAGAGCTAATATGGATTTTGATAACAATTGTGTTCATGAAGTGGAATGGTTAATTTAAGAGAATGAGAAAGGGAAGGAATTAAAGGAAATGGAATGTAGAACTTAATGGTGGCAGAAAGGAAAGGTTATCAGGAGGCAGTCAATGGAATTGTAAGTAAAGGTAAGGGTACAGAAAGAGTAGAAGAAACATTTGAATATCTCAAACAAGGGAGAGAGAACGTGGTCAATCAAAGAAAAGAAACAATGATTTGAAAAAGGTTACTAAATCATAAATATCAAAGACAAGGTTAGTGAGATAGATGAGAGAAAGATATGGAAGAATGATCTCAGAAGTAGGGAGAAGAAAAGCTCAAGGCCTAAATAATAAACTAATAGGAGCAGAAGAAATATGGTAGAATGAGAAGTGTGAGAATATGGACAGTTTACAGACAGAGAAAATGGGCGTGGTATACAGGGAGGTAAAATAACTCCGGTTATGGGAAAGGAGAACTTAAATAGAGGTGCAACAAGGTAAAATACGAGGTGCGTTAAAAAATTACCTGGAATTGTTTCATTTCGCGGGCTTGGAGAGTCCAATTGTCAAACTTTTTTTAATTATGTTGGTATACATGCCCCCGAAGTATGATAAAACTTTCAGCTGTTTTCATTGTGGACTTTGTCTGTGACAGCCACTAAGGTTAGACGTGTTTTACGAGCTTGGAGACTTTCGTTTGTTAAAATAAATGGATCAAAGAATTTGTAACAAATTTTGCATAAAAAATGAAACAAAGTATGTGAAATATTAACAAAGACCTATGGTGAGTCTGCTATGAGTAAATCAAGAGTTTACCAGTGGTATAAGCGTTTCCAAGAAGGCGGTGAAGACCTTGAAGATGACGAATGCCCTGGACGCCCCAGCACATCAACAATCGATGAAAACGTGGAAAAAGTGAAAGAAATGGTGATGAACGATCGCCGAATCACAATTAGAGAGGTCGCTGATGATGTTGGCATATCGATTGGGTCATGGCATGACAGTTTGTCCAATTTTTCGGGTATGAAACTCATGGCAGTAACATTCTTTCCAAAATGGCTTTTGCACCACGATAATGCACCAGCTCACACTTCATTGCTTGTTCGTGTGAATTTTTGGCCAAAAACAATACTGTAACTATGCCCCAGCCTCCATATTTGCCAGATATGGCTCTGTGTGACTTTTTCCTATTTCCAAAAATCAAGAGAGCCTTGAAGGGCCGTCGTTTTACAGCCGTAGATGACATTAAAAGCACATTGCTGAAAGAACTAAAGGCTATCTCAAAGTTTCAAGAAACTGTAACAGTAACTTTAACGGAGTCACCCGCTATGTGTGCATTATAATGCAACCATTTCAGAGAGTAAAAATCATTCGCCTTGACCGGGATTCGAACCCAGATCCCTCGATATCCGGCCGAGTGCTTTAACCAATTAAGCTACCGAGACGTCCTCTTACACTCTGAAATTTTGGGGGCTTTAAAGGAACAAGATGTTATGACGAAATACCGTACATACAATGTCACAGGCATTCGTAGTCGTGCGCGACGCGCCACAGTCCACGATGTTGATAAAGCCAATTTCAAACACTTAGGCTGTTCATACCTTAGACAAGTTTCAAGAAACTGTAACAGTAACTTTAACGGAGTCACCCGCTATGTGTGCATTATAATGCAACCATTTCAGAGAGTAAAAATCATTCGCCTTGACCGGGATTCGAACCCGGATCCCTCGATATCCGGCCGAGTGCTTTAACCAATTAAGCTACCGAGACGTCCTCTTACACTCTGAAATTTTGGGGGCTTTAAAGGAACAAGATGTTATGACGAAATACCGTACATACAATGTCACAGGCATTCTGAATGCCTGTGACATTGTATGTACGGTATTCATTGTATGTATGGTATATCAATGCCATTCTGAATGCCGGATATCGAGGGATCCGGGTTCGAATCCCGGTCAAGGCGAATGATTTTTACTCTCTGAAATGGTTGCATTATAATGCACACATAGCGGGTGACTCCGTTAAAGTTACTGTTACAGTTTCTTGAAACTTGTCTAAGGTATGAACAGCCTAAGTGTTTGAAATTGGCTTTATCAACATCGTGGACTGTGGCGCGTCGCGCACGACTACGAATGCCTGTGACATTGTATGTACGGTATTTCGTCATAACATCTTGTTCCTTTAAAGCCCCCAAAATTTCAGAGTGTAAGAGGACGTCTCGGTAGCTTAATTGGTTAAAGCACTCGGCCGGATATCGAGGGATCCGGGTTCGAATCCCGGTCAAGGCGAATGATTTTTACTCTCTGAAATGGTTGCTATCTCAAAGATCGAGTTTGAGAAGTGTTTCTGGGATTGGAAGAAGCGCTGGCACAAGTGCATAATTTCTAATGGAGACTACTTTGAAGGTAACTACATCAATGTATTAGATTAAATAAATATTATTGTCCGAAAACTTAAAATTCCCATTAATTTTTTAACACACCTTGTATTAATCAAAGCAAATAAGGATATCACAAGATGGAAAAAATAGGTAGAGGATATGTTTGGTAAAGATAATAGGCCTGGTACTTAAGACGTGGAAGGGGAATATGATGTTGAAAGCATAGGACCAGGAATACTTGACTGCAAAATTTAAAAAATGTAGGCAGAGTGAAATTATGAAATATAGCTTTGTATAGCTTAGAAACTTGGTCATTGAGGCAAGAGGATAAGCTTAGTTTGGGGGCTGTTGAGATGTAAGTCTGAGGATGAAAGGAGAAAATAAAATAGAGTAAAATGAATCTCTAGGCATGGTAGAGAAGAGAGATGACTTGTAATTCTTAGAAGGCAAGACAAATGGATGCAGAATGTACTAAGAGGCAATTGCTGAAGGATATCGAGGCTAGGGTGAAAAGTTGTTGGCCTGGCAATGGATGACCGCCATTTTCAGTTAAAAAAATGGTTTTATTTTTCTACATAATCTCCCTTGGCTTCAACTTACTTGGTCCAGTGGTTCTCCAACATCAGTATATCTTCCCGGAGGTGTGAGTCTGGCAGGCTGTGAAATATACATCTATGGCCCTCTCAACTTCTTCATTGGATGCAAAATGCTTCCCAAAAACAAATTTCTTCAAGTTAGGGAACAGATGGAAGTCTGAGGGTGCTAAATAAGGAAAATAGGGGGGTGACTGACCAAATTGTACCCCAAATCCCATAATTTTCCCATCACCAATTCACCTTTGTAAGCAGGTAACTTTTATCCTGGTGAAAGATGATTTTTTTCTTCTTCAAGCCAGGCCTCTTCTCCCGAATTTTGGCATCCAGCTGGTCCAGAAGGTTAGGGTAATATTCTCTTTTAAGTGTTCATCCTTTTTTAAGGTAATCAATTAACAGGATCCTTTTCACATCCCAGAACATGCTGGCTATGACCTTTCCGGCAGATGCGATCGACTTTGCTTTCTGTGGCGCTGAACCACCAGCTTCCACCACCTTCTGCTTTGACTGCTGTTTCAATTCTGGTGTGTAGTGGTGGACCCATGTCTCATCCATGGTGACTAATCACCGCACAAAATTAGTCGGTTCCCTCCTGGATCGGTCCAAACATTGCTGCGATAATTGTTTGCACATTTGCGTTTGATCTGCCTTCAGCAAATGTGGCACCCACGTTGTGCAGAGCTGTCAGATCCCTTATTCTCTGTGCAAGATGGTTCGCACCTTTTCTTCTGATATCCCCATGGCCTTAGCTATCTCACTTGCCTATCATCCAACACGATATCGTGCACCTTTTTGATGGTTTCAGGTGTGGTTGTGGTTTTTGGTCATTCTTTGCGTGGGTCATCTTCAAGGGATGTGTGATCACGTTTAAATTCAGCTGTCCACAATTTAACAGTTGATATTGAAGGATCAGAGTCCCAGTACACTTTTGTCAACTTTGAATGAATTTCCTTAGGTGTCCATTCAAAAGGAAGAATTTTATGACCGCACGAAATTCAAGATTTTCCATTTTAATGAAAAACACGAGGGACGTCTACTGCAGCAATACATGTAAACAAACAAGAACAACTTGAGAATAAGTTGAAACTTGTCTTACGTACTAATAACACGTGCACCCAGGCAGGAATCATACATTTTAGCTTATTGGAATGCCATTCAACAATTCTGTGTTAGGCCAAGAACATTTCACCTTATCCTCGTAATATATGGGTGAATGTTGAGAAAGTCAGAAAAGAAAGCACAAAGAATTGTCATTTTTTATGGATTTTAGGAAGTATGTAGATTAAAAAAAATGAGTTATCTCTAGTAATAGTGAAAGGTTTGAAGGATTTTTTTGTCGTGGTTTTTATGGCTTAGGACCACAGTAGTGTGTCATGCTAGGCTCCATCAAAAAGCTATCATAACCCAATAGACTGTTGCAAAATAATACAGGAAACCCTTCCTAATCCAGGCACCTCCTTAATCCAAACTTGTGTGGCCATGAAATGTGGGTGATTTATTATGGGGTCACCAGATGACTGCACTGTAGTTCTTAGTGGAAAAGTATAAGTTTCACGATGTAAGTTTCTCTGAACACGAATAAAAACCATTTTATATGATGAATTACCAACACTACATGAAACAAATGCTTAACTTATTCATCAAACTTCTGCTCATTGCATAATTGCGACACATTTGTTTATGATAAATGAAGAGTTTTTTCTATGTGCTTTAGTTACTTCTGAAGCACGTACATAATTCTGTTGAGTTCTTTTGGCAGTAAAACAGTGCAACAAAAATGGCATCAAAGAAGTGTGGCACTAAAAGAAAACACACAACTTTGAAAGTTGTTGACAAGGTAAAGAAAGCTACTGTGGAAGTTGGAAGCTGGGTCCCCATGGCTAGTGTGGTTCATAAGTTTGGTGTAGCTAAACAGGCCGTCTATGCTCTAAAAAGGAAGAAGGCTAAAGTTTTAAGGTATTTGCTCTCGAGTTCGTTAACACCCAGAATATTGGCTGGAAGCATCAGAAAACGCTGGGGTTACCAGAAGATGAAAAGGTGGAAGAAGCTGTCCTTCCTTGGTATATACCACAAGTGGTGTAGGACTGGAATTCAAGATGTGGTACATAACTTGATGAGCACTTACCTGTAGAGAACTTCACTGCAAGTATTGGTTGGTTATGGTGGTTAAGAGGACACATACTTTAGTGATGTGTTTGGTTAAATAATGAGTGCTGGCAGTCACCATTTAGAATAAAATTCCATGTTGAGATGGTTGACTATGATTAATAATGATGTCATATAAATGATGCAGAGTAAACTGGGCTGAATGGAGAGCTTTGCCAGAAAACACTCAAGCTTCATGAAGTGAATCAAAGGTTCCTGGATGAAAAAATTAGTTAGGAAAGGGTCTCTATACTTTTGTGTACTAATTCAGTTGGTAGCCACAATTTGGTGGTTGTTGCTATGGGAAAATTCTGACAACCCAAGCTCCGGAAAAAATGATAAACTCCCTGCATATAATAGGCATTCAGCAAATTCATGGTTTACCAATGTTATCATAAAAATAATTACATGTTAACAGTTGTGATTATTACTTTTCCTTGGCATTCATTATTTAATCGCTTTATGTCATCTAATTAGCACCTTTGTCTATTTTTAATACAGTTTGGGCTGCATAGAAACTATTTGCTGAAAGTGACTTCAGCACATAGCTTTTAAATTTCAACAAAATAGTAATGTGGCAGTGGAAATTCATGAAGGAATAATCTAAACATTATTTCAGTGTTAAATATGTCTTATTTGAACTTAGTCCATCATGAAATTGTTAATAATTAATTTCTACCTTAAAAGGTCTTATGAATGATAACATACACTCTTAGGGTGTTATTCATGTGTTAGCAACTGTTAACATGGCCAACTTCATTCATACATACAATCCTGCTCCCATCAATGGAATTTTTAAAAACCACGTCATGTTGACAAAAAAAATCAATTAGCTCTAATTATTATTGTTATTCTACCAGTTAATGTTGATTTTGGATGGACACAGACTGTGCAGTGGAATAACGAATGGCTTCCTCCTTTGTTATTCTCCAAGTAATTTTCTCTCTTCCCCACCATATTTCATACTCATTTTTATTCTCTCCGTCCATTTCAATTTGTCCAAACTTCTTTACACCCACATTTCCAAAGCCTCCACTCTGTGCCTATCATCCTGCTTCAATGACCCTGTTTCCTTGCCGCACACAACCACTGTTCATATGAAAGTTAATTGGAACTATCGAACACCTCAAAATTTATGAAACAAACAAACCTAACCTGATTGTATTCTATTTTCCTCCCAAACACTGACATTACTGCTGTTAAATTATGCATGTCTCTCTTTATCCTGAATCCAAATAATTGATTCCCTGAGTAATCATTTGCCCTCCTGTCCATCCTTTTATTGATGAATCCATGAACCACACTGTCAGTGGCTGAAATCAAACCTTTTTCTCTAGCCCTCATTCTCCCTTTTCTTGTAGATACTCTATGCATTCTTTCCATTCCTCCTAGATCTTTACTAGTTCAATTAATACTTTTTCTGATGTATCCTTCATGGTTTGCACAGACTTTCTGTTATTTCTTACTTTCGTATACCTGTACATGAGATCAATTTCTCCCCTCCTTTGTAATCTTTCCATATCCTCGCACTATGTATTCCGCCTCACTTTTTTTACCAAATTAGTTTCCCTTTTATCTTCGTCTTTATTTCGTCCATTATCCATAGCTTTCTTGTCCTTTTCCTATTTACTGTTTCTATAGTTTTTTGTGGCTTTTGATGCCCTTTTTTGATATGTTCCCATTTTTCTTCTAATGTACCATCTCCATTTTCACACATAATTACCTCTATAGTCCACTGTTACTCCTTTATAATTGTTCCAGGTAATCTCTCTGCAAAACAAATCCTTGGCTATGATATCATTTATACTTCATTGAAATTAGTGAGATATAGTTTAATATTCTTCTGCAGATGGTATAATTTAAGTATGTTAGAAAACAGAGATAACTGAGAATGCCATCGACACTTCAAAAATTTACAAAAGAAATCTAGAACAAGGGGAAAGGGTTAATTTTTATGACCATTGGTATTTTATTTCCCATGTGCATGTCAGTGATTTAATTGGTGTGTTTACCTAACTACATTTTGCATGTTGCTTTTCTGATAATTGATTATATGATTCACAGGCAATCCTATTAATGCTGTTAAGTTGAATGTGAAACAGAGACTTGGCAAAACTGGTGCAGAGTCAAATTCCACAGTGAAAACTAAAAAGGTGGGTGCTGTGTGTAAAGCATAATAATGCCTTTCACAGTACATACTGCAATTTAAGTATTTGATTCCTCGGTAATTTAATTGGCAATTGAACCTAACATTATTTGTTTGTGAAGAAAGTGGTTGCAAGATACAAGCTCTCTATGTAAGTGTGCCATTTGGAAAAGCTTCTAAGCATAAATCCAATGTTTTCTAGTGGCATTTATTAATCTGCATCCTATAAAATTAATGTAATTGTTCACTTTTTGAAATTGGCATGCCTCCATCGTTAGTCAAAACATTAAAGCTAAATTTACCATTTCTCTTAAAAAATTAAACCCTGACATCCTTGCTTTATTTGAGAATATTGTACTTATCATTGGTGTAAAAATGATTACCTAAGGAACTTGAAGATACTAGCAGTAGCCTGCATATTGATATAAAAAGCCTCCCTTTTTTTTACAATTGATGCTCCAGATAAGCATTTTGTTCTGTGCCATATTGTGTTAATATTATCATAAAGCAAAGCAACCAACCAATCAGACAAAACAACAAACCAACAAAAAATTGATGTGCTCATTTTTTGCATTCTTCCCCATAACCATGAATTCATGAATTTGTGTGCCATGACTGTATTTGCCAGTGGAATGTAAAATGTATAAGTAGCTTATTACTTAGCGGTAATATACCTTATTCTTTCAAAAACAATATTCTTGATTATTGTAAAAAGTATTTTTGTGATTATAATCTGAAAATTATGCCAAATCGTTGTTTTGTAGTCAACATATAAGTTGGATATTATAAGTTATAACTGCAATTTGAATTGTGTTAACATTGTAACCAGTTAATAAATCAAATCCTAATATGTCACATGTACCATGTGATAGATATTTGATCATTATTACTACTATTAAATTATTTCATTATTTTTTCCTTTTTTTAGATACTTTAATGGCATTGTTAGTGACATTTTATCTCTGTGTCCCCTTTGCGCTGAGCAATAAAGTTGTTGCAAGTATAACTTTGTGAAACCATTTCTGGCTGGCATACTGGTAATAGAATTGTGTTTTTACATTCATTTTTCTTGCATGATATAGTTTAATTACTTCTCATTAGGTGGTCATTATGCTTGCCAAACAGGAGTTAATAATGTCATGCAATTTGAGTAATGGGCAAATAAAAGTTTGAAGACTAGTACACGTATGTGTACAAAAGGTAAATATTCTAGACATGCAGGGACTCTAGATGGTGCAGTGGCTATCATACTGCCTTCCCACCCAGAGAGCCTGGGTTCAAATCCCAGTGGTGGCAAATATTTTTCAGTGGTATCTCGATCTTTACTTGAGGTGCTTTGTGGAGGGCACTTTGAGTGGGTACGCCGTCCGTCTGTTGGATGGGACGTTAAACGTGACAAAAGGGACGTGGACCCCTTGGTGCCTTTCCTTAAGAATAGGCTAATGCTGATGCTGGATTTCTCTCCACCCTTCATCCTTTCCTGTCCATCCCCAATGACGCAAATGACCTTAGCTGTTGGTTGCCTCCCATAAATACTGCTACTACTCTAAACATGCAGCAGGTAAACATTAAAAATCACAAGTCATGACAACAATACCATCAGACGTGCGAAGTTGAAAACACTGTACCCTGTGATGTGCCTTTAGACCTCAACTCTATCGCAAACTTAGATTCGTTGATCATTCAAATTCATATCATGGATTTTGCCAATCATTTTAGAGGAAGTCTTACACTGGGCATCCCGAATGATGTTCATAATTTGTGGATGTATATTCACATTAAAACTCATTTATCCAACCTGAAACAGTCAAAAACATGGGCAGTTGTGCCATGAATTTCATCCAACTCAGCTGTGATCTTTTTTAGTGTCAAGCCTATTAAATGGAAGTGTTCAATCACCACACAAAACTTTTTTTTCATTTTTCTAAAAAAAGTTTTTTGATTCAATCAACTATGGCAACGAAACCTCATGATTGATGTAGCTGAAACTTGATCATTTGTGATAAATGAGGGTTATCTAAAAGAAAACCTTTTTTGATACTATGAGTGTCATGTCATGGATTTTGTAAGGGCCTATTGAATGATCCATTTTTTCTCAGATGTATGCCTTCAAGAATTTAGACTAAACAATTAACTGGCCAAAGTTTTAAATAGCAGTATCAATATATTCTCTGGGTTGAGTACCTTAAAATGTGTATGCTCTATAATAGCCTAGAAGTTGATTTTAATCAAATTATTTTTGGGGAGAGCAATTATTTCAAACTCAAAAAATATAATTTTTTATCAAAATGTTCATGTATTTAGTTATTTTTTACAGACTCAATTTAGAGCAAAGTATAGTCACACATTACTTCGTAAAAAGTAGCACTTTTTTAGATTTACAGTTCTCAGCTGTTTGCGAGTCATATCTGTGTGAGATAAACAGAATGGTTCAATAACAGACAATAAAGTCTAGCAGGTGTGGTCATTATTGTGTGTAAATTCTGAGAATTGGGTAAATTGAATTAGCATAATATTTAAGCACTGCCCTATATGAAAGAGATTTGGTATTAACAAGTTTATGTTCCTAGAAATACCCCCATTTAAACTGGGCAAAATTATGATTAAAAAAAATAAAAAACCTGTAACACTTGTGTCATTTTAATTACAAAATAAGTAAAAAGTCTGAATCAAAGACAGAGTTAAAAAAAAGTAGAAATAGACAAGAGAAATATTAAGTAGGGAGGGAGAATGCAGCAGATATGAAGTGTGTGAAGAGGATTAAAGTAATGGAGATATTTCAAAATAGTAGTGCAGGTAGATGGAAGTCTGGAAATAAATAAATGTTTTGTGATTAAAAGATACATACAGTGTGTAAGTTACTTCACTCGTGTGTTAAGATACTCGGAGGGGAAAGGAGTAAGAAGGTGGCCTATAACCATTGCTGCAGAGTAACTAAAATACTTTAAACATTTGCATGTTGCTATCCCTAGAAAGGAGGAATGGGAGATGGATGTAAGGAGTCAGGGAGGAGAAAGGTTATAGAGGCATATACAGTAATAAATCCTTGTACTTGGTATCACCATGCAAACTTTGATCGTTCATTTGGCATAAATATTTGTGCTTTCTCCTCCATTTGTGAAATGCAGTAATATCCTTGGATATTACTGCATTTCTTAGAGTCATGATATTTTACTAAAAATACACTTTCCAAGAAACTTCTGTGGCTGGCATATTATGTAATTGTGATTTTTATGAGGTTGAGCGAAAATATATCGACCTTTTTGAAGAAGAGTCCTTTCAGGAAATAGCAATAATGTTGTAAAATTTTAATTTTATTTAGGCATGGTAATGTTGTGATACATATGATACATTACTTCATATTTTGTAAAAAAGTTAAAATTTTATCACATGTAGATTTTATGAACTAATGTTGTCTCCATTGTTAGGGCTCTTTTTATTATAAAAGTGTGTACAAATTCAGATTTCAGTCAAAACCAGTATTATGTCAGTTCATAAAGTTAACTGTAGTCTTCTACAGTGAGGAGATGCTGAACTTAACTGAAGTAATTGAATGTCTTTAAGTGTGTAAGTATCTTTCCATTTCAAAGTTTTTTGGATTCTTCAGAGAATTAGGACTAAAAATGGCAGAGATCACATTGATAATACAAATTATTTTAATACTATGTTTTTTATTATAATTAAAGATTGTTAAAATTAATTTTGCTTTTTGAAGCACAGAGATGGTAGTTGAATGTGATGGTAGCAGATTGGAGGTCTTTGCAATGTGGGTGTGGATAAGGCAGAAGGGATTGTTGGGTGAAATTATAAGGAGGCAGGAAAAATGGATAATAAGCATTTTGATTGGCAGTGGGATTTTGAAGACTGTGATAAAGGCGAGAATTTTGGGAAAATGAGAAAGGTGCAGGAATAGGTTAGGGGTGTTGGATGGAATGAAGGGAGGAAGGAAGTATATGGAGATGAAGAGGGGCTTGTTGAAGAGTAGGATGATAGGTTGTCCTTCATTAGGAGAAACAAGATATTTATTTGGTAGTTGTGTCCATCCAAAACCTACCATAGCCTGTAGATTACCTCATAATAATAATTAACACTGCAGTTAATAAATTTTTTTGGCTCTTCAAGGTAAATCTTTTGAGTGCATTAAATAAAGTTAAGGGAGCAAACTAGTATTTTGATAAGACTTGTGACTACGAAGAGCCTCTGGAATAACTACGGTAAAATCCACTTAAGACCTCACTCAGCCCTCGGACCAAATGATAATCACTCTGTATGTATGATGGCATTATGGGTATTTTATAACAACACATTTTTTATTGACTTGCAAATCAATATTACAATTTTTATTGCCTCTTTAATGTTAACAGATACTGCACAATTTTGTAAGCCTATGGTTATTTTGACAAAGAAGAGTTTTCTTTAGTAGTTTCACCTGGAGCATTTTTTATTCAGCCATAAAACAATTTTTACAAGATTCCAAAAATTGATAATATGAAGTTTTTAATATTCACTGTAAGAGATTAAGCTGGAGAGAAAATGTTGGAGTCTTAAGATTTTGTAAGTTATCTTTTTTTAAACTGATGCATAGAGATAATTGTTTGGAGAGGGTTGCAGATCCTAAGGGGATGGAAAAAAATGAGCATAGAAATGCTTATGAGATAATGGAATACTAGTATAAAGTTCAAGTTTTCCTATTGATAGGGCTCACGTATAAATTTTCATAATAATACCTTTCATTGATCAAGATTTTTTGTTAAGGTATTTTCATAAGGTCCTTTGGACCATACAACCATAGCTTCATAAATTTTACAAACCAACTGATTTGTCAGTTCCAAACTATTTTAATTTCTCAGTTATGTCCCTTGAATGGATGTATACAAAATTTTTTGCTCTATTGGGTTTATTTTCCATTAAAAGACAATAAATATTTGTAATTTAGTCCTTTAAAACTTTCAGGGTCTAACATTCTGAACTTTGTGGTCATATACCTGGCAAAAACAAAAGGGTACTGTATTTATTTTCATGTTATTGATAAAAATATATATCATACGACTTACATTTTGGTGCTAAATTAATTGTGTCATGTTTTCATTATATAATGACAGTTTTGAGTAAGGTTTTCATGGCCAGGTTCTGGTCTGGAAAATGAAGCACAAGAATTTTATTTGCAGCAGTCTACTGGGAATGTATATACGAGCATAATTAGAAAAGTTCTCAGAATGGAATAGAAATAAAGGACATACCTTAATGAATTTAAAAAAAAAATTTTCAATGTAGTCTCCCTCTACACTAATGCACTTGGTCCAGCGATGTTCCAATGTTTTGATCCCATCTCAAAAAATAGATTCCTAGAATAGGTCTGCAAAATACCAGTCTACTTTGGCTGTTAGTTCTTTGTAGGAAGAGAATCTCTGTCAACCAAGGAAAATTTTTAGTTTGGAGAAGAGGAAAAAATCTGGTAGAGCTAAATTAGGTGGGTGTGGCAAAAATTCATTTCTTAGTGAAGTTTTCTCGGGTCTTCTACCGGGTCATGGGCTCCATGTTGGCTGATGTTTTGATGCCTGACTCGTGCATCATCCTCAGGGATGATGATTACTGCTCTGTTTTTGGCCGTCTTATATACATGCACGCTTGGGTTTAGGTGACTTCTGATTGGTCCGATGAGGAGGAGCTTCCTGATTGGTCGCCGGGTCGTGCTCTGTTCCTTTCTCTTCTCAACTCCATTAGCACAGGTTTCCATATGTGGCTGAGGGAATAGCCGGAATCCGTGTTGAAAATTCATCCTGCCATCCTAGATTCCTTGATGATGCGGTCCCAGTAACCACCAGCATGGGAAAGTAGCTTGGTTCCGTTGAAATCAATTGAGTGATCCATCCCGATGATGTGTTCAGCGATGGCTGATTTTTCTACCTGCCCTAGTCGTAAATGTCTTTTATGTTCTTTCAACCTGGTCTCAATGGTCCGCCCTGTCTCACCAACATAAAACAACACATTTACAACTAGGGCAGGTGGAAAAATCAGCCATCCCCGAACACAGCATCGGGATGGATCACTCAATTGATTTCAGCGGGACCAAGCTACTTGCCCACGCCGGTGGTTACTGGGACCACATCATCAAGGAATCTAGAATGGCAGGATAGATTTTCAACAGGAATTCCAGCTATTCCCTCAGCCACATATGGAAACCTGTGCTAATTGAGTTGAGAAGAGAAAGGAACAGAGCACGACCCGGCGAACAATCAGGAAGCTCCTCCTCATCGGACCAATCAGAAGTCACCTAAACCCAAGCGTGCATGTATATAAGACGGCCAAAATCCAAAAGGCAATCATCATCCCTGAGGACGATGCACGAATCGGGCATCGAAACATTGGCCAACATTGAACCCCTGACGTGGTGGAAGACCTGAGAAAACTTCACCAAGCAAATATGCCGGGAAAGCACCAGATCTTAATTCATTTCTTAGTTCACGTCTTTTTTCCATGGCAACAAAACTAGTGTGTGTGTGTGCATTGTCTTGAAAGATGACTGGCCTGTTTGTTTGTATCTTTTGCTGTAATTGGTTCAGGAGGTTAGCATAGTAATGTCAATAACTGTTACAAATCTGATTTGAAGAGTTCCATTTTCACTTCAGCCTCTTGCCTTTCCCATGCTGTGATTACCATTCCCTCTACATAGACAATGTTAGTTTGAAAAGTTCTTGGAATGGAATAGAATAAAGGACTTACCCATCCCAAAAAACTGAAGCCATCACCTTTCCAGCTGACTGTATTGCCTATGCTTTCTTTGGTGTGGTGAATCAACGTGTTTCCACTTAATTGACTGTTGTTTTGTCCCTAGGGTGTAGTAGTGAACTCATGTTTCATCTGTGGTCATAAAGAGATGCAAAAAATCTTGTTGGTTGCTCTTAAAATGCATCAAACATTGTTCACAAATTTTCATTCTGATGCGATTTTGAACCTGCATTAAGAGTTGCGGCACCCATCTAGCAAATAATTTCTCAGATCCAATTCCACTGTAAAAATTTAATATGCCTGTTAGGATGGCATCTCTACAGCTTAAACAATTTCTAACACTTTCAGTTGGCAATCATGTATGACCATTTTATGCACTTTTGCAATGATTTCTGGGATAGTGGCACACTTTGGCCAACCACTATGCAGATGATCATCTAAGTTGTACCGATCAAACTTAAACTCGTTTGTCCACTGGGCAACAGTTGAATATGATGGAGTAGAGTCCCCCAAAGTGTTCTGAAAGTCAGTATGAATTTCCTTTGCTTTGATACCTTTCTTTATGAAGTATTAATCACTGGTTGAATGGAAATTTTTTCTATCTTTACAAATCACAAACTGGGAACAACAGCAGACAGGTGTTCACACCACAGTTCTCTTCTCAGAGTACTGACGTATTACGTGTTCACTCATAAAGGATTGCCTATTACTATATGGGAAACTTATTGAGTTAGTTCTGACATATTGCCATAGTGGTGGCAAATTCGAGAACCTTTCTAACTACCCTTGTATTTCCCTGAAAAAAGTCTTAGGAGAGTATTATGATAATTCCTCAGTATTACATGCTGAGGACCTAAACTTTATGTAAAGAAATTAAGCCAGTTTTATTATTTTGAATGTTAAGTGAGTATTAAACTTGGCTGAATTAACTCTTCTCTATTCCTTGTAAATGCATGGTGGGACAAATGGGAACCAATACATTTTCTCTTTCAGACACTGGCTGGGGATATATTCTTTATATTAAATTACAGACCTTATTAAAGGAAAATTTAGGCCTAATTTACCAATTTTTCTTCTTTATTTTGCCTAGGTTATCATCAAGAAGCAGCCAGTTGTTCCAGGTGTGACGGCAAAAATAAAGGAAAAAGATGAAGTAGAAGTCCCTGAGCAAAGAGTGACTTTTGCAAGTTCTTCTATTCAGCTTCCTAAACCTCGTCATTCACCTGTGACATTTTTAAACAAATCATCTGGGTCTATTACACTAAGGACAGGAGTTTTCAGTCGGCTCGGAACTTAAATGAATTCTTTTGAATTTTGCATTTTAATTTCATTTTTCAATAAAGTTATTTTTTATAGCATTGGATTATAATGTTGCCCTCCCACCCAAGCTTGCTTCATTTTGTGAGTTATATTTTTCGCACATTTGTTCATTTTAATGGAGACATCCATTTAAGCATAGGCATCCGTTCTTTCTGGATGTGGATGAAGTGATACTCTGACAAGTGATCAAATCGTATCATGCTGAGTGCAGGCACTCCATGCGTTGCAAGATGCAGGATTATTCACTAGGATACGTTGAATTAAAGTGCCACCTTTTTATGCATGTGTATGTTCAAGATTGTTAAGGAAACTCGATGCATTGCTAAATTTCAAAACATAGGCATCCAAGATTTCATGTTCTTTCCTCATGTAATAAATTAATTTTAATTTGTTAATACATGAAATTGCCTAAGTGACACATAGTACTTGAGAACCTAATAAATGTAATTCCAAAAATTACTCCAGAAGCAGTAGCTGACGTTTTTAGTGAAGTCATATACTTATGAGTAGCTTTTCCTCCTAAACTGGCATGCCATTCTGCAGATTTGTGGAGTTATTTTTGTGGGCATGGACATCTTTTATGATGTGTGTTGCTGGTTGGCAGTTGATGTTTCTGCTCTATAAATTTGATGAATATTATCATTATGTTTTGAAGTGAGTATGATTGTTTCATCATCAATTTTCCAGAATTTGTCTTTTTGTTATAAAAAATCCTTCCGTCCTCGTAAAATAGTTTACTTAAAATTAGATATCATTAAATATTATAGAAATTAATCTTGTAACTTGTTGCAAAGAGAAATGAGGTTGGAGGGAAAGTTTTATCTTGGAGTTATTTTATCCTGAATTAAAAGTGGGTTAACTGTGTAAAAGTAATTCTTCAACTTATGTAAATATATGCAAGAAGGTAAAAATCTTTTCTAGCAACATTTCATGATGTAAAATGTTATTCTTGGCAATTGTATATAATTAATATTTTCAAAACTTGTAAGGCCCATTTTTACTTTATTTAAGTTTAAGAGTTTTTTTTATATTGTAATTCAATTTAAAATCATGATTGCTAATTTTTATGAATGTAGGTAAAAGACTAATCATGTCAGTATTTTATCAGATTCACGTAAGTCACCTGAGCTTTTTGATGTAAATAATCATGATATATATGATACTGATTTTCTGGAGATCTCCATGGGCCTAATGTTCTGGTTTGCTGTAAACAGCAAACTTTATATCGGTAAAATGGGTGAAATTAGCTTAGTCTTGATGAAATACCCATTGGGCTTATCAATTTTTAAATTTATAAGTGTATCCCAATCAAATACAAATAGGGAGGTGTTGGAGGAATGAGAGAATAATGGTAGACTGCTGGATGCCTTTCTCTTGTATTCCTAGCCAGATTATTGTAAGTATTTTGATTGAAAACTTGTTTTTTTAAGTAGGCATATAGTTGTTCTCCCCAAACGATCCCTGGGGATAGTAAAAATGTAAATGGCCTTAAAAGTTTCTACAAAATTACATTTTTTACAGTATAAATATTAAAAAACTATTAATTAGATGTTTCACACTCCAAAAAAACCTTGGAGATTTTTTAACGTTAGATCAATAATTAGCCATTCAGATTGTTGATTCATATTTCACTAAAAATATTTTTCATGGCTACAAAATCTTGGAAGCAATCATTGTACCATAGGTCACCACATATGTTTTCAAGAAATGCCAGCAGCCAGTAATTGACTCAAGATGGAAATTTGATGAAAATGTGTGTGAGCTGCTAATCTAACTAAATTACCTCCATGTCTCTGTTATCCTGGCTCCTTATTAAATTTAATCAAGATCTAGCCATAATTTACCTGTTTTTAATGTAGGATTTATAATTACACTATTAGGTTAGTTTCCTTTTTGGTTTGAAAACATGGATAGCACTATTAATGATGTGCTGTCTCTAAGCAAGTATTGACTTGTATTAAATTACTTTTTGTTGTAACTTTATTTTGAAAGTCAATTATATTTTTCTAACTGAATAGGATATATTGTGTATCAGTTGTGTGTTCACTGGTTTTGAAAATGGTTAATGTTGAATTGCATATTGAAAATTTAACACTAGAAAATGTGAATCAAGTGGTTGATTGTGAATGACTGCATTGGTGAAAAAAACCTTCCAGATTCAAGTGGTAGTTTTTACATCATCTTGAATGTGGATGAAATTTTTAAAATTTATTTAATAATGCAATGAATGACTGGCAAATATTTCAAACTGTAAATTTATTTTGTTCAAAAAGTTGCCTCCCATAAAATTGGCAATTAGCTTGAATGATATAGGGTAAAACCTTGAAGTAAAAGAGAGAAGGCAACTCTTCAAATTAATGGGACTTGTGGAAAAGCATAGTCTATAAATTATTATCTAGTTCGATAGATTTCTTAAATCCACATGAATATATCGCATGAAATGTATGCCCTTTGTTTCTTTTAGTCTCTCATACCAAACCAAAATATGCTCCTATTTAATGAACATTTTTGATGACTCGCATTAATTATCCTAGTTTTCCATTAACTTTCCTCACCCCTTGACTTGTCCAGTTTTCAAGTTCATTGTGGAATTGTTGAAAGTTACGTTTGGGCATCCATAGAAAAACATTAGGAGGTGGTAACTTAGGGGTTGCTGAATGCTGTCTAAATGAGAAACTAAGCATCTAGAAAAAAATGTTCTCACTAAGTTCATCATCTCATATTATTGGCCTTAACTTGATTCCATCTTCCTAAAACTGTTTCATTTATGTTTATCATGAACATTCTCTGTTCCACATAATGTTCTAACATTTGCTGATAGTGATCACCACTTAATATATCATCATTTCCATCTTCATGTTTTTTAAAAGAACCAATTATTGTTCTTGATACTGCATGCAATTTGATGGAGGTTTTATTGCTATGTGATGTTAGTTTGTTTAACGTCATAAGGATTTTCAGAAACTTGTCATGTGAAGTGATAATTGCAAAGCTGAGAGATTTGCTCGATTGGAAATAAGACACTTACTGCAGAAGAATTAAGTAATCACTCTACACATAAAATTGCTCTTATTGAACCAACTCAAATTGTGTTCCATGGAGGGACATGACTCCCTCCTTTTTTATTATTTAAAATAAATGCTGTTGAGAATATAATTATATTATTTAAATTGCATAGTTAGTGTGTTTATGTATGTTTGCAAGCCATTTTGCCTGAATGAGGGTTCAATGAGTGATTCTTTCAATTACCAGTTGGAGCAGTTACACCATTCAATTTGATTCAAGATTAATCTATAATGCTCTATACAAATAACAAGGGTTCCCATTACCATGAATGGTATTACATCATGAATCATTACATGTGTATCACATATACTAAAGCAATGTTGTGGGAAATGAGAGAGATAAATTACCAGCATTTAATGGCCTAAAGATAGGAAAGCTAAACATTTTGTATTAACTGGCTGGATTGCTGTAATGTTGTAAAACAAGGAATAGATGGCAACAATATGAATTGGTTTAATATCTTTTGTGCATTGTAAGGTATGACTTTGGATATGCTTAGTTTTGACATTGACAAAATGCAGACTGACATTCAAGTGTGCCTACTTTTTTACTGATGTGTGGACACAATTTTGGCTGGCAAAGGTTATGCAAAAAGTTCATCATGAATTTTACCATGCTGAAGCCTAATTGGAAGTCATTGTATTGAATTTCCTTTTAATGATAATCTTTATTCATCCATGTGGATGTCGTCAAAGAGTACAATAATATTACATGATGGCAAGCAAGTAAGAAATGGACAAAAATACTTCTGAAGTACACAAAACAGGGTCCATTCAATAAGTATCGAGACTGGTTCGCTGTAGCCTCAACGGAGCAGTGGATGAGGGGTCCGACCAATAGGCTCAGTAGAGGGGTCCTTCACCACTCAGGCGCACTTAAGTTCAGTCACCTTTGGGCATGCATTGAGACAGGAGGTGGATTTTTTGTGGCGTGTGTTTGTTTCTGGTGTCATCGTGCCTGCATGGAGAGCTTGCGTTGAGCAACGCTACACTGTGAAAATTTTATGTTAAACTCGGGAAATCCACGTCGGAGACCCTTGAACTCATTAAACAGACTTATGGGGATGATTCTTAAGGTGCATAAGAGTTTTTGATTGGCACGAAATGTGAAGGCTGGGAGCTTGTCGAAGACGATCACCCCGACGGCTGCTCGAACCGGTGCTGAGGTGGCCAAAGTGAAAAAGTTTTGGACTCCAACAGCCGTTTAACCATCCCCCTTATCAGTAAGGAAACCAGCCTTACAGTCAGAACCATCCACACCATTGTAACAGAGAATCTTGCGATGAGGAAAGTTTGTGCGACGCTGGTGCCAAAATTCTTGAGGGAGGAACAAAAACTGTCGCGGGTGGAAATTTCGCTGCTGACAAAATTCTGCATGGAAATATTGCCTCACCCCCCCCCCCCCTATAGCCCCGACCTGGCTCCAACTGACCTTTTCTGGTTACCACAAATAGAAAGGGAACTCAAAGGATATCGATTCGACTCCATCGAGGTGGTTCAAGTGGCTCCGACAGAGACTCTCCACAGTATTCGGGAAACCGACTTCCAGTGGGATTTTGACAAGTGGTAGACATGCCGAAATAAGTGTATTGATGCAGGAGGAATGTATTTTTATGATTATTAAGTAGTGTAATGATAACTACGATAAATTTTGATTTTTGGAACCAGTCACGACACTTATTGAATGAACCCTGTAAATTTAAAAATGTTATAAATAAAGAAGTGAAAACAGGTTACTTATTCTTCAAGGAGTATTTCACAAAAATTTAGTGCAGATAGTTAACCTAATTTCTAATATGTACAAGAAAAAACTAAATAATAGAAATGATATTATTCCATATCTTTTATAAAATGTCATGTGCCACAGTTGCCCCACACTATTCCCTCACCCATGATCAAAACCATTATTGTTCTCTAATTTTCTTGGAATCCAACTGATTATGAACTTAAATTTTGGTTCTTATTCAATCATCTCAAATCTTAATTGAATTTTCTGCAGTGTCTACTTTAAATTAATTTTTTATACATATTCATGTGTTGTGGTTAATCATTTTCACCTTTTAGTGCCATTATTGTTCTGATGAAATCGTTTCTTTTGCTCTTTCGCAAAAACATTATTTATTTGATTCTAAATAATAGGGTTAGAGGTAATCCGAAATTGTAGAAAACAAGCCAAGCATTATTTGTTTAATTGGTTGAAATTTATGGAAGTATTCCTTTCTCTCATATTTTATTCTTCTGCCCAGACAATGATTGGGTGTCCTTTGCCCTCTGATGTTATGTACAGCTTTGACTGGGAGATGCTGCAAAGTGTCAGATCCTCCTTGCCAAAAGTTTCTTAATGCTCTTAATGCCCAGTGTACCAATGGGAACCTTTTGTGCATCTTTCTGAAACTTTGGGCTGGATTGTGTCAAACCTCTAAACTTTTTCTCCTTAATTTGTATGCTAAAACAATATGCAATATTTTTGTTGTATATTTATGGCTCCATTGCACTAGCAACAACATTGGGTTGAGCCCTCGTGGTAGGTGTTAATGCTTGAGTGAAAGGTTGACCCTTAGGATTCCTTTTTTTAGTATGTCTGACCTCTGTGCCCTATATGAAGAGCAAGTATTGTCTGCTTAATATACAATCATTCAAAGATATGATTTGATGTAGCTGCTTGGATGAGAGCTGCATTGCAAGTGGATTTATAGTTGCAGGTATGTAGCACTGGTTCTTTTACCCAGAGATTTTTAGGATAGAACTCTAGATGAGATTCCTATGAAAATGAAATCACTCATCAAGTAGAGAAACTGGTGGTTATTTGCCCTTTCATGCTGTCTATGTGGATTATTACATTTCCTACTTGCAATATCCAATCATATTGTAGGCCTCTCATAATCTTACTTCCACTGCAAAGTGGTTACAATTTGTCATGCCATGATTGTCCAGCTGAAGTTTTCCCACTTTTAACTGCCTACATGCTGTCAGTTGGATTTCTCATCAGTCTAGAATAGAAGATGATATGATTGACAGGAATTTTGGGAGTTAATTATGGGCATTTTTTTAATAGCAAATGCTTATTAATTCATTTTACAAATATAATACAGATGGAAATATTGTGGGTTCACTTCTCCATTAATCATCTCTGATATTAATGATTTAAAAGGAGTCGGGCCTGCTCAGTGCCTAATGAGCCAATATGTGCTCCGAAACAAGCTTGCAATGGACTTGATAAAGAATGTTGCAGAGTTTTAATATCTATGGTGGCTTTTGGTTGAGTGGTCCATCTTGTAATTTTTTTATATAACCAGTAAGCCTGCAGAGGGCAGAGCACAAAAACTTTGGTACAGTTTATGGTATCATTTTTAATGTTTTCAATATGAGCATAAAAATTGGTGAGTTTCATAAACACAACTATTGCTTGGTCACTTGACCTACTGTACTACGGGAATTGTTTTTCTTCAGGCCTACCCTAATTGTATTCATGGATAGCAATACTTAGATGAGTGAGTCTACCATATAATACTTTATTTTTTTCAGGGATGGGTCTTAAGATTTGTTCAGGAACATGTGGTTGAAATATACTATATGATTGAGGAAAGGAGATTTAAAGACACATTGGCCTAATTACCTAAAATCAAGATGGTAAGGTAAACAGGAATACTAGTGTGAAGGAAATGGGAGTGAAGATGTTATCATTTCCTAATAGTGATTAATGTAGCATTATAAGGGTAGTGAAGTGGCTTTAAGAAGTATGTTATAATATTGTTAAAAAATGTGTTTTCTTTGATGCCACTTTTATTGATTTGTACCAATGGATGAAACATCAACAGAAAGAATGTTGGTGGGGACATTATGAGGAAGGCAGCATTCATGATTAGTTAAGATAACTATAATAAGAGCAATGTGCCGTGGTTAAGGAAGGGGCTGATTACCTAGTAATGTTGTTTATCTTGTTTTCTGAAAAATCCCACAGTAGTCATCCCAGGAGTTGGTTCAACAGTATGACGTACATTTGTATATGCAATTCAAAATATAGGGCGTGGCAAGCATTCGATTATATAATGATAGGATTAATTCACCTGTGCTGATTCTTATAGTGCGCGAACTTTCTGAGAAAGGAGCTGATCTCTGCACCCTTATTTATGAATTTCGCATACAGCAGGGCACAAGGAGTTCTCCAACGTCCCTTCTAAACCAGCCTTGGGCTGATTATCAAGGTCGTGTATATGGGAGTCAGTCCCTTTCCCTATGGCCCATAAAATGAATCATCTGTTTATTGATTTACATTAGCTGTCATTTTAATTAGTTTTATTACCATAGAAAAATCATTCGCATTAAATGATTGCTTCAAAAGTTATCCTTGACCATTCTGTAAATGCGTGCGAGGATGTTGAAAATCCCTCTGCGTTAATACATGACCAATCGGGCAACATCGCAGTAACAGAAGAAGGTCGTGCCCGTCCATGAATGTGACGTTTGTCTGCAGTAATATCGTAATCAAGTTTTGTTCCTTGCTATATTGCATACAATAATATATTTCAACTACTTTGTTGCATAGCTCTTCTTAGCAATGGATCAGGATGATAACGTACATCCCCCTACGTTAGAAGAACAAACCCCAGAATTTTTATCATCCTTTCTAAATTCGGGTAACAGACCTTGGGTGTACCTTATTCATGATTTCGGGCCTACATAAGTCATATGTGTTATATTTTGTAGACGTACATTAATTTATAACGGCCGCTTGATTTCAGGCTCGAATTTTCTCTCTGATTATGGCTGGTATGTTGTGATATTAGCTTCGGTGGCTTACTATGTATGGACAAAGAAAGCAAAATATGTTTACGGCCAGTGGAAGAAGCAGATGGATGAGAAAGATTACGCAGCCAAATACCACAAAGGTGATTTTTTTTGGGAATATGAGGTGCTTCGTCGCACATTTGATTTGCAATGTCGTAGTGACGTTAAAATACTGCGGAAAAGGTTATGACAAATTAATTGTTTTGTTGCAGATCCTTCCCTTTTCCAGTCTATACAGGAAACGATGGAAGCTAACCGTCGAAAAATGCAGGAAGAATTAGAAATCAAGGCAAAGCAATATATGGAAAAGCAGAAAGAGGTAATTTTGTGCAATTGAAAGAAAATGGATTTGTTTGTCTTAAAAGTTAAATAATACGCTCTTTTATGCTTCTATCACAAATCGCGAAGAAATTTGTATACGTAACAGATATTAAAAATAAAACATGAGATAGTTGTATACGTTTTGCTATTGAAGAAAGAGGGAAGATTATTGAGTTGGATTGATAGTCCATAGTTGTTTTAAGGATTGAAGGTGAAATTTAGGTTTGCTTGTAATTTTGGTTTTAGGAAATGACAAAGTATTCGTGAAGTAATTTGAGTGTTGGTATAAGACCAGGAAGAAGCAAGCTGTTTCTTTCTTTTCATGTCCTTCAAATGTTAAACCTTGTTTAATGGATCCTGATAGGTTAAAGTCACCTTCTCTTAGGTGAACTTACAAATCATTGTGTTGAGAGACAAATGGCTATGACTTGAATGAATAATCCTGGTAAGAGTAGAGGTACTGAAATTCAGTTTGATGTCATGCTTTGCTTTAGTATGATCTTCCAGTTTTCAAGATTAACACTTTAATTTAGAGTTGTGTGCTTGTAAATTTTCACCGAAAGGACATAAATATTCTGGCTTTTATCAGAGTACTTGGCCTTTGAGCAAAGAAATTCACTTTCATTTCTAATGTAGAAACCCTTCTTGAAAACAAAATTGTGCATTAAATTTATTCAATTTTTTAAGGTCGAATGTTGTTGAAAAATACCATGTAATCTTTTCTGTTCATGAAGTGATGTTATATTATTGATTCCCTGGTTGGTCATAGGCATGTTGGGGTCAGCTTAAAATGGTAGGGACTTCTCTTGTCCAATACAGCCCCTGAATCCACATGAGGGGCATTCCTAAATAGAAAATTTAGAGGAGAGATCAGTGTAATATCCAATTAGTGCAGCAGTGGGGAAGACAAAAGAGAGGGTAATTGGAGAGACGAAATTTCACTCAAGGTACCGTAATTCTGTAAAACTAAATTGTAAGTTAATCGGAGGAAAAATTATTCTTTAGGACAGAATAAAGGGAATTTAGAGTGTGCAAGAATAAAATTTTTTTGTAATATTAGGTTTAAAAGTATTTAGTTCTATATTAGGCAGGGGTTAGCAGTTAGATACTGCTTGGTCCTGGGGTTCGTCAGAAGCATATCCTTCTAGGTATGAACTACAATTAATAATAATAATCCTTGCCATCATTAAAATTACCAATCATTAATAAATAACCCAGTGGGATTATATATGTGTGCATTTTTGCAACTGTAATACTTGGGTACAGATTTTGACTGGTCTTTCTTGTGGTTCCACCTTATCTAATCAATCATGAATTAATCTATGCGGTGCACATCAAGTATCATTGCTCCTTTCAGAAGAGCTCCTAGTGTCATCAGAATATGCTATCTCTTAAAATAAGAGAAAAGAGGTATCACGATTCTTATTTGGGGTGTCATGTGGAGAGCACTTCAAGTGAAGAACTCCATCCGTTGGATGGGATTCTAAGCTGTATGACCCTTTGGTACCTTTCATTAAGAGTAGGTTGAATCCAATGTTGGGTTTCTGTCCATCCTTCCCCCATTTCCTGGAAATTCAACCTCTGATAAGTTATTCATCTTACCCTAATATTTCAGATGACCTTAGCTTAGTTTGTCTCCTATAAGAACTACTGCGTACTAATTGTAGTCATTGGGAAGGACTTACATACGTCCAAAAAATCATGAGGGGATTTCACAATACCTATCATAATAATTGTTTTGTAGTGCTTTGTAACATTCTGTTAATGTTAAAAACATTGCATGTTACAGATGGAAGAGGCTCGTCGCCTTGAAAGGATAGCTGATTGGGAACGACATGAAAAGGGACTTGGCTATAGATCAAAATTTAAGGTCAAGGAAGAGGACTCTGGGCCATCAAGTCAGAAGACTGTGAAACCCAATCTCAGACCAGGTGAGATATTGATTTTTCAAATTCCATAATTATTGGGCACTTCTTAACGAAAATGATTAATTACAGGCCCACCAATATGGAAATGCCACACTGATTTAAAGAAAGCAAACACTGATGTAGATTCACTATGTGGGTTCTTTTAATTTGAGATGCTTATTTTATGCTATGAATCTAAATAGTTAATTATGGAAATCATGTGTATTATTTGCTGTATTATCAGGTAAGATAATAATATTTTTTATTTATCCAAGGAGTGGTGTAAAACAGCAACAAAGGACACATCATAAAGAAAATAGGAATTCAGAAAGGCATACATATGCAGAAAAAATACTCATTTGGATCATTTTTACATACAAGTAGATCATATTTTGCCTAGGCTATATTTTACACATGCATGCCTCATTTTGTAATGAAATGAATTCAGTCACACTATAATAAGTTTTCCCAGGAATATTTTTGTCTTTTAAATGAAGTTATGTCTTTGTATTTCTGAGGTAATTTATTGTACAGGTTTAGTCCCATTGACTGTGGCTTGCAGCTTTGGTTCGATCATCTATGAGATGCAGGTTTGACTGGGTTTCGGTATGGTGACTGTGATGGTGAAAATTTGTATATAATTCTGACAAGTTTTGTTTCGTATATGTTAGTAGGTAAAGAATCAATATGGATGGAAATGCTAGAAAACCAAAACTTTAAAAGATTGGATGGGTAGATAAAATTGGAGGCTTATATGCAATTATGTGACTTGCCTTCTTTTGCGAGGATCGAGATGGGGTGGAGGCTAACTTACAGGCTTCCCACTGCGAAGGCTCAGGTTCAAATCCTGGATGCAACAAATATTTTCAGAGGCATCCCGATCCCTACTTGAAGTGTTTCGTGGAGAGCACTTTGAGTGAGCACGATGTCCGTCGAATGGAACTTTAAGATGCGGACCCCTTGTTGTCTCTCGACAATAGTAGGTATATGCTGATGCCGGGTTTCTCTCCACCCTTCCTTTACCACCCATCCATAATGGCGTAAATGACCTTAGCTGTTGGTTGCCTCCCTAACAAAACCAGCCTTCTTTTGCTGTTTAAATGTGGCTCGGGAGAAAGGAGGTGAGCCCCAAAGAATGATACTGCACGTGATATAGGAGTAGATAAGGTCATATTAAAACATTAATAGCATATCTTTGTTCACTTTTCTGCAAAGTTCTTTGGAGGAAACATGATAAACATAATTTCCCTGAAAGGCAAAAAAAGGAAAGAAGGAAATATGGGTCTCCCATGTCAAGTATGAGTCCAAATGGATGCCAAGAAATTTTGTGGTTGTGATTAATTCTATATTTTGACTATTCACTGTTTTTGGGGCCCTGGGTTCAGATAGTTTGATAGAAAAATGTATTGCCTGGAATTTTTCATAATTCTGTTTGACTAATTTCTTTGTACCAGCATGTTGCCGGCTGTAATGCTGATTTATTCTTCAAAGTTAATTCAATAATGGAGTTTGCAGAAACTAATAAATTGTTATCGTCAGCAAACAAATTATTTTAATCCATTTACTTTCATTAAAATTATGGGTTGGTCAATGATATATTTAATTTTTCTTTTATATTTGATTTCTGATTTAGCTAATGCCCCATTTCCATAGTCTCTCTTTTTGGTAAAAATTTTTGAGCTATAATGAAAGATCAAATATATGATTTTTGGAGTCAAATAACTTGTTTTCCAAATTACAGTATGGCTTTCAATCTGGGAATTCTACAATTATGGCTGTTGAATCCATAGTTAATGACATCATTAATGCATTTGAAGAGAGGGACTCTGTGACACTGTGATTTTAGTAAGGCTTTTGACTGTGTTAATGATTCAATATTACTTTCAAAGCTAGAATATTATGCTATCAAAGGAGTTGAACTGAAACTAATGAAGTCATATCTGGCAGTTTGCCACCAATAGGTTGAACTTGATGGGTGTCAATCTTCAGCTCTTAAAATAACTTGTGGTGTGGTACACCCAACTGGCCCAGTACTCATCATCATGATTAATGATTTGTCTTTTAATTTGAAATCTAAATCAGTTTTATATGCTGCCAAAACCCCTTGTGTAAAAAAAATATCAACACGTAGAAGATGCAATGGCACTATCTAGTGATTTCAATGCAACAATTTCAGAGTGTAAAAATCATACGCCTTGACCAGGATTTGACTGCGGATCCCTCGATGTCTGGCTGAGTGCGTTGGTCAGTTAAGCTATCTAGGCATCTTCTTAAACTCTGAAATTTTAGGCATTCGTAGTCATGTGCGACGCGCCATAGTCCACGAGGTTAAAGCCAATTTGAAACACAGGCTGTTTATACCTTAGACAAATTTCAAGAAACTGCGGGAGATGCCGCAACAGTAACTTTTAATGGATTCATCCGCTAACATGCATTTCAATGCAACAATTTCAGAGTGTAAGTCATATGCCTTGACTGGGATTCAAACCCATATGCCTTGATGTCCGGCTGAGTGCTTTAGCCAGTGAAGCTATCTAGGCATCCTCTTAAACTCTGAAATTTTTGGGCTTTTAAAGGAACAAGATGTTGTGATGAAATACCGTATATACAATGTCACAGGCATTCAGAAAAAGAAGCGGCAATGAAGGATCATTCTTCATCATGATAATGAAAGCTCTCACAGATCGGCTAAAACAACTACCTATTTGACTGGCCAAAACGTTGAATTAATGAGCCATCCTCCGTACAGCCCTTATTTAACACTGAATGACTTCTTTTTATTCCTGTTTATCAAGAAAAAATTGCTTGGCCAAAGTTTTTCAGCACCTGAAGAAGCCGTTGATGCAATCGAAAACCATGTTTTGGGGGTACATCAATTGAAGTGGAAAAAAAAAAAATTATGAAAATTGGTTCAACAGGATGCAAAAGTGAATTGATTACACAGGCCAACAGTGGTTTTGGTGCCGGAGCTTTTAATGATGATTTAAAGAACAATTGGGGTGCTGAATCCAATTATTACACTAGTTTTTTCCTATCAGCTATAGTTTTCAAGATATAGATATGTTCTACTGTTTCAGGCTTCACTTCGTGGAAGTATTTAATATCCATACCAAAAAAAGGAAAGAAATATTTGTACTTTTCCACAGATTTTATTAGATGGTACAACGCGTTTCACCGACTTGCGGCATCATCAGGTACAAGTTTGCTACACAGACAGTGGCAGAATGTATACCCTCAGGACTGAGTGGGGGCGGGGAGGGGCGGAGGGGCCTGAGAGGGGTGGGGGTCCTCAGGTTCGTTGAGGGGTTGTTTTGACCATTTCCGGGCTAGTTTCTCAGAGAGGAGTGGGGAGGGGTATGGGAACAATTGCTCATTACAAAGGGTCGTGTTAGGGTTTGCTAAGTGCCTTCTTATCTCTAATTGCTTGAGAGCGTCCATTTTTAATCCTTTTGGGAGTATGTGTAATATCTCCGGGACGAAGTCACTGCTGTGGTCGAATTCCAGTAAATGCTTGGCGAAGAGAGAGTTGGTGTTCTGATTTTTGTGACACCTCGCGTGTTCCTTGACTCGTACCTTGATGTTCCTACCTGTCTGGCCGACATAAACGCTATTGCAATCGTCGCATTTCAGTTTGTAAATGCCTGATTTGTGAAGATTGTCCTGGGTGTCTTTTCCATTGGCTAGGAGTAGGAGTAGGAATAAAATCTGTGGAAAAGTACAAATATTTCTTTCCTTTTTTTGGTATGGATATAGATATGTTGTTACTTACGTAAAAAAATCTTCTACATGATGATATGGGAATATTATATTAATAATAAAACCCACTAAATATAAAGACTTGATTTATTTCTAGAGTTGTTAAATCACCCACAAACACAACAGAATTTTACAATACAATTGAACACAAATACTAAAATTTTTTACTGTAATAAAACGAATTGAAAAGAAAAAAATACATAAAAACATCACTCAACACATCGGAAGCTTCTTTTGCACGATTTTCTTGAGTGCACTTTGTTCAAACAGTCTCGTTTTAAGCACCAGGAGTAATCTGCCATCATATGGTTATCCCATCTTCCTTGGTAGCGAGCTTCCATTGTTTTTATATCCTGGTGAAATCTTTCACCTTGTTCTTCACTTGTCTCCTAAATTTCCAAGAAAATTGTCTAAGTGGCTGTGTAGGTAGTGAACTTTTGTGCTCATATTACATCCAAGTGATTTGAAGTTACTGAGCATAATGTTTACCAGCTCGAGACTTACCAACTAGAAACTTACCAATTAAGATTTGACATCCATTACTATGCCATTGGATAAATGGCAAACTTGAATACTAGTTATTTGTGGACTGTACTTGTACTTACTACTCGTTTCATAACATGAACATTTGTTTGTATGTCTGACTGCCAAGTCTGTTGAAATCAGACTGTATACTGAATGTTAAGAATATGAGTTTATATCTAGCTACTTGAAATGCACTTTATTCAATTGATTAAATTTTTTAGACATTCTTCATCACATTTAAGAATTTATATTTTCATGTTATGTCCTATTTATGCTGACAATATTTATTACGGTGGTACCATTTCAAAATGAATAATGCATATATTTTTACTATTATATTTCATATATTTTTACTATTATATTTTATATTTAAAAAAGTATTGGGTTAAGGAAGAAGACCTGACTTACTCCAAGGATTGGGACTTGCATTTAGTTGCGTATTCAATACTAATGACTGATATAGTGACAGCATCATAACAATTTTTTAAATAGGGCTGAATTCACAGCCTAGGTACCCATATTATTCCAAAACATTGCAATATTTTAACAAGAATTCAATGATCTATTGAGTCAAAGGCTTTGGTGAGGTCTAAGAAAAGGCCAAACCTCTCCTCCTTACTATGAAAAGAGATTGAAATGATGTTTGATGGCCACACCAGAGGCTGAAATGGTGGACCCCTTATCAAGGAACCCATGTTGATGATATGAATATAAAATAATTTGAATTAAGTAATATGAGTATATTAATGAAACAAAGGTTATGCAATATTCCAGAAAGGAAAAGGGTAAGCTTAACATTAAAATAGGAGGGCAAAAACTAGAGCAGGTAGAACATTGTATCTCGGAAGTGTTTTGGACCATGATTGTCAAAATAGTAATAAGGAGAAGAATTGCGGTAGGCAAAGAGGCTTTCACAATGAGGAGGGAGTTGATGATGGAGACGTTGAGTAAGGATGTTAAGAAAAGAGTCATAAAAACTTTGATATGGAGCGTAGCTATGTACGGCACGGAAACGTGGTCGCTGAAGCAGGAGGATAGACGTAGATTGGAGGCTTTTGAAATGTGGGTGTGGAGAAGAATGGAGAAGGTGAAACGTACCGAAAGGAAAACAAATGAGGAAGTACTGGATATGGTGGGTGAGGAGAGGGGTTTGTTGAGAGAAATCCTATGGAGGCAGGAGAAATGGATGAAGGGCACATTGATTGGAGATGGGATGTTGGAGACTGTAATAGAGGGGAGAATGTTAGGCAAATGAGGAAAGGGCAGTAACAGGATATGGATGATGGACGGGATGAAGGGAGGAAGGAAGTAGCAGAGATGTAGAGTAGGTTGCTGGATTGTGTTTTGTTAGGAGTCACAAATTTTTATTTGGTAGTTATATCCATCCAAAAACCTACCTTAACCGGTAGATTGCCTTACAAAAAAATGAGTATTTAAATATATTTTTTCAAATATTTTAGTGAAGACTGATTTTATTGCAATTGGTCTGTAATTATTGAAGTTGATCTTGCTTCTTTGTTTGTTTTTACGGGAGTAACCCCAAAAGTAAGGTCTTCAATTTTTTTGAATTAGAAAAAACCATTCGTTTTCTATGATATATGCATCATTTTAAAGATTGATCAACCATCTATTTTTCTACATAATTGCCATTTCGCTGGGATGCTCTGTCTAGGACTGGCAGCTGTTGAGAATGGAGCTCCCATTGAATGTTTCTGCCAAGTGTGATGTTCGCGCAGTTATTCAGTTTTTGAAATTCATTGCCAGTTGATGGAAGAGTATGGACAATTGTGCATGGTTGTCAAAAACGTTCACAAGTGGTGTAGAGAGCTTACATCCGGTCATACTGAAATTCACAATGAATAAAGGAGCGGGAGACCGTCACTTTCTTACGAGAGGCGAAGGTTGAGGAAACTATGTGCAATGATTGGCGGATCACGCTGGATAAACTCTGCATTTTGGTTCCTGATGTTTGTCGAAGCACCATTCACAGGATTTTAATGAAAAAGTTGTAATATTGGAAGGTGTGTGTAAGATGGGTTCCGTGAATGCTGGCTGAAGACCACAAACGGCAACGAGTTGATTCTTCACGTGAATTTCATGTGACTTTGGTTGAGACATTGTGAACCACCCACCCTATAATCCGGACTTGGCCCCCAGCGACTTTCACCTGTTCCCTAAGTTGAAGAACATTTGGCCGGAGGACGATTCAGCTCCAACAAAAGGGTGAAAGGTTAAGTTCAACGTTTCCTCAAGGACATGGCAGTGAGCTGGTGCGACATGGGCATACAAAAACTGTCATAATGTTTGCAAAAATTCAATGACCAAAATGGCGATTATGTAGAAAAATAGATGGTTGATCAATCTTTGAAATGATGTATATATCATAGAAAATAAGTGGTTGTTTTCTATTTCTAAAAAATTGGAGACCTTACTTTTGGGGTTACCATCGTATTAATAGGAATGGCTTTTCAAATTTCAAAAGATGTTGGGAAAATGTCTTGGAAGAGGGATGTATTAATTTAAAAAAGCAGGCTTTCTATGATGAAAGTGTAATATAGTTATTGGGATGTATAAGATATATTGAAAAAAATGTGAGATTTTAGTGAGGCATGTACATTTGTTTTCATTATTCTTAGTGGACTTCAAATGCTGTCCTTAATTCTTTACGCCTTCCTAAATAAATGTGGTAATTTATAATATTAAAATTTTGATGTGTTTCACATGATTAAATGCACCATTAAGGAAAAATAAAAATTGTATTTATACTTTTTTAAAGAATTTTTTTTCTTTTACATATATGAACCATAATTAAGTCACAGTGAGCAATATATGTTATTGTGATGTAGTCATACATGGCTTTGGATATGTTGTTTTATTTTCATGATCATTTAATATTAGTTTTTAATGCTAAGAGATCATGTTTTCCCAAAAAACTGCCCTTTATAAAAATAACATTCTTAATGGCATATTTTTCTCTTGCTAATTTATTTTGCTTTTCTATCATTTGAAGAATACAATCCGTTGATGGGATCTGGAGGATCATCAGGCTACAGGCCTCCAAAGCGAAGTTGCTGTTCTGGTGGAGGATGTGGTTGAATTATGTTATAATTATTGGCTGGAGTTACATGGAGAATAATGGTTCAACTATCTACTGTGAGAAAATGAGGTGTTGATAACTATATTTTATTTTTTTTATGTAACATTTACAACAAGATGTATATTAAATTCAATATTGTGCTTGAATTTGTATATGTTTTCCAATTTATTAGATATTTCTGTGATATAAGTGTGTAGTCAAAAAGATTTAATTGAAAATAAGCAATGGAGGAGGATTGATATTTCTATTTTCCTTCCAATGGAATACAACCTTAATATGGTGGAAGGGCTTCCTTGACATAGTGGAAGGGATAATCCCTAGAACTAATGATATAATTGCTCCTGGTAGGGTCTCCCCATAAGTCAATGAAATGTAGGTGTCAAATTCCTGAAGACATTACATAAAAAACTAAGGGAAATAGAAAATTTGTCATCATTTAAATCTAAACTTTATTAGTTCCTTTGAGAACGTCAATTCAATTCTGTGGATGAATTTGTGTCTCTCTATGTTGACAAATAATTTTATTCTTATGTATACTGTTACTGGTCCTGTTTTATGTTTTATTTGTGACTACCATTTGTTTTCAAACTCCAATTGTATTTGTGTCTGTTGGGAATATTTGCAATCAATGTGACATGTTCCATATACATGTCTCAAACATGTCTTTTAGGAACCAATATACATCAATCAAGGTTAGGTGTAGGATAAAAGGTAGTCTGCTTGGCAAATGTTCCTCAGCAAGTCAGCTGCAGAGGCATTATTACAGTGGGTCAGCCATTTGGTGATGGTGTTTCGTAAAATCACTGCCGAGCAATGTAACAAGAAACCACCTCAATCAATTATTCCATGAAACAAAGATGGACAAAGATTTGTTTATTAACCTTGGCAACTATAGGTTTTGCCCAATGGACTTTGTGTTGTACCCAGGAGTGTGGGAGGCAAGGCTGTTGACACTTCACAAAATCCTGGAAAAGTGAAATCAATAGAGATACATGAGAATTAAATCATTTAGAATAGGAACATGGAATGTTAGGATGATATTGAGGGCAGGGAAATCAGAAAATATAAAATGGGAGATGGAGAGAGGGAATAGAGGGCTGTGTGAGGTGATGTGGATGGATGGTGGGGATTATTGCAGAGTAATATTTAATAGGGAAGAGAGCAAGTGAGTGGTGGTAATTCTATTAAACAAAAAGGTTGGAAGAAGGATTGTAAGCTGAGATTGGACAAGTGATTGAATATTATTAGTAGAAGTAAAAGCTGAAGCAACAAACTTGGTTGTTCAACCCTACATTCCTACAAGCAGTCATAAGGAGGAAGAGTTAGATAGGATATATCATCAATTATAGGAAATAGATGAGGTTCGTAGAAGGAAATGAACAAATAATGAACACTTAATGTGAATAATGCAATGTATACATGGGCATGGGGATAACCCAAACAATCTGTGATACAGAACTTCCCAGAAGCAGTATGAAACGTTCATCAAACAGATGTTGCAGAAGCCTTAAGAATTATAATACCTTCATAGGGTAAGAGCCAAATGAAAGATAGACCACACACTCTCTGTTCCTTGGTAAAGTGGTTGGAATGGCTTATGTTTCTAGTCTGGCAGCAATTAATTTGATCGTGTCAAATTGATGAACACTTGAGGAAGGCAATAGGAAACCACCTTGGTTATCGTTTTAAATGAATATACTTTGTAACTTCCACACAATTTTTATTAATACTACCAGTTTCAACGAGTTGAAAGCTTAAAATTTGAATAATAAAAATTGAAGAATAAAAATTGTGTGGAAGTTACAAAGTATATTCATTTAAAACGAACATGAACCTCCACAAAGTTGAGCCTGAGGCCATAGAATTCACCTTGGTTATCTTTCTCATGGCAATATTAATGGTGACCAATAACTTTTTAATGACAGAAAAATATCAGAAAATACAAAGATCTATTGAGTTAAATTTATGTGCGATATAATGCTGTATTCCATATCAGTATTCACAAATCTCGTCTTTGTTTCTTAGTAGAGTCCTTATCATCATCATAAGTTATATCATCATTCCTTCATCATTATAAGTTTCCTTTGTTGGTGCAATTCTTCTCCTTACGTCTTTACAACTGTAGGTAGTTTTTTGTTATTACCATTGTAGAAATATATGAATAGTACCAACTACTCTGAATATTCTGCTTCTAATTCACACTGATATATAATGCACCTAATAGTGACTTAAACCTAATGGCCCTTTAGAGCTCCAAATCATCCAAAATCTGTCTGTCTGATAACTTCCTACTTTCATTACTGCACCAAGTTTTGTATCTCTTTTACTGTTTTCCCTGCATACCACTGGAAAGTAAATGACAGTAAAAACCTTCTTTCTTCCTAATCTGTCATAGCCCATCTTGATTCTTTATCCACTGGTCCCACTTGTATAGTTGGGTATTAATGAGGGTATGAAAAAATTGTCCACCCTTTTGCCTAGCCTTTATTCTGCAGTACTTTTGCTAAAATTTTCAACTCCATTCTGTTGAAAAGTTCCTATCAGAAATTGCAAAGCAATTGAGAGAGGTTTTGAAAAGGTGAAAGGACTTCTGTCAAGAAGTAGAATTCCAATAGAACTGAGAAAGAGATATGCTAAATGCTTTTTTTGGAATGTGTCTTTTGGTAGCAAAACATGGATGGTTAAAAAGAAAGGTGAGACGTACTTGAAATATGGTTGTGGAGAAGAATGCTTTTGATAAAGAGGACTGATAGACTGAGGAATGAGGAAGTAATTATGAGAATAAGAGAGGGAAGAAAACTGTTGAGAGAAATAATTAAGAAAGGCATCTTGGCCAATAAATTATGCCGAAATTGCTTAGTGGGAAGAGTCATAGTGAGAAAAATTGAAGGAAAGAAAGGAAGGGGAAAAATAAGGTTTGAAATGCTTAAGATAAGAAATGGCAGAAGTTATAGGACAATGAAAGATGTTGCTCAGGACTGAGGGCATTACAGGACATCCAGTTGAAATCTGTTGAAAGGCAGTGCTACTGGAGAGAGAAAGATGGGTCCTAAATTATTGTCTTCCTGACACCACTCTTCCTAATGTGTACAACTAGCTTCCTTCTTCTTCTAAGTGTTTTGTCAAGTTTCCTTCAACCCAATCTTCAAAGTGGTTCTTAATTTGTTATTCTGTTAATCTATGTTAGTTTTCTTATTCTTATATGTTACCATATTTCCTGTGCTTTTAATCTAATTATTTCAGTTACTCCTGTCCTGCATATTTTTCAGCTGTTGAATGTTAAATTCCAAATATAAGTTTTTATGACCCACTTCCTCGTACATGGCCTAGTACTTTTTGATATTAGTGGTTGTATCTTCTGGTGGAATATCTTCATCTTTTATTCTAAACCTCTTACTATCTTTTTTGTTTCTTCATCACTGGTAATGCCTTAATGGTTCAATAACCATATTCTTTCACTTGTTGCAGTAACTCTCTCAGCAGTATTATTTGAAAATTATCTCCCTATCATCTTTAATCTCACCTCCCATCTATCTTTAACTTATCAGAATGGCCTGCATGGTCTGATGACCCGTAGAACTAGTGGAATAATGATAATTCCTTTTGGTAGGCACACTCAAAGTTGAACAATATGTCCCAGATAAGAGTTCCAGTGTCAATGTGGACCCATCTCACAGGGGTAGGTGCTGTGCCTGGCAGTAGGGGAGACAGTGGCTTATATGGCTCTTATGCTTGGAGCAATTCATATTGATAAATTCAAAGCTTAATAAACTGATATGCCCAAGGGAGTGAGGATAAAGTGAGGGACATTGGGTATCAAGGGAAAAGCAAGAATTGGATTAGGGGAAGTTGGAGCTAGGAACCTGCTGATTTACCGACCAGAAAAACCTATGATGGGCTACGTGATTATGTACTTCTCACAATTGGGTTTCTTAGCTCTGTCATG
Organism: Hetaerina titia; assembly: GCA_037158775.1. Taxonomy (NCBI): domain Eukaryota; kingdom Metazoa; phylum Arthropoda; class Insecta; order Odonata; family Calopterygidae; genus Hetaerina; species Hetaerina titia. The sequence continues at coordinate 116,062,163 of CM073770.1, read as the reverse complement.
CACTGTTGTCAGAAAATCCCTTGCCTATATGTGACCAAAAGTTTTTAGTTAACTATGCCCTATTCCTTTTCCAGGTAGGGATTAACATGCACCGGCTACCCAGTCATCTATTTTAATGCATATTTTATGATCTCCCTTCCAATATCAGTTAACTGTGACAGAGTCGGGTACTTTGTAACTTTAAGTTTCATATACAGGAGGACAAGAGTAATGGGTATTCATGGGGTTCATCAAAGAAAAATCTTTTGATCAGTTGGTCATTCTATATTACCAGTGTTAAGGGTGGCTCCTTTACTGGAAGCCAACCAGAATGCCAGAGAAACTTTTTCTTTCATAAACATTACACCCAGATAAAATCTTGTGCAGAGATATCTTTATCAACATTAAGAAAAGATATAAGGTTTTTATTGGCAAACTTATTTCATTTTCCTAATTAATTGCATCATGCTAAATCCTGCATACTTCTTATGGCTCTGTCATATTCAAATTATTTTGTGCATGGTCTTCTGTTTCTGAGACTTCCAATATTTCTTGTCTTGAGAATCTCTTTGGCCGCATTCATTCATGAATTTCTTGGCTTACCTCTCACTCAAACCATTTACATACTCTTCTCTCATCCACTTGATGAGTTTACTCTTATCCGTTCTTTCATCATGAACAAACCAGCATGGCACTCTTTTATGTTTGTTATATTACCAGTGCAACCACTTGAAATCTCTTCTTTCTTCTCTTTATCTTCATACTTCAGCCTACCTCTAGAATTTTGACTATAGATTCCTCTAGATTCTCTTATCCATGAAATTAACTCAGCATTTATATGTAATTATTCTGGCAAACTAAAGTTTCGATTCAATACAGTAATCTACATCTACATAAGTACCCTGCGAGCCACCAAAAAGGTGTGTGGCAGGGGGTGTAGCACCATGAGGGAAGGGTAAGGGTTGAGGGGGTTGGGAGTTAGGTGAGGAAAGGTGGGGGGAACCTGTAGGGAAAAAAAAATATATATATATATATACACACATACATATATATACATACATACATACACACATGTATACACATCCTCGCGAAGTCCCTAACCTGTACGTTAATACTTATTGTAATGAACTAAGTCCTGGGGAATTTCGACTACGAGCATTCTGGTCCCTTATCGTTCTTGGAAAAAATGACATTTTAAACCTGTCAGTCTTGCAGTCTATCTCTCTAGTCTTATATTCGTGATCCCTTCGACCGTAATACGTTGGGGTTCGTATTATATCCTTGATGTCATCGGAAAAGGGCCCATCTTTAAATGTTTTTAATAAGTTTAATCTATATTGGAAACGCCACTGTGTAAGAGAATCCCAACCTAAATTGTCTAGCAAAGTTGATACGCTGCTGAGTTGGTCATAACAATGTTTGACAAATCTAGCCCCCCTCCGCTGAACTCGATCTAATTCCGAAACCAAATTTATGTTATGAGGATCCCATATACTGGCAGCATACTCTAGGTGGGGCCTGACCAAGGCAAGGAAACATCGTTCTTTCACCTTTTCGTCGCATTTACCTAGCACTCTTTTCACAAATCCCAATTTTTTATTAGCACGACTGCAATGTGAGAAGCAATTCCCTTTCATATAGCCTGTACCATTTTTGATGCTTTAGAGAAATACTCATTAAAAATATATTCTTAATTATACTCATACAACCAACAATCTTTCTGTTGGCATTTACACATTTTTAAATCTCTTCACCTTCCAACCCACTTTGAAAAACATTCTACTAACCAACCAGAATCATTCTAAATGTTGATTTGGCATTCTAAACCAGTATACAAAATTATTTACTTGTTAAGTTTTATCAGCAGTATTTATTAACAATATTTATTTTGGATGCATTTATCCAAAAATTTTTCTGGCATCTCATTAAAGCTCTCTAAGAGCTCCTGAATTCTGGATTTGGATTCCTAGATTCTGGATTAATGCTTAATTGAGATCTGGAATACACTTAGGTCTAAACTGTGATGATGATGATTCTTTTAAAACCTTCCTCAACTTTCCTATATCTAACCTGTCATGTGCTTTCACCTAATCAACATATGAACAAAAAAATTCTCCAGTGCATTGCCAATTCTTAGTAAAATTTCTTTGTAAAATTTTCTTTGCAAAAATAAAAAAATTCTGTACTTATTTGCTGAAGTGGGAATAAATTAAACATTTTGGTAATACTTCATTACACTTCTTAAAATTTGACCAAGGTCGAATTCCATTCTTTTTCCATCAGTACTTTACCAAACACACTCCTCAGTAGGCTCAACCGACAATTTTCACAGTTGGACAGTGTTAACATTCCATCTTAATCTCCTCTATGCTTAAGTAATTATTAGGTATATGGCTGAAACCTTGTTTTTGTACAACTTAAGTTTGCAAGCACAAATTAATTCCCACGATAAAGCCATTGGTAATTTTTACAAACATCACTCACACTTTGCGATATATTTTCTCTTTCTACCTAATTTGTGTTCAGCATATCCTTGGGAATGCACTAACACTCAATTCATTTTTACGTTCACTTTTGCCATCAGCCTTTTTTTACTCAAAATTGCTTTTTTCCTTGAAGGTTTCTTGCTGCCCACTTTCTGGCCAGGTATAATTTTGAAACTACCAAATAGTGTCCCTTTGATCATTCAACACCTCTCATTGCCCTTGTGTTAATCCTTCTCAATCTTGTATTTAACAAAATTCGGTGATACACTTGGTCAAACCTTCAAGGGCATCAACTCTTTAAGTACATAAAAAATATACCTGTGCTCAACTCATATATTTGAAGGAAGTAATACTTTTTCATACTCATTTTAATAATGGTTTCGTAATTATCATTGATTTGGATTACCTTAGGTTATTATTATTGGTATGCTGCTGGTTAAGGTAAGTTTTGGATTGAGAGCCTACACAATGGTAGAATAATACATTTTCTTACCTCTCCTAAAAACAATCTGACTCTAGCAAAAGCATCTATTCAATTCTGCATTCTTGGCCCGCCCTTCTAATATGTCTATCGTAATTATATCCCTCCCTCATTTGCCTAACATTTTCCTTTACGAGTATGTTACAGCCTTCAACATCCTATGGCCATTTAAAATGCTCTGCATCCATCTTTCATGCCTCATTTGGATTTCAGCCAGCAATATTCTCTCCTCCTGTACCATGCCTAGCTCTTCCTTGGTTGTTTTCCTTACTATCAATTTCACCTTTCCCATCCTTCTCTGTAGCTATATTACATATACTCTCATGCATGCGTATCAGCATGCTTCAATGACCATGTTTCTAAACCATAGTCCAAATCAATGTTTTCATAAACCTTTTCTTATTATCCTTATTCAATATTTCAGTCATCGATTCCCTGCTCTTTGCAAAAGTTTCTTTGCTAGCTCAATTCTTTTAATGTCGCTACTACTTTCACGATTTTGATCCAGAGCACTTCTGAGACAGGTAAACTGTTCCATCTGCTCTAGTTTTTTCTCTTCTATTTTAATGTTTAACATAGCCTTTCTCTCTCTCGTAAAACAAAAAACCTTTTTTTTTGTATAAGTACGTCAATTCTTACCCCATACCTAACTCACTGATTTACGTGTGAGCTCAGCAATGCTTGTGACATTTTGGCTGATTGGCAAAGTAAAGCTTGATCATATGCAAGCCTAACTAATTTAATGAATTCTAAAACAACTTTCATTCCTGTCTTCAGTTCTTCCAATGCTCTTTAACCAATGCCTCTATATATATATATATATATATATATGTTGAAAAGCACGGTGATGGACACCCCTGTCTCTCCTCTTTTCAACACTACTCAACTCTCCATTCACCACTGCATAGTCTGAGACATGCACTGGTTGTGGGTAAGTCTCCTGTATCTCCACTCTCGTCATATTTTATGCAATACATTCATTTTGTCTACCCAGTTCATTCCATGGAATGCCTTCTCAAAGTCTACGAAACAAATAAATACATCTCGATTGTATTCATGTTTCTCTCTATTGGTGACCTAATTACTGCTATGGCATCATGCATGCCTCTCCCTTTTCTGAACCCAAACTTATTATCCCATAAGTAATCATATGTACTTCTTTGACTCTGATTGATTACCCATAGTATAACTTTAGAGGCATGTCTAACTTATTGTTCTATAGTCCTAACGTTTGGTTACCTTTCTCTATCTGGAATAGGGACTAACACATTCTTCAAGGAAATCTTCCAGCCAAATGCCTTTCTCAAATGCTACAAATTAGTCTAGAAAAGTTTTTTCTCCCATGTTTTCCTAAATCATGAGTTTTTCTGTGAGAATTTTATCCACCCTCATGGCCTTAATTGACTTTGGTTCCCTTAATGCCCTTTCTATCTTGCAATCAAGTGCGCTTGGACCTTTAGCTATCCTCATCAATGTCATATTCTCTTTTTATGCCTAAGCTTGTTGGCTTATCATAAGTTCCTCTTTATATTCCTTCCCTCTGTCTTGAATATTTCTTGGTTCAATTGACAAATTTCCTGACCTATCATTTTTTTACATGGATTGCAAAATTGCTGAAGAAATTAGAAAATCAGTGTTATAGATATGAGGTGAGAATCAATGTAAAAAATGAAAGGTTATACCACTTTTGAGAAAGAAGAAAACTAAGTTAAGCAATATGCAAGTATTGATAACAATTTTTTCCTGATATGTGTGAAGTGCTGCATTCAGATCATCAGTTGAGTGAGCATATGAGCCGTTTACCTATCTTGGTTGTGTTTTAGACCAAAATGGAGCAGCACAGATTAAAATGGACACCCCTGTCTTACTCCTCTTTCTGGCACTGCCCATCCCAGTTCTCCATCTGCCACTTGCACCTAATCAGTCTGAGACGTGTGCAGTTTGCTAATCCCCTCCAATCTACTGCTATTTTCTGTAAAGCATCGATTAATTCTACCACATTCACTCTATCAAATGCCTTTTTGAAGTCTATAAAACAGACAAATACATCCTGATAGTATTATATGTTCCTCTCTATGAGTGACCTCATTACTGCTATGGTATCACACATGCTTCTCCTCTTTCTGAACCCAAACTGATCATCCCCCAAGTAGTCATTTACCCTGATCTCTAGCCTCCTATTGATAATCCTGAGAATCACTTTAGGTGGATGAAAAATAAAACTTTTTGTTCTGTAGTCCTCTCATATTATTGCTGCATTTCCCTTTTTTGGAAAAGGAACTAACAATAATCTTTTCAACCTTTTCGTAAGCCATTAAATTGTTTGGCATGATTGTTGTGTACCCCCACGGCCTTATTTGATTTTAATTCCTTTTCCATCTCTCCATGGAGTTGTTCCGGAAGTAAGCTATCCCATCTACATCATATTTTATTCTTGTTCCAAATGTGTTTGCCATATGGTCAGTCCTCTGTATATTCCTTCCATTTCTCTTGAGTTTCCTCTGGTTCAGCTTTTCGTATTTTTCCTGACTTATCTCTCGTTGTTATAACAGATTTTCCCTTCCTCCTTCGTAATAGGTATTTCCCATTTCTATACAGTTCAGCCATTTCACCTCTCTTTGTAAAGATTACATATCCTCTTCAACTGCGCTTCTTTCGCGCTATTAGTTTCCTGCCTCAGTTTATTATTAAACTGTTAGTACTCCCTTCTATCTAATCCTGAGTTTACATTCTACCATTTCCATCTCTCGATTAACTTTCTAAGCATATCGTTTGTAATCCATGATTTTCTTGTCCTTTTCATGTTCACTTTCCTATAGTTTCGTTTGCGACTTTCGATATATCTTTTTGTTATGTTCCCATTTTTCTCCTATTGCACCCGTCTACCTTTCCTCACCCATGGATTTCTCTAAAGCCTGTTGATACACCTCTTTATTGCCCCGGTTATTGCTTCCTATATTTAATTTCCTCTGCCTTTTTCCCAGTCCTATCCTAGTGAATCTGATGTCATACTTCGTTAGTACTAAATTATAACTGGAATCCCCATCCGCTTCAGAAAACTGTGCGAATTAACAGCGCTGTACCTAAATCTCCGTCGAACGATGCAGTTTCATTTTTATGGTCGATTGAAGCAAAAAGCTTTTTTTATTTCGAAAAATGAAAAAAATGAGTTTCGTGCGGTGATTAAAAATTTTAAAAGGCTTAAAACCGAAAGAGATCCAAGTTGGATGAAATTCGTGGCATATATACTTCTGAGTTTTAGGCTGTTTACAATTGGGTAAATGAATTTAAGCGTCGTGCAGTCACAAATGATGAACATCGTTGGGGACGTCCCGTGGAAGACCTCCAAAATGATTGACAAAATCCACGATGTGTTTTTGAGTGATCGACGAATCAAAATTATTTGAGGCTACAGGCATATCACAGGGTACAGTGTTTTCAATTTTCAACGAAAAATTAGGGCATGGACTAGGGGTGAAAAAAATTCGGCAAGATGGGTACCTCGTTTACTCTTAGTGAAAAATAAGCGTAATCGTGTGGTCGATTCTGAGCCTGGTTTGGTGCTTTCGGTTGCAGCCCTGACAAGTTTCTGCATCGATACATATATGTGGACGAAATATGGATACACTACTTCACTAAAGGGTTTAGAGAACAGCTGAAACAGTGGGTTTCTTAAGGTACCAAAGAAGGCGGTGAAATCCACCGTCAAGGTGATGGCCTCGGTTTTTTGGGATACTCGCGGACTTATCTACTTCGATTATTTGCATGAAGGATATTCGATGAATGGAGAGTATTATGCGTCGTTATTGCGTCGGTTGAGGGTAAAAATAAAAAAAGTCCCAATTTGTCAAAGGAAAAAATCTCTTCCATTAAGGCTATGCACAGTTCATAGACGGCTTCATATTTTTAGCATGAAGTAAAAATATCAATAACCATGAACCCAGTGAATCAAGTACATCACAATTCTAACTCATAAACCTAAAGTAGAAAAATGTTAAGTATGCAGGAGAAAAAAACCTGATGGCATATGTAAAAAGATTGAAGGATATCCAGCTCAGAATAGCTTAGGCTAAGAACCCTAGTAGTAAGTAATATCCATCGGATATCGGAAGTGTTTTTCCAATATCCAGAGAGAATCGTATCCATCTTCAATATCGTGTGGATGTCGGCATGTGTAAAACAAACAAAAAGTAAACGTATAATACAATTTCATTTCCATCCAATGATGCCAATCGTCAATGCCCATAAGAAGTAATATTTAAGATGCTAGTAATACGTAAGAAAACTATCGGAGACGGTGACCCGTGGAATCCAAAATAATGCATTGGCTTAGTGACTCCTATGAACAAAATTATTTAAATTAAGTACCACTTAGTTGAGGAATGTGATTCCACGGTGAATTGTTGCCTATTGACTCATCTTCTTTCTCCATTTACTAAAAATATGCAATTATTCTTTGTTGATTACAACTCTTTTTCTTATGAAACTCTTTGTAGAAGTCCAAAAGAAAAATAAGATTGTTTCTTCTTTTCTCGGGGTGACTTATATTATCGCATGTTTATTTAAATGAATTGATGGTACTTAACAATGGGATCGAAAGAAGGGCCATTTATGCTAGAGTCCGCTTTGGGTGTTTTTCAGATGGCAACATTGTAGGGATGTCCATATGAGAAAATTGGATGAAAATCGACCGTTGTATGGATATAACAGTTGGATAATAAGGATATTTTGTGGTGAGGGAAAAAACAATAACGGGGAATGTGAAGGGTAAAGAAAATCGTTGGTCAAAACATCTTCCCCGTAATTCGTGTGTTGAAGGATTTCCAACTGCTCCAGCGCATCAAGACCCTCACCCCCTGCCAGCTCACCTGAAACCAAGTGAGACTTTTTCAACAATGTAGCGACTCCTCCCAACCCGCTACTGAGTCACCTAACTAATTACTAAGTGCCGTTCTCCGAGTTCATAATAATCATTTCCCTAATCCTCTGCCAACTAATCTGATGTCAGGTGGGCTTTTTGCAACATTGTATTGACCATATCCTTCCAGCTAATTATATAATATTATCCGCCTCAAACCATAGACTTTTAGCCCCCCTCTTCTTAGCCCAACCAATCCTTTCTTTCCTCCCTCCTCTTCCCCTCCGCCCAGAGATATGTATATATACGGTGTTGGACTTGTCAATGATGATGTTATGTTATAACGAAACCTGGGTAGTAAAAATTAAAAAGTTTATGTGGAAAAGTAAAGTGGTTTGATTATTAAAAGTCAGTTAAAAATCCCTATCCTGTTCTTACCCTTTCCTCGCTTGCCCAACATTCTCCCCTCTATTACCTTCTTCAACATTCCACTACCGCTCAATACGCCTTTCATCCATTTTTCCTGCCTCCATAGGATTTCTCTCAACAAACCCCTCTCCTCACCCACCATCTCCTGTACTTCCTCATTTGTTTTCCTTTCGGTCCATTTCACCTTCTCCATTCTTCTCCACACCCACATTTCAAAAGCCTCCAATCTACGTCTATCCTCCTGCTTCAGTGACCACGTTTCCGCACCATACATAGCTACGCTCCATATCAGAGTTTTTACGAGTCTTGTCCTAACATCTCTACTCAACGTCCCCATCATCAACTCCCTCCTTGAGAAGCCTCCTTGCCTAGCGCAATTCTTCTCCTTACGTCCCTACCACTTTGACCGTATTGGTCCAAAACACTTCCGAGATATGTAAACTGTTCTACCTGCTCTATTTTTCCCCGCCTATTTTAATATTTAGCTTAGCCTTTTTATTTCTGGAAAATCACATAACCTTTGTTTTATTAATATTGATTCTCACCCCATATTTATCGCACTGAACCTCCACTTCACTCAACAATGCTTGCAACCCCTTGGCTGACTGAGAAACTAATGCTTGGTCATCAGCAAACCTAACCGATTTTACGAATATGTATAAATATATTCATACACATATATGCACACAAACATAAAAAAACATTCACACATACATATATAGAGATACATTCATATATCTGCACATACAATTGTGATCATATGCAATACTGTTGAAGAAAATAATGACGCAAGGTTCACAAGATATACATTATATTTGGTGAGGGTTATCGATTAGTTTGAAACACATTCTGTGAAGCAACTCTTTCACCACTGGCGAAGTGTGTCCGGCACCGGGGGCAGCCACATCCGTTCCACCAATGCTTGCATACCTTTTGCGGAATTTTTTTCGCTGTTCTTAATTGCATGAACTCCACGATAACAGTAGTCATAATTAGAGTTTTGAAGCTCGGAAAGATCCGAAAGTTCAGTGTGATCAGATTTATGTCTGTAATGGCACCACCGCCGAACACGTCTCAGGTTTTATATATCTTTTTCAGGGCTTCCCATTCTCTGAGTTTTTCGCCGCAGCCAAGAATCAGATGTGCGACGTTGTCTATTCGACCGCATGACGGACTAAGGGGCGAATCAGCTAACCGTAGGTGGTGCCTCACTTCCCTCGTCATGACCGTTTTCGCGATTAGGTTGAACATTTGACTACGTGCCTCATCGTTCGCTCTGCTGGTCGCCCAGTTTTTCCAAGATAATGTCGTTTTGGATGTCATTTTTCCCTGCTCGGCGAGCGCTCTGAGACACAGGATCCTTGACCCGAATTGTTTCTCCATCTCTCAGGAGTGAGGCGACCCTTTTCGTTTCTTCAAATGCCCTCCGGTGGCATTCGTCGTGCGCGAGTGCCTGCCACGCGTCCCTGAGGAGTGTCTTTCGCCACGCGTCGTCACCCCCAAGGACGCGCAGGCCGAGCTTCGCGTAGACCACCTTTGCCTTTAGAGCAGTATCCGTTAAATTGAGACTACCCAGCTCAAACGGGCCATAGAGCTGGTTGCGGGACACTTTCTTTACGTAGCCGTTCCAGATCATTTGGTTGGTCGCTTTAATAAAGTATGCATTGTATTTAGGGGGTAGGGGGCACATACCATAGCCTCGGGAAGACAATCTGGTTCAGGAGGCGGACGCAGGTCACAATCGGGAGTGAAGCTAGTGAAAGTTTCCCCATTTTATGTGGTGGTCTATAGCTCCCCAGTTCCGCTCAATCGTGGGAGCCAACTCCTTCTCCCACCAGAACCCTAAGATTTTGAGGGAGGGCGCCTCTGACCAACCGATGGAGGTCGGGGGCGGGGTTCCCCTCAGCAGGAGAAACCTGGATTTCCGACCGTTGAGGAAGAGACCACCCTGCTCATATGACTTTAAAATGTAGTGGGCGAGAGCCATGTGCAACGTATCGTCTATAAAAAGCGTCATGTCGTCAGTGTATGCGACGCCCATGCAGACGGCGCCGTGACGGCGTATCCCGATTCCACTGCTCTGAAGTCGTCTGAGTAGTGGGTCTATGGCAAAAACAAACAGTAACATTGACAGCGGGCAGCCCTGTCAGAACAGATCAGGTCAGCCCTGTCAGGACAGACGGGAATGGGCGGGGAGGTGGTATTTTTTATCCTAATTCTAGAATATGTACCTGTGTACATCGTTCAGACGGGACGTATGAAGTGCTCGGGGAAAGCCATCGTCTTGAGCACGGTTAGGATCCATTCGATCCGGACCAGATCAAATGCTTTCGCAAGGTCAATTCCAAGCACTGCTAGAAAACTATCGTCAAACAAGGGTGAGGAAAAAATGAGGTCGCGAATTAGAAGGGCGGCATCGAAAATGTTTTGCGTTTTCGACACGGGGTACAGGGATGGAGAGAGGACGACGTCAGCAACAGCCATCATTCTATAGCGAAAGACGTGTGCCAATATTTTATAATCGGCATTTAAAAGGGTGATTGGACGGAAGTCGTTGAACGACTTGGGCCGCGTAATCTTTGGTATAAGGGTTATCACGGCGGTCCGCTGACTTGCAGTCAGAGGGTTTTAGATGGCGTTAGAGAGCTGTTACACCCACCGAAGGAGAAATAGACGACACAAACAAGACGAAATGAAAATAGAGGTTAGCAATCATAGAACATCATAAAGGATAGGAAAAGTGCGTTTCATGGCACGCATAGCCAGAAGAAGAGTCGAGCCACATTGGCCAAATACACATTCAAACACGAAATCCCACCATACGCATGAAACGCACCGTTCCTATCCTTTATGATGTTGTATGCTTGCTAACCTACTGTCCTTTCTTCTTGCGTTTGTCTATTTCTCCTTTGGTGGGTGTAACAGCTCCCTAACGCCATCTCTTGGCCAATGAATCGGGGCACTTGGGCGCTTTATAAAATCGCAGATCCCAGTGTAAAGTAGACTTTCTCGATAGCTGGACGTGCCTCTGTTTACTGAGTGTCTGATTTCGCCGGCGACCAACGCGTCGGCCGCCGGGTTTTGGTGAGCGGCACTGCCGGACTCTCTCGGAAATCGAGGTTCCGATCGTGTTTTGTTTCGAGCGGCGGTTGACCGCCTCGTTCTTCCAGAAGGGTGAAGTTTGACTCTCGACTTTCTTCCGCCGGGAAGACCGTGCCTTCGTTTTGTTTACTGGTTCATGACTGACCTTGACTGCTAGCTTAGGCTCCTTTTTGTTTTGCTACCACCAGGTGCGAGTAGCGGGGAGGGAGTGTGCACGAGTGATTGTTTTTTCTCTGTTTGTAGGGGTTGTCCTTTTTGGCCCGCTCTCCTTTCTTTCGCGCAGGCGTGCTCAATTTGATCATTTTTCAAAATGGTCATACGTCGTGTAAACACGCTCGCTTTGCAAGTTGATGAGAAGACGAAACCCCCTACTCCGTTGGAGATCCACCTCTTCACACTAGAGTCGCTGGGCCTCACGCCCGAAGAGATAGTGGCGATCCAATTTGGATACAATCGACATTTGATATTCCTGAAGTTAGCAAACGAAGCTGCAGTGACTAGGATTTTAGAGCATACTCCGCGGAAACTACCGTTTCCGTCTCTAAGGGATCAGAGGACGACGATAACTATTGACGAAACCTCCGGCAGCCCGTGTAATGTCAGGATTCTTTGTCTCCCCGTGGAGACCCCATTGGAAGATATAACAAGCGAGCTCCAACGTTTTAGTAAAATCTATCGCTCGTGGGAGAACAGGTGGGAGGGAGAAGGGATGGCGCGGGTGCTTACTGGCACCAGGGTTGTGCGGATGACAGTTGAGAAAAATATCCCCCCGTACCTCCACATCGGCGGAAACCGGGCCATCATCTATGAGGGTCAGCGTCGCACTTGCGCCCGCTGCAACCAAGAAGGCCACGAGCGCAAGACTTGCCCCCGGAACCAGGTAGGGAAGAGCTATGCGGAGGCGATGGTCATGGCCTCCAACCCGAACACCATCGAGGAGCTGGACGAGCCCGAGGTGGCTGTGGAGGTCCCTGCTTCTTATCTAGGGTGCGACCCCCGCTGATCCCGCCGACTCCCCACATACCCTTCCACTTATAGGAAAATTTGAGAGGGAGCGAAAGTCGTCGAAGGAAGAAAGCGATGCGAAAAAGAAGAGGACAGACGACAATGAACTCCTGAGTTCGTACTTTGATCTAGCTGCAGTCCCCACCTGCTCGCCCACTCTCCCACAACCGCCGCTCCCTGTCCTTGTGACCCCGTCAAGGGAGGACGGATCATCCTTCGTCCCTCTTTTCCGCGGCCACGCCACCGATACCCTCCACTTGCAATCCTTGCATCACGGGCTTCCAGCCCCCCGAGAACCACTGGTGACAACGGTGGAGGATTCATCGGATTGTGAATGGCCCCCATCCCCAACGGCTGGCCCCCCGATCCCGTCATCACGGACACTCAATCAAGATGTCGTCGGTCTTCCCAGGGATCCTCTAGAGGCGGACCGAATCGAACTATCTTCCTTCATTAGTGCCGACGGGGTCCCTTCGCCAGATGACCTCCAGTCAGCCACCCCGGGCCCTCCTGAAGGCACCTCCCGGCCCGGGACGGGCCTCAGCTGTGTTCGCTCGAAGAGGACCCCCCGTGGAACGCTGCTGAACAACCCGCTCTTCGTGGAGACCACGGCTGGCTCTTCCTCTTCGGACGAGGTCGGCGGGAGGGATGTGGCGACAACTCGCGACCTCGATCGTCGACCCGTCGGACGAAGCGTCCCGGGAAACGGCGAAGTACTCGTCGCCCGGGTTCAAGCCGCGACCGAAGCGACTTAAGCCGCGACCAAAACTCTGGTAAGTGATGTCCGTTGCCCATAGATGCCCTATCGTTTCACCAACGAATACCATTTCGCTGAATATTTCCGGCGTTTACAGTCTCTTGAAAATTGCAGTCCTCCAACGTTTTCTCCGCGACCTCAGGGCTGATGTAATCCTCCTTCAAGAGGTAAAGGAGGACATAGTCTGGGAAGCGAGCACCTTTCAGGCTATCGGCAATTTCGCCGATTGTCATTCTGGCACCACCACCCTAGTCCGAAATGGCATTCCATTCTCTCATGTTCGCCGCCACGCCTCGGGTCGAATAACTTCTGTTATCGTGAATGGTAGCCACATCACCAATTTTTACGCTCCCTCCGATGAGCGTGCGAGGACAGAGCGCGAAACTTATTTTAATGAACTTCTCCTCCCCTACCTTTATTCCTTCTCGGGCAAGGCCATCTTGGGTGGGGATTTCAACTCCATTTACCGCCGAGAGGATAGTGCCTCGAACAGGGATAGAATGACATTATCCAAGCCCAGCACTCTCAATGGTGCTCGACTCCATTGGAGCGATTGACGCAGTGCGTTCTTTCTGCGCCGGTCCCGCCCCCTTCACGCGATCAGGGCATAACTCTCGGACGCGGATCGACTACCTCTTCCTCTCGGCATCACTTAAGAATGATATCCAGAGAGTGGACACCCTCCTAGTGTCCTTCTCTCAGACATGCCAACTCTCCCGATTTAAGCGGGAGACTCCCGATTTTTCCTTCTTACGTTCTTGATGAACTGTTCAAATTGTGTACTTAGCTTAACATGTTAATAAAGTGTGACATTCATTAAAAATTGGCAAAGTGTCATAAAGGGATTAAGGTGCCATGCAAATATTGTGGTAATTAAAAGTGATTACTTCGTGATACACTTCTAAAAATCTCCCGATTTTTCATTTTTGAAAGTTGGCATGTCCTCCCGATTTTTCATTTTTGAAAGTTGGCATGTCTGTTCTCTGATCACTGCGCGCTGATCATGAGTGTTACGTGCTCGGATACAACCCCCGCCGCGCGCGCCCACCGCTGCGTCGCCGTGTGGCGTATGGACCTCCGCGTGCTGGAGGATGCCTCTCGTCGCGACTCCATCCACAGCCGGGTGTGTGAACTGATCGCGGCATTCCGTCCCGGTGCAGACCTCGCGGTATGGTGGGACGAAGTTTTCAAACCCCGAATTGTCACACACAATATTTCAATCCTAGGATTGTTTTACTGCAGCCCTCCAGTCTAATCTATTCAATTAATACATTTCCTGTTTTACGCCCTTCTCAATTTTTCCTACGTACATGTCTTTTGTTCTTCCTCGTGGAGTCTTCCCTTCTATTTTTTCCTAATCAAACCACTGTGCCTCAAAGTGTATCCAATCCATCTATTTCTTCTTTGTGATAGAGTTAGCTCCGTAGCTCCATATGGTCCTATCCTCTTCTGCTCTTCTATATACTTCCTTGTTCCTTACTTTGTCTGTCTATTTACGAGTTTCGTAATCTTCAGCATTCTCCTCCAGCACCATGTTTCAAATACTTCTATTCTTCGTTGGTCCACTTTTCCAATGTTTCAAGTCTCGGAACCATAGAGCGCCATGCTCCACACGAAAGTCTTGACGAATTGCTTCCTTGTTTCCAGTTTTAGGTTCTTTGAACATAGTACTTGCCTCTTCTTCATGAATGCGTTCTTAACTTGGGCTATTCTTCGTTTGTTATCGGTCGAACTTCTTCCATCCCATGTTATGCTTCCGCCCAAGTAGATGAATTCCAGTTGCTCTAGTTTTACCCCTCGAATTGTGACATCTACATTCAGCTTCTCTCTTCCACACATAAGAATTTTAGTTTTCTTCTTGTTGATGTTCAAATTATTTTCCTTCATAGCATTTAGACTTGCTTGTAGGTCTTCTCGCGTATCCGCCGCTACTACGTTGTCATCTGCAAACCGGAGCAGGTTGATTTATTCTCCTTTTACCTTGACTCCGTTGATACCCAATTCTTGTGTTTCTTTTGTTGTCTCTTCCAGGTATACGTTGAATATTGCTGGCGAGAGGTTGCATCCAGTGTGATATGTCTTACTCCTTTGTTTATTTTGGGATCTATTTTCCTTTAATTTTTCGTTTCGTTCGTCGTCGGAAAAGCAGACCACAGAAGAAAAGATACCTTCGAAACCTGAATATTTAGAGTAATATCCGGAAAAAGAGAGCCAGACGGATTAAGTCCATATCGAGACAAAATAAATTTGTTGAGGAAATAATGCCTAGGAAAAGAGTTGAAGGGCCACGAGTTATAGATGGGAACAAAAAATAGATCAAAGAAAGAGGAAGGTTAGACGGTAAGGTTGTTTGGTGAAAGAGAATCGGTATTGGAAAAGTGATAATGAAACAGTGAAAATGAAGTAGTCAATCAATCTTCTAATTATAATGCTAGACGAATGGATAGTTACACTAATTAATAGATTTTTAGTACAATGTAATTATTAGAAAAAAATCTGAATTCTACGTTTTAAATATACGTTCAACGAACATTGCATCCTAACACTGAAAGTCTCTGGAGGTGGGTGTGATATGGGTTACTTGTGTACGGTAACGGTGCGTGGCTACCGATAGTAGCATTTAAAACAGCTAAAACAGGGGTAAACTGTCAAATTGGAATAACATTTTCATATCACTTCCATTTCATAATATTATTTACTTTTATGTAACTTGGTTTGTTTTCCTACTTATTCAATCTTCATTTAGTATTTTACTTAACGAACTATAGAGTTCTTTCGGTTTAAATATGCAACAAAATTAGTTGTCATAGAGATAGGGAGAGCATAATGTTACACAATGAAGGCTGCAAAACCAAGTGAGAAACCTATAGATCGGCTAAGGAGTTGGATGTACAATGCTCACATTAACGTAGTATCAGCTGTGGTGTACGTGTAAAATGATTTGTGATTAGTAATTGGCATGATATAGCACTACTTCAAGTACTGTGATTCATTTTTTAAAATACTATGAATTTATGCATGTTTAAATTCCAAAAGAAAATAAGTCAATGGGCTTGGAAAGAAAACTCTTTTGAATTTCTTCGACTTTCGGGCAGCCGGAGAAGGTTTGCTTAGAGTATGAACAGATGTCTCTGGCATCTCAGTTTCCGTGTAGCTGGTAAAAACGAAATCTTTGGGCGCATAAAAAAATCATGCCACTGTTATTCGTCCTGTTGAATTTGGCTGGATAATGTTCGCGTTTTTTTTAAATTTTTACCTATTTAAAAATATATTTGTTAGTGTCACATGAGGCAGAGAAACGTTTCGTAGTCCATTTTTGATTGCACGGAAATATATTCCCTTCCGAATTTTTTTCTCAAGAATTTCGATGCAACAGAAGGTAAAAAAGTGAATCGATTTGGAGCCTTTTGTTTTAACGGGAAAAAATAAGACAGTAACACATTATGAGAGGATTGAAACATGAGCCGTGTATCTTCCCCTTTGTATAATTTAATCATATAAACTTTCGTATACATTTGGCAGTAAACACAAAATGTATTTAATTCTAAATTTATCATAATTGATAATATTTTGTAGCTAAAATTTTATTTTTGTTCTGCAGCGAATAATATTTTGGTGCAGAACTGGCCTATGGATCTCTAATAGTAGCTTGGTATGGCAATTACAACTTTCGTTGGATATAATGAAAGCTCTTAGCATATAATTGGAAGAAATAAGCAGTTGACTCTTGCGCAAGAATTAGTGAAATTCTTCTACTGGTTTAATTACACTGAGTGGGCTAAATTTTAATACCGTTCCAAGTTGAAGGCAATGTGTGATTATTTTACGCGAAAGCTAAGTTAAAATTCGTTTGACATTAGTAACTGAAGAGAATTTCACAGATCACCAGGATCGGGGACCGATCCATATGGCCCCGGTCGATTACTCAGTAATCAAGAGAGCAGGAACCAATATCGCTCCCCATTCACCCCCAACTACAGCCAAAAAAGTTCTTTGAAAAGCTGCCGCACATCTTTTTACTATCTCAGGTGGCTCTATGGTCGGAAAGGAAAGCAAATGATCTACTAGCTATGGTTTAGTTTCAGAGAGCCTTCTTGGTAAAGATCCATAGGATAGACAAAAAGGTGGATGCAGTCCATTTTGATTGGCAATGGGATTTTGAAGTCTGTGATAGAAGGGGGAACGTTAGGCAAACGAGAAAGGGATAAGAGAAGGATAATAATGTTGGGCGAAATGAAGGTAGGAGGAAGTATGCGAAATTGGAGATGGATTTATTGTTTTGTCGGATTTTAGCTACTTTTTCTTTAAGATGGGAAATAAATGTTTCTTGGTCCAATCTGTGTCCATCCAATACATCTAAACCATCCAATACACCGGTCTCCTTCCAATGCATTTAACGGTAGACTACCTAAATAATAATGAAATGTGACTTTTTGGCTGAATATAATTAATTATTCATATTTATGGCAAACAAATTTTACTCATTCGGCAGTAATATGGAATAACGATTGGTAATACTTGATTAATTGTTATTTGAGGAAAAATGAGATGATTGGCAAATGTATTTCAATTTATTGCGCTCAGAAAAATTATAGTTCAGGGATTAATGGCCGCCCTGTCCTGTCTCGTGTACTTCCCTTCTCGTGTCTTTCCTGATTGAGTACAAGAATTTTTGGAAACATACGTGTCTTCAGTAATTTTTCTCCCTTTCATACTCATTGTGCAATTCCGATACGTATTACTCAATGGGCATCATCATATTGGGGGATCCATGAACGTTGTTGTCTTGAGGCACTCCATTGAGAAGTTCCTCCAGTGAACCTACCGTGAAAGAATTTTTTTAGCAAATTCCAGATTTTTCAAATTAATATTCTTGGAGTCATTTTCTGTATTCGTTGAGTAAACTTTGTCAATGTGAGGACTTGAGTTTCCCAGTCGTAATACGTACATTCGTGCACGAACATGCGGGCGTACGGAACATTTTAGTTTCACATATTTAATATCATTATTTGCATGTTTTCGCGGTACGTATGACACTGTATTAGGGACATGATAGTCTAGTTGTTGCTCTAGTTGTTCTAGTCTAGTCTATTAGTCATGATTGTATAGTAGTCTATAGATTGTATAGTAGTCGTTGGAATACTAATCGGAGGGTTCGATTCCCGAGGACATCTGTGGGCACCCTCAGCTTCATCCATTCTGTTTGATTTTTCGGGAGCCGGATCTTTCTGGGAAACCATAGACGGTACAGGGAAAGGAACTGGCCCCCCAGCACAATGTGTAGATTTCGGGTTTAGGTGTAGTACTAGGTGAGCTCTACCGTCGTTTATCAAGGCAACCTTCGGTTTGATAACTGTGGCATAATGTCATATAACAGTGGGGAGACGAATTTGGTGAAGAAGCGTCTTTTTCTTATGGCTTCTTTACATGTGAGACTTCCTGTAAGTTGCCGATGCACTTATTAATAGATGAAAGAATCATTCAACTAAAAGATCATTCCAAAGCAAAATTTTATTTCTCTCATTCAAAAACTACAAAATATTTGCTAGCATAACTAGATCCATAGCAAAAATGTATTTCAAAATATGCAACAAACCATAGAAATTAACCCGAAGGTTGGTTTAACAAATGAAGTTAGAGTTCACCTCTTAATGTGCCTTATGATGCCCTGCTTTTAAAAGTTCATGACTTCGGATAAGAAGAAGCTCCTTTTCCTGCATTATCTTTTTCAAGGAGATTAGTCGTTAAATCACACAGCTCCGGCGAAGCTGAGGGTATTTAGAAACGTCACGTCCCGGGCCCTCCAGTCAGTAATCAAACCTTGTACCCACTAGGACATTCAGGATTTTCTAAAATTGAACTTTCGGGAAACCAGATGGATTTGGTCATCTCCGAATTAAAGAGATGTCTTTACGAAGAATGAGTGAATATTGCTAGGAATAATGTATTATTTTACTTAGGCCAGGTTTTATGATGTAACGTAAAACTGAAGTTTAACTTTAACCTTCGGTTAAGGCCAAAATTCAGTTTAATGACCACTAGTAAAGTTGAAATCTACGGTTAAACAGCTCAATAACTGACTGACGTTATTACGATTACAATGTTCATATTCACTAAAGAGCAATATTATTTGTTTATAAAATCGGATTTGTCGGTCATCTTCACACTGACGTGTGTAATAACTAACAATTGGATTGAATGAGAAATCATGAAACCAGGTCTTAAGCTTATATGTAGTTTAATATGTTTTGCGTATATCTTAAAACAAGCCCTTCTTCTGGCTCCAATACCTATTCACAGAAAAGTTTATGTTGGTCACTTTTGAAACTCAGATCAACAAATGTTTTAGGTTTTTTACTCTCATGTAAGTCACATGAAGATACATTGCAGTGATTGGTTATATGTGTAACATTTTAAGACTGCGACTGCATATAGCGAGCCAACGAAATGTTCATGTTGTGGATAGTAAAGGAAATTAAGGGAAAATCAAATGCTAACTTCTTCCTCTGAATATTTTAAACGGAAATTGACTGACCATGCGGTAGAATATCTATTATGAATCAAATTGGAAGTGCAGCAATTGAAAAGAGAATTACTTTCGAACGACGAAAAATACAGAAATAATTCACATAAGAAGTGGGCATTGAAATTTAATGACATGGTTGCAGTAATCGAAAAAGCCAGGGCAACAATAATGAAAAATGTGCTAGGACAGGACTCAGTAATGACTTGTTCTATATCATCAAATGTATTTTGTTTATTACAACTTTCATTGAATTTTAATACCATAAAACTATTTTATGTTCAACGAGAGATACTTACTCTGTTTATATATATATATATATATATAGTATATAATTTATTTAGTTTAAAAAAAATACTGTGCCTAACTTTTGATTTTTGGTGATAAATGTCCATTAATTTTATTCAGAATAAAATTGTGGGTCCAAATACATATGAAGAAGTGAAATATATAATAAATATAAATATATTTTAAGAGCTTAAGCTGTGATGCAATTAATGGCATCATAAAAAACAACATGTTATTAGACAAATTCCATAGATTGTGCTTTCCAACGGAAGTAGCATATAAGGTTGGCATAAAAAGTATCGGGAAAGGTTTCGGAAATAGATATGAGATATTGCTACAATGCCTCAAACTTATTCAAAGTACACCCCTTGAACGTTAACAACCCCTTTGGCAGTGACCTTTGCTCGACTTGAAGGCTCTCTGGTAGGCGAATTCTCGAAGGTCCTTAAGGGTAAGCGTGCAAGCTTCTTTGAGGGCACCTAAGGACCTTTGAGGAGGAATTTCATTTTGGAATAGGAAATAGTCTGCTGGTGCCAAGTCGGGACAGTAAGGCGGTTGGGAAATCGTCGCGATGCCGTTGCAGAAGATCTTCGCAGGCAGACACTGGACTCTGGTTTTGGTCGTCCGTCATGACATACGGGACGAGTTTAGTGCAACTATTTGCCAATTTTTCAGTGATAGTGGTGTGCACTGTCATCTTATCAACGCTAATACGATCTGTGATCATGCGCATACTTAAGCGATTGTCTGAATCCAGCACTTCACGCACACGTTGTCGTCGGCGCTTGACGTCATCGGCCGTCCAGCGCAGGGCTTGTCCTCCACACTATCTCGGCAATCTCTTGTGCTACTTACAAACTGCAGTTTGTGACATGATTTTATCCTTGAATACTTTGCGAATATTGCCCAACGTCTCCGAACTCAATTTCCCCTGTCCAACTCACATATTGATGGCGTACCGCTGTTCAATCGTTCGCTGCATTTTGCGGTTGCAGCAAGTCACAAACAGAGACAGGGGTCCAATAAAAACACGATCTAGCCTGAACGAACGCTTGCAGGCGCTTGGCGTGTTTTGAAGGCCCTGAACACCGAGCCTGTGCGGTGCCAGCGCGCTACGACATAGTCACCTCAGGAAAAAATTGTTCCCGATACTTTTTATATAAACCTTGTATTAGATAGAGATTCCTGGAGCAAACGAAGAAGGAATTTGACCAGCGTTGATTAGGTGTACGAGATATGCGGAACCATAAGTATGCATTACCGAAAATCTGAAGCAGACTCTCGTAAGAGATGTAGCCAAGAACCTTAAAAATTAGTGACGAGGATTTGAATCGGGATAGAGTGATGGAAATAACTTATAACCCCTGGTAGTGGATCATGCTAAAACAAGTCTTGAAGTTACGGTAAACGTTTAATACTGTTAATATACGTGTGCGTATTAATTTGTTTTTGTTATGGTGAAAAATGTTTAAATACTACGTCGTCTATTATGGAGATCGTAGCTCCCAGTTATGAAGTCTGTAATTTGCCATAAAATTACTTGTAACGCCTCGTGTTACGCTTGTACATACCGGATTATTCCTCATTTTTATCTATTAAAGTTTGAAAAACATTGTCGTGGCTTACAGTTTTGTTCTTTCAGACTTCATGCTTTAAATTAATTGGTATGCTTTTGCCATTTAAACATTATTACAATACCCAAATATGGTAGTGGTAGGGCATCCTTACTTATCATAGGATTTATAGGATTGGCTTAATGCAGCTTTCCACTCTCCTTGTTACTAATTGTCATTTATATTTATTCGCTTTCTATCTTCCATTGCCCGTTCATACAACCAGTTAGAGAACTCCCTCTCAAGTTTTTTGGCGTTAAGTTTACTTTCCAAATTTTTATTCAGTAAGGTATGTTTGATAACTTTTAAAGCGAGTTTATCTCTTCACATTTTCCATCCTTGTGAGAAGCTCTTTTCATTAACCCACTTTTCGTTATTAGCTACCCGAGCTGTTTAAATGATCTCTACAATTCTCATTGTAAACAACCTAATGATTTACTGCTTTAAAATTGCATCCAATCGGTTTCAGGGACAAGGAACTCTCTGGAGGGTAGAACTCAAAAATGAGCAAATGAACTGTATAATTACAGATAGGTTCCGCGGCTTCCTAAAACTTAGAACACGGTGAAAAATATATTTCGTAAGCTTCAGTTCAGAAACCAAATTTTGATCATCTCTTACGGGACGAACTTATGGGCTATCCAATATGTGTGGATGTAAAATACTTTGTAAACCGTGAAAAATTGATACCACGCGTCGAATAGATAAACACAGTTAAAAACTTACTTGCGTGATAATAGTAAGCACTTAACCACTTCCTATAGCTGCTTACGGAACATTATATCCACACCAGGGATACCACAGGACACGTACACAAAATACTCGTACACAAAGGTTTTCCGTATTTCTGCATTATCATCGGTGCAAAAATTAGAGGAAAAACAAGCAATGAATTTTCCGTTGAACAAGCAATTCATTATCTACCAAAATTCATCGACGAACTTCACTATAAGTCATACTAATTAAAGAAACAATATTGTAAACATATTTATGAATGGGTACAGTTCAGCACTCTGAATAGGCCAAAGCGGAAGAAGCGTTTGACCCGCCCCAAGGAATATATACATTACATACATATTTCTCTTTTTAATTGTTCCTAACTTATATTCTCCAAAATAATTCACTCGCTTCGCAACCTTCCCTCTTCCCCTTCCTCCTTGGTTCCTCTTACTTTCTTCCATGTTTCCTGATCCCTAACCGTCGGTTAACCTGGCAAAGTGAGAGGTCAAGTATCCGGATCTCAAACATCACCTTAGGATTTGCATTTTCCTCAGTCAATCAGCTCTCGTGTCTTCATAATTTTAAAAGGGCTGCTAGTTTACGTTCTCAAATGCAATATGTATTTTGAGGTGAACGCTTCAGAATGTTGCCATAATATGCCTTATTATGGTGAATCCGTTGTATTTATTTTAATTATAAGTTTGGAAAATTACTATGTGTATCACTTCTTTGAAGAAACAATATTGTTGATTATATCGAGTTGGACTTTCAGAGATGAATTCAACTGAAGGATATTTCATTAGAAGCGATATTATCGCTCCTATGTAAAAAGCTCCTCTCCAGGCGGTATTTATTTTTTGATTGGAGCGTTTCCCATGGCCCAAGATTCCACCTTTTGCTTGTACGCTCCTTGGACGATGAGTTCATTCACCTTTTTGTTAACCAAATATTGTAGCTTTTATGAATATTTCCAAGTGGAAGGACCAAGGGTTAATAAGTAACTTACAATTTTAATTTCCGACTTTCATAATTGGTTCACTAGGTCATGATGGGAAAACTTGTTATTAATAAATTTCAAGAAACAGCGGGAGATGCCGCAACAGTAACTTTTTTCCGAGTCATCCATTAGATACATTATTATGTAATCTTATCAATACATTTATAGGTGGTGAATCAGACAAATTTGAAAGTTCTAAGGAGCAAAGCAGAACTTAGACGGTCGAGATGACGTGAAAAAAGAGCAAATTTGATTTATTAAACGTTGTCATGAATTCTCGAATTAACAGTAAGGTGAAGAGATAAAATCACGATAAGTGATACATTACTACTTCTTCTCACTCAGTAAGTAGTTAAAGAGGGAATGGATGCGTACGAGAAAATAGTACGGCGACTATTGTGAAAGTAGTCTGCGGAAGGAGAAAAGAGCGGGAGGAGGCGGAGAGTGTGGGACTCGGAGGAAGGGGTGGCGTTGGGTTTGGGAAATAGGTTGCGGTCACGGCAATTGAAATGGAGAAGAAAACAAAGAAATGAAGGGGAGATGAAGAAAGAGTATTAGGTAAGAGGGGAAGGAAGGAGGGGAGAAGAGGGGCCAACGTCGGAGAAGAGGTAGATGTAGGAGAAGGGGGGTGTGATTTGAGTGTTTATAAGGGAGTTGGATCTGATTTGACGCCTCGTTAAGGAAGGCAGAGAGGAGGAATGGAGGAGGAAAAAGAAGTTCGTGGGGTAAAAAAGAGAAATAATGGAAATAGAGGTGGGGTTGGCGGAATGGGGCATGGGGAGGCGAGTGGGAATGTTGGGGCAGGAATTGGAGCGAGAGCAAGAGAACAGATTCCTATCATGAGGGAAGAGAAGGGCGTCAGAAAATTTTCTCGGTTCTTTTTTATAGGCGTCAACCCTATTAATTCAGCCTCTCTCTACCTCCCCTCTGTTCCTGTTCTCTCGCCTTACTTTCTTTATACCACTCCTCCATTCTATTTCCTTTCTCTCTCTCGGAAGTCATCCCCTCTTTTCCTCACATAAATGGATTTAACGGCCTTTTAAGGAGGAAACGAGAAAGAAATCAGCTCAAGGTTCTCGTGTACGTTTCAGCGCCTCTGAATTCTACGCCGTAGCATAGCTTAAATAAATCCGTTTTGTAAAGTTGGTGGTGGGATTTTTTAATACTTTATTGTAGGCCTGATGAGGTTTGAATGTACAAGTATATGTAGTGCTACTGATGGTGATGTGCCATTAATGTCTTCTGTTTAAGTAGGATATTGAACACAATGATGGGTTTAAATAATATGCTACATTGGAAGTATTGCAAATAGGGCGTGACATCACGAGTAAATGAGTCGTCATATTTTATTTTCCGGAAGCGTATCGGAATGGGATTTTAATGGAGCACCAAATCCACTGACTGTAAATGCTTAATATTAGTTCTATATAAAATAGTAACTAAAATGGCACTTTTATCTTAAATATTCTTAATGTCGAGCCTTTAATCTGTCGGCAAAAAACATTATTAAACAACCATATTATTATTAGGTAATCTACCGGTTAAGGTAGGTTTTGGATGGACACAACTATCAAATAAATATTTTGTAACTCCAACCAAAACCCAATTCACCAGCCTACTCTACATCAGGTCCCTCTTCATCTCTGTGTACTTCTTTCCTCTCTTCATCCCGTCCAACATCCCTATCCTGTTCCTGCCCTTTCCTCGCTTGCCCAACATTCTCCCCTCTATTACCCTCTTCAACATTCCACTACCGCTCAATACGCCTTTCATCCATTTTTCCTGCCTCCATAGGATTTCTCTCAACAAACCCCTCTCCTCACCCACCATCTCCAGTACTACCTAATTTGTTTTCCTTTCGGTCCATTTCACCTTCTCCATTCTTCTCCACACCCACATTTCAAAAGCCTCCAATCTACGTCTATTCTCCTGCTTCAGTGACCACGTTTCCGCACCGTACATAGCTACGCTCCATATCAGAGTTTTTACGAGTCTTTTCTTAACCTCCCTACTCAACGTCCCCATCATCAACTCCCTCCTTGAGAAGCCTCCTTGCCTTGCGCAATTCTTCTCCTTACGTCCCTACCACTTTGACCGTAGTGGTCCAAAAAACTTCCGAGATATGTAAACTGTTCTACCTGCTCTATTTTTTCCCTTGGTATTTTAATGTTTAGCTTAGCCTTTTCCTTTCTGGAAAATCGCATAACCTTTGTTTATTTAATATTGATTCTCATCCCATATCTATCGCACTGAACCTCCAATTCACTCAGCCATGCTTGCAACCCCTTGGCTGACTGAGCAACTAATGCTTGGTCATCAGCAAACCTAACCGATTTTACGAATTTCCCTCCGACTTTCATTCCTACCTCCAGCTCTTCCCATGCCTCTTTAATTATTTCCTCCACATATAGTATACGTTGAAAAGCACCGGTGACAATGGGCAACCCTGCCTTACCCCTCTTCCTAACATTGCCCATCCGGACTCTCCGTTCCCCACTCGCACCTGAGCAGTCTGAGACGTACAGGTTGCGGATCAGTCTCCTGTTCCTCCAATCCATTCCTATTTTCTGCAATACATGCATTAATTCTTCCCAATTCACTCTATCAAACGCTTTTTTGAAATCTACAAAACAGGCAAAAACGTCCAGGTTGTATTCTATATTCCTCTCGATTAGTCATCTCATTACTGCAATGGCATCACGCGTACCTCTTCCTTTCCTAAACCCAAACTGATCATCCCCTAAGTAATCATTTTCCTTACTCTCTATCCTTTTGTTGATGATCCTGAGAAAAACTTTTGCTGTGCGGGATATCAAACTTATTGTTCTGTAATCCTCACATGATGTAACCTTTACCTTTTTCGGAATAGGTGCTAACACTGATCTCACGAAATCTTCCGGCCAGATTCCTTCCTCATTGATACTATGAATCAGTCCATATAGTCTCCTTTCCACATTTTCCTAAACATTTCAACAGTTCCACAGGAATGGTGTGCACCCACACAAAACAACCATAATGAAGTAAAATAATGTTTCCAGAAATGTTGACCTTCCGAGCTGGTAATTATTGAAATCTTGCAAGTTTTTTTACCTGAGTTCTACCTGAGTATATAGTATATACGATACATAAGTTCTATTCTCATCTATCAAATTGATCTTTTGGTTGAAATAAATATACATCTATATATATATATATATATAATATAATACCACAATTATCAATCCAAAGGTCAGTTTCAAAGGTGAGGGTAGAACTTACTTTGTACTAAGCCCAACGACGCGGTGTGTGCAATTCACAAATCAGAGTATTGGAGGCCAGTTCCTTTCCTTGTGTTTCCCTTGATTTTCCAGGAAGATTTGTTACTAGGAGGGTGGCAGAGAGAATTGAACCCGGGTCAGTAGCCCAACTCTCTATCAACTGGACTACGATGTGCCCACTTATACAGACTAACGCACATACACACGCAAAATATTTTATGCGTAGGCATTTAATTATAGTCAAAAAATAAAAAGATTAACCGAAAGAAAAACAACTCAAATCAGTATTTCAGTGGTTCCAGCCTGCTTCATCAGGGTGTGAGGAGTCCTATTGATATATATATATATATATATATATATATATATATATATATATATATACACTTTTTTGGAAAACCCAAAAACGTGTAATGTAAATTCACTGATAGTCATAACAAACACAGAAACCAAAACACACAAAAGAGGGACTCACTGGTTCTCGAATTTTCGGTGGTCCAACCACCTTTCTCAAGAGGAATTAGGAACA
This sequence comes from Hetaerina titia, assembly GCA_037158775.1. Classification (NCBI taxonomy): domain Eukaryota; kingdom Metazoa; phylum Arthropoda; class Insecta; order Odonata; family Calopterygidae; genus Hetaerina; species Hetaerina titia. Next base: position 116,035,142 of record CM073770.1, on the reverse strand, counting down.
GAACTGAGGCAGAGGAGGGCCCGAAAGCAGTGGTAGGAAGGAGAAGGGGAAATGGGGGAAAAGAGGGGAAAAGAGGGGAAAAGAAAGGAAAAGGGGGGAAAAAGGGGGGGAAGGCATTCGAGGTGAGGAGTTTGGAGGGGTAGTGTATGGCGCGGGAATTTTAAAAAAGGTGGGGATGATATGGAAGTTGTTGGGGGCGGAGGGGGATGAAATTATATGCATAAAGGGGGCAATAATGTCTAATATTAATACCTGGGCGATTCCAGGAATCCAAGAGCCAGATGAAAGCTAGCTCTAATATTTTGAGTTTCAGTGGAGGGTCTGAGTGTGGGAGGGATTCTAAGACGGATACTTTAAAACAATGGCCAAAGGCAGTGTTGTGTTCGGAGGCATGTTTGGGGATTGGGAGCATACCAATAAGGGAGGAATTGTTGCATGAGACTCGATGATTATTGATTCTAATATTGAGGGGTGTGGTACACTGTCCAATGTAAAAGGCAGGGCAAAGTTGGCACTTGAGTAGGTAGACAACATTGCTGGAGGTACACGAGGAGTAGGGAATTGGTGGGAGAGAGTTAAAGAGCGGGTGGGAGAGGGATGGGATTCTGGTTAGGAAAATAGGACATGTTTTGCATCTAGGTTTATTGCAGGGTCTGGGAGTGATTTTGGAACGGGGCGAGGATTTAAGAAGTGGATTGGTAGATTTTAGAAGATCTGATAGATTGGCGGGGCGTTTGAAAGTGACAGAGGGGCATTTGGGGAAAAGGTTGGTGGTGGAATTGTGGTTTTTGAGGATAGGATAGAGGTCCTTTAGGATAAAACGCAGAGATTCTAGGCCAGGGAGAAACGTGGTACAAATTGAAAGAGGATGGTTTTTCGCGGTGGTGGAAGGTCTGGGAGTGTAAGTATGTTTACGGATCCTCTTATTCAGGAGGGATTCAGGATAACCTCGCTTGAGGAGGGAATGGTGTAAATTTATGAGGAAATTGTCTAGGGAGTCAGGGTCATTGCAAATTCTGTGTCCCCTTATGGAAAGGGAATAAGGAATGGAACGTTTGGTGTGGTATGGGTGACAGCTGCTAAAATGTAAGTACTGTTGTTTATTTGTGGGTTTTATATGTACGGATGTGTGAAATTTATGGTCTATAAATGATATGTTTACATCTAGGAAGGTGATTTGGGAGGAGGAAACTGTAGACGTGAAGGAGATAGAGGACGAAGCGTTAAAGTTGGAAATGAAAGTTTTCAGGGAATCAGGACCATGTGGCCAGAGAAGGAAAATATCGTCAATATATCTGAGCCACAATAGCGGTTTCAGGGGTTGTTGTGACAGGAATTTATTCTCCGCGAGACCAAGAAAGAGGTTTGCATAGGACGGGCTGAACCTGCTACCCATGGCACAACCCTTGATTTGTAGGTAGAAATTATCATTAAAGGAGAAGGAATTGCGGGAAAGAATGAACTCGGAAAGGCTGAGGAGAAAATCTGTGCTGGGGATGTGTGGCTCAGGGCGTTGGGAGAGGTAGTGTTGGAGGGCGGAGAGACCTTCTGAGTGGGGAATGGATGTGTACAGGGACGTGGCATCTATAGTGGCCATAATGATCTCGGCATCTGGCGGGAGGGAGAAAGGTGGTTGGACCACCGAAAATTCGAGAACCAGTGAGTCCCTCTTTTGTGTGTTTTGGTTTCTGTGTTTGTTATGACTATCAGTGAATTTATGTATATATATATATATATGTATGTGTATATATATATATATGTATGTGTATATATATATATATATATATATATATATATATATATATATATATATATATATATATATATATATATATATATATATGGGTCGCGGTAGTCCAGGGGGTAGAGCATGGGACTACTACTCACCGGAGGGTCCCGGATTCGATTTCCGGGCAAGGCACTCTGGGCACCTGCAGCTCCACCCAAGATAGTTGATTTTTCGGGTACCAGATCTTCCTGGGAAACCATAACCAGTACAGGGAACGTAACTGGCCCCCCTACCCTGATGTGTGAATTTCACACGCCGTCGGGCTTAGTACATGGGTGAGCTCTGCCATAATCTACTAAACAAACCTTCGGGTTGATTACTGTGTTTATGGTTTTTATATATAACCAAGCAAAGAGACAGTTTTGGTTTTTAATATTTCGGTGGCACGACTACCTTTCTCAACATTCGAATGAAAGCTGAGGATGCGGGTTATGGACAGGACGGGCATAGGGAGGACGAGTGATGGAGAGTGGGAAAGGGGGGGGGCGAGGTTTTGTGGTGTCCGGAAGGGTCGACCGAAGGAGAAGGGTGTGTCACCTAGTGGGGTGGGCAAGGCTGAGTATTAGATTCGAGCCGGCGCCAAGGAGCCAGATACATGCCGACTCGAGGGTTTTGAATTTTAGGGGTGCGTCTGAAGAGGGAATGGAGGCAATAGTAGACACATTGAAACAGTCGTTGAATGAAACATTATGGAGGGAGGCATTTTTGGGCAATGGTGGAGATTTTATTACAGAAAAAGTGTTCCATGAAGCGTGTTGATTGCGGATGTGAAGGGGTGTGGTGCACTGCCCAACATAGAAGGAGGGACAGAGTTTGCACATAAGTTTATCAATTATATTGCGGGATGTGCATGAGGGAGTACCGTGGGATTGAAAAGAATTGATGATTTGAGAGCGGAGCGAGGTGATCACGAGTGGGGAGAGGGTATGGGAGAGAGCGTGTATTGTGTGATGGGTGGCAGCTGGTGTAGCGGAGGTGTTGTTATTTGTAAGTGGGTTTCATGTGAACGGAGGAGTGGAATTATTGATTGGTAAGAGAAATATCAACAAAAAGGAAAGTGATTTCTGAGGTAGAGATGAGGTGCATCTTAAGGATAGAGAAGAAAAAGCATTGGTGTAGGAAATTAATGTTTTGAGAGATTCCATGCTATGCGGCTTGAGAAGGCTAGGAATGGTTTGTAGAGGCAGAGTATATACGAGGCGTGATCATAAAGTAAGGCCCGTTTGGTTACAGGAAAAAATATACTCATATGAAACACATTTTATTGGCACTTTTAGTTAGCTACAAACCTACTTCACTTATCTACATAATCGCCGTTCACTTCTAAGCATTTTTCGTACCGGTTCACCAGCTTCTTTAACCCCTCTGCATAGAAACTCGCCGCCTGAGGGTTGAACCAATCGACAACGCCATTCTTGAGTTCCTCTTCGGTCTCGAAACGTTGTCCACCGAACCACTGTTTAAAGTGCAAGAAGAGGAAGTAATCGCTGGGTGTAAGGTCAGGACTGTACGGTGGGTGGTTTAAAGAGTTCCCAACGACCCAAAAACTCTCGTCCACTGGACATTCTTTGCTCTTTGTGGTGGTCGGTGAGCATTTTCGGTGCCCACCTAGCACGCAATGTGTGGTATCCGAGGTTTTCCGTAACAATATTGTAGACAGTAGTGCGTCCAAGTTGAGGAAATATTTCAGCCAGGCCATTAATTGTCAATCGATGATCACATCGCAGTTTTTGTTCCACTTGCGAAACAATTTCATCGGTCAGAATACTGGGCCTACCACTTCGCTCTTCGTCATGGAAATTTGTTCGTCCATTTTTAAAACCACAGCACCATTGTCTAACCTTTCCTTCACTCATAACTGTAGGTTTATAAACTAGGCATAATTCCCGATGAATTTCAGCAGCCGACAATCCTTTTGCATACAAGAATCGTATGACAGAACGCAGTTCACAGCTGGCAGGATCAACGATTGTCGCGGACATTGTTGTTTGCATGCACGGACAACCAAACGACTTCTGAAACAAAACAAATGCTGCTATAGCTTCTCAATGAATCAGTAGATGGCGTTGCTGGAGCAAAACTGTGTTCTGAAGCGCCAATATTTAAATATAAGCAAACGGTACTTACTTTAAGAATACGCCTTGTATTATCTATACATATCTGGCCCATAGAAGAGGTTTCAGGGACTAACCGGAAAGTAGGTTACTTTCAAACGGGCCAAGGTGGAGGTTTGAACATGAGGGGCCTCCTTGAAAGTTACTTGACTTAGTTCATCCATCTTCTTGGTCGTCTATGGTTATACATAAGGGAGCGTCCAATAATTGAATGAATTGTTTCGAGATAAATTTGGACACCTTCCTCCTACATTTTATGTACAAGGAACTTTTCCTCTCTCCATATTTGTGTTCTGCTAACTTTGCGCGTGCTATTTCTTTAAAGTTTAATTTTTTCATATCGTTCAGGAGTCGTTAAGAATCTTTCAGTGCTGAGCGTCTGTCTCAGGATGTTGCGTTCAGAGGAGCGCATTGATTAGGTTTTTTTATGGTTCATTGACAGATATTAGATAAGTCGATCCAAACCCAGATCTCATCGTGCGATTAATAAACATTTCATAAGCAGTCTCTACCTAGGTTTAATAATTTCATTCACGGTATTCTACCTAATAAGGTAGCGTTTGGGCAGTTTCCAAAGACTATTATCTACGTATCACGAGCTCTTCCTCATGTTTGTTCTTCATTATGTCATCTTCAATTCTTCGTCACTTCTGCATTACCTTAATGATGCCAAAAAACCTATTCTCTCCCTTCCTCTATTCGCTTATCCGACATTCTCCCATCTAACATGAAATTCAACATCCTTTCCACTACCTTTATGTATTTCCTCCATAATCTACTCTTCCATTTTCTGATTTCCTCCAGCAACTACCTCACTTCGCTCACCCTACTTAAAACTTCATCTTTTCTTTTCTCTGCCTACTTTATGTTGTCTATTCTTTGTCATACCAACATCTCAAAAGTCTGCAGTCTACGCTCATCCTTTTGCCTCAAAGATCAGGTTTCACATCCATATAGCACTATTCTTCGAAGAAAGGTTTTACTTATCTCTTCTTCAAATCTTTACTCAGTGCACTTGCCATCAATCCTCTTTTTTCGTAAATGATTTTTTGCTGTGTTCTTTTTCAAATGTCCTTACTATACCGGGGATCGGGATGATGCGGTGGCCAACGTACTTGCCTCCCACCTAGAGGGCCCGGGTTTGAATCCCGGCTGTGACATATTTTTCAGTGGCCCGATCCCTACTTGAAGTGCTTTGTGGAGGGCACTTTGAGTGAGTACGCCATCCGTCGGATGGGACGTTAAGCTGCGGACCCCTTGGTGCCTTTCGTTACCAGTAGGCTAATGCCGACGCGGGGTTTCTCTCCATCCTTCCGCCTTTCCCATCCATCCCTAAGGGCGCAAATGACGTCAGCTGTCGGTTGCCCCTCTAAATACTACAACTAACCTTACTATGCCCATTATCTTCTAAAATACTTCCATATTAACAAATTTATCTACTCGACCTGCTATAGTTTGTTCCCTACTAATTTATTGTGACACTTAATTCTTTTTTAATTCTTGAGAAATAAAAAAGATAAGCTTCTTCTCATTCCTTTATTGTTCTTATGGTTAATATCCATCCCACACCTCTTGAATTTTTCCTGATAAGCTTTCAAATGATAAATTAAATTTCTTGGGTGTCTGACTAACTGTTGCTTGATCAAATGCAAACCTGACTTGATTATCTCCCCTTATGATTTTATATCCAGCTCAAGCCCTTCCCATACCATCCTTAACATATCATCATATTTATTGAAAAGTATCTATGATAACGGCCAACCGTCTCACTCACATGGAAATCATTGTCCGGCACGATTCTCTCTCTGCTACGTTTACCTGAGCCAACTGATCCATGTACAAGTTTCGAATAAGTCTAAGCCACTCTCCAGTTTACTTCTAGCTTCTATATTTTTAATATTTTCATCACCTTGGTCCACTCTATTTGGTGGAATACCTTCTCAGAACCACTAAGCACACGAAGGCAAGACATTCTGATGGTATTTTATGTTCTTTTCTATTAGTATTTTCTTCACTGCAATGACAACACGCGTCCATTTTCCCTTTCTGAACCCAAACTGATCTCCACCCAGGATAAAATTTTGATTTTATGAAGACTGAGAACAATAAGATCTATCGCTAAACACTGAATATTTTCAAAAGTATAAATAATGAACTTTTGGGTAAGCCATTGGACACAATCCCTCCCTTCACCATTCTTTTACATATAGCCATTCTTTTACAGCCACCGTTCTTTTACAAGTTTTATTTTTCAGCTACAACAAAACTGTTAGTTGGTAGGAATTTTAGTATGCCCGTAGGTGGACGCATTATGGTGGAAATCTTTGCTTCTCGTATTACTTCCCTTGCGTCTATGCCCGACCATAGTATTTATGTTAGGCGCGCGAATAAATGTAGTGAGTAGACATAATAGATATTAACAGTATGCACTCGACAAATTATTATGGCGCTCTGGGACTCTATTTCTTCCTGAAAGTGGAAATCAGAGAAAAACGTAGTGCAATTATGTTATTTTAAGCTAGTATTTAATTATATATCTATTACGTTGTAGTTGTTCAAAACTTATGTAACTATGTGTTAACTAATTATAAGAAGACAGAAATTTTCAGATTTGTTCTAAGATAAAGAGTATTGAATTGACAGCTTGAGATGGCAGCAATAAATTCTGTCACAATATAAGATTATTTATTGGAGGAAACAATTTTCGTACTATATGAAATTATAGGCAACACTATTCACAAAAACAAGGTAGGGAAAATTAAAATGTGTGTTCATTGTTTCGTTATTAGTTCTTTTTGCTGTGTTATTATGCTCCATATACACCGATTTTTTGATTAAAATACAAGTATTATACCTTAGGTTTTAACATAAAATGTATGGTTTTAGTCTTGCTCTGGATTGTTTTGTTAATTTTCTTCACATTCCACCTATCGTCATACATGTTCTTTAATATGTTAAAAATATAGACCAAACTTAAAATAAAGATGGGGAATAAGATATAAAAATATAGTTCTGAATATATGTTCTGAGAGAAGAGAATATCATCTTTCCTTCAACTTAGTAGAACCTTCAAGAAAATATGCAACTGAAGATGATTCATAGTTGTTGGCCATAGAAACCGATTTTTACCGTGTTAATTTATTATTGAAATAATTCTTTCTGGGTGAGCACCACAGCAATACCATCAATGAGCTTTGTAAGAGCACGTGATAGAGTTTAAAACTCATTTTATGAAGACTTCGCTTTCTTGTGTGGGAGGAATTTGAATAGCTGTTCGTCTAGCCTCAATAAATGGAATCTGTTTAATGATTACGGTGGAATCTTGGAAAGAAATTCATGGAAACTAATTGGAAGAGACACGGCGAGCATAGTGGAGGGCCTCCCTTTTCCTTATAGGAAATCGGAAAACAAGATGGCGGAATGGAGGAACATGGGAAGAACAGTGGAAGGAGGGAGATGGAGAATAGAGGGGTCGGCGTTTGGACCGTCAGAGGCTGTGGTTCTTGGAGAAGGATGGGGGGTGTAGGGGCGGCCCTGGGGGAAGGGATAGCGGCGGGGGCAGCGGTTGCCGCTGTAGCGCCTGTCCCCAGCACCCTCACCAAACAGATCGATTCTGGGCCTCGTGCGGCGGTGCCGCCTTAGGAGCATGAATGCTCTCATAGGGAGAGGAGGAGGGTAAGCTGGGAATAGGGGAGATATGGGCTCAAAAGTCCAGCTCGGGAGAGGAGGAATGAATTCGTGGAGTGAGACATGCGAGCGGTATATTTTTACATTGTTTTTTTGCGAACAAACATACACGGGGAAATGTTAAGATAAATATTTTCAGAATTTATTTAAGTTTGAGGTCCATTAAACATAAGAGGAGTATACGGCAATGGGGCTATAAAACTCAATATTTTTTTACTGTAATTAATAGAGATGTTTCCCGTGGAAACCCGATTATCTTTATTTTGGCTTTTTCCCTGAAAAAATAATAAAATATAAAATTTCAAATGAGTTCCATATTTCTAGAGCCAGCCACATCTGATCGAATTCGGGGCATGCCCAAATTTCTAAATTCACTTTCAAGGCTATATAACTTATTTGTATTCTTTTGGCGATTAATTTTGTGGATACATATCGCTTTGTCATTATTTGGTTAGATATTTTATAAAAAAATAAATTCAGGAGTACAGATAAAAGTACAAAAACAATAGATGAACTGAAATAATTATAAATGAATCGCATGACTAATTTAAATACACATTAATTACTAATACATGCACATCTGAATCTTTGGTTCAATAAATAAGCTATATAGTTATAGCATGTGAAATGCTACATTTCCGTTTTAAGCATTTTTTAAGGAAACAGTATTATTGCAGAAAACTAGTCTGCCGGTAGAATTAGAATCAGGTCTTACCGTTTATCCTTGCAAAGGTAATGATTTGATTTGATGCCTTGTAGATGCAATGCACTACGAATTTCATCACTGGATCTCACCCTGATGGGGCAGATGAAGCTACTATGATGAACGAGACCGTGCTATTTTCTAAATATAATCCAGTGCCTTAACGGCTTTGTTATAGCACTTGAGTATTTTTTCTAGTTATTTATCTTGCCAACCTAGTGTGGTGTAAGCAAAATAAAATGATAATTTTGAAGTGCATCCGGCCATTCTATGATGAACTTTGTCGTTCCATTTCAAGATGAATATAATGGAAACATACCACAGCATGATTGCTTACGTATGGCAGTTGAATATGATATTAAGCGTGTGGAAATCCCTTTGTGAGTATTATCTAAGGGAACATTAGGTACTGCGCACGACTAGCTCAAGGCGGAGAGCAATTGAGTTATGTTTCAAAGAGAGTGCGCGAATGGGAGGTAGATTAAAGAGGTCGAATGGGAAACGGGTTTTTCTCGGGGAGAAAGGAAACCGAAGGCGGAGTGAACCCTATTAATAATTGATGCGAGCGCCAGAATAGGGATAGTTGAAGAGGATGCTGGATAGGAAAGACCGAGTGGCTGCCGGAGACGGTGCTGCTATTGGGGGAGTGGCGAACGGGCGGACGCATGGAATGGTGTGTGCGATGAGGCTCTCGGGAGGAAATAAGATTACGAGAGAAGGGAAAAGATGCATAAAAGATTAAGAAGTTGCAAGCTGCGAGGAGTTCAGAGAAGAGTGTCGCGTAGGCTTCACCAAGCCATGCTCCCAACACCGGAACGCATATACGCATCGGTTATCAACCCGTCTTCTTTTGAATTATTTCCCAAATGTTATTGTGTACCCGCTGAAACATTGAAATATGCAGGTTATATGAAAAGAAGGGATAATTTCCCGATATACTAATTAAAAAATAAATCAAAGAAGTCTGAAGTATTATGGAAATATATTAATATAAAGGGAATGTCATAATCTTGTAATGAATTTTAGTAGTATTAGAATTAAGTAGTAGAATTTTAGTATACTATTTAGTATTTAGTGTTAATTTTGATAAGGAATAACTGATGTAATTTTTGTCTCACCTTATTGGGTCATGTGATTTTTATGACTAACTAGACGAAAATCTTTTCCTTCCCCAAGTCGAATCAACTGGATTCCTATATCATCACATTGGATGAAAGTCCGACACTACGCGAGCTGAGTGATCTCCAGTAAGGTAAATATTCAATAAATAATACTAACATTTACAAATCAAATACCATTTTTATTATGTTATGCCGATACTATTTCAATTTTTTAATTGCAGTAACCATGAGCTACTTTTATGCGAGTTCGCATTCAAGTTCGTGTCTGGTGCTATTCTGATTGAGGTAACAGAAGATCATCAAAAACTTCACTGTGAGAGATTGAAGTACAATATCAAATGTTGCTTCATGGGAGTTGGTCAAGCTGTATTATTTTCGGATGGAGTGCTACAAATGGTAAGTCTAATGCCTAATTTTATAATACCGTTTGTAAACATACTCGTATTTTTTATAAAGTGATGGAAAACTGGAAGAAATAAAACTAAATTAATATTCAATAATATAAGATTTTTGTCAAAAAAAAGACATATTACTGATAATTGTTTACATATTCCCGTGGCACATATTTCCATGCTAACATAGTTGTATAGAGGAATGAGAAATTCATGCTAATAAAAATATGAACATTTTACCGGTATTCCTAATTATCCTATTATTTGTATAATCTTTGATCACAAAGAATAGGGAATTATTATGAAAAAATCATAATTTCTGGGGTAGTGATGCCCTCCTATTATCAGCTCTTAATTCCTTGACATTAGATTTCTGTAGCTTTCCATGCATTATGTCGTCTCTGCGTATCTTTTTATTCCATCCTAATTGTCCGTGTGCATAATTAATCATTTTTTCTAAAATACATACTTACTCTCTCTTGTTTACCTAACTGGTTTATTTTCCTCTTTTGAATGTTTCATATGAGTTCTTCATGTATTCCTAGTCATGATTTTCAAAGGTATCTTAAATTTTCAAGAGATAAGATCTGTTCAAAAAGTTCCCAAAGTAGTTACCGATACTTTTTATACAAACTTTCTAATTAGCGTGTCAACACGACGTCGTAGCAACTGAATGATAGCAGCAAAACTCAGCTGACAGAATACGTAAAGCAAAAATTATTTGTTGATCGTATTTATCCGGGCAAGCATTAGTGCGATGAAGCATCCTTTTTAATTTACCTCTTAATGCCATTGTATTGTATTAAGTTATCACTCTATAGTTGTTTGTTGAGGTGCGTGTAGACTGCGTCGTGTAGTATCCCAGATTATGTTGAAATATAAATACGTATTGTTCCAAATTATTTGTTTTCTTTTTTAGGTCGTGTACTTCTGGGACCCAACTGGTATTATCCCGGAAAATTATTTTCTTTGCGTATATTCTTTCTTCATTCTTCAGCGTCCGTGGTACACGTAGAAACATTTTTCACCTAGTTCCATGTTATGTACTAGGTTTAGGTTAGCAGTGCCTTATTTTAGAAATTGAATCCTTTACTATCTTGGTTTAATTTTTTCATTTATGTGCATATTTACATCGCCTATCCTTGTGAATAGGAATCTTATTCGACTGTTATTTTTCCTGAATCGGTCATATTCATTGACTCATTTCCTGAGTAAAAAGAGACGTTTCAGGCGTGATAAGGTGGAATATCATGATTAATTAAAATTGGCCATTTTCCACAAAATAAAATTTTAATACGGTCGGTTTAAATGTAACTAAATCATCTTCTGGTCGAATCACGAGAAGATGATGTCGTTACATCGAAGCTGATCGTATTAAATTTTTTTTTGTGGAAAATTGCCAATTTTAATTAATCATTTCCTGAGGTCAATTTTGATTATCTACGAGTAATGCGAAGTAATACGAGTAATACATAGTGTTTAAATTTCTTGATATCAAATGAAAAAATAATTAAAAAATACATTATAATGCGAAATTTTTCTAGTGCAAAAATTATTCGTGTTAAATTTATTATACACAGGTAAGTATTTCATTAAACTCCAGCGGAATATTTACTACTTAATGTCACTGCTGAATTAAACTATAAATAATGCTACCACGTGCATTTTTGCTTGTGTCTGCCATATTTTTCCTGAAAAAGGATGCATGAGAACATATTTCGAATTATCTCTGGGATTTTGATGTAAAGTTTTGGACTACATTTCACTTTACATGAGGATTCTCATAAATCTCTCCGAAAATTTCGAAGTCGGATGAGAATGTCGACGAAGAACAAAATTCAAGCTTTATTGTTTAAACCCTCAATTGAGTGCACAAATTAACACGAGGCCTTCCAAAGGGAACCATTTTCCCTTTTATGGTGGCCAGATTCCTTTTACTCGTTCTCCTTGTTGCGCGGGAACCCTCCGTCCTTTACCCCACCTCGGTTGGGCCTCCCCTTCATGTCTCTGTCCCTTCCTCACGTGGCCAGGGATGCCAAATCGATGGGAGCCCGGGCCCCGAGTCCGTTGGTCCGCAGGACGACGAGTCGGTCAGAGCGGGGGAGATGGGGAGTGGAGTGGGATGCTGAGGCGGAGAGGGGAAAGGAGTTGAAATTCCCTTCGCTCCTGAACTTCCTTCCCGCCGTCTCGCAATCTCCACCTCCCCTCTCTGTTAGGCCATCCGCGGAACTTCCTCCCTCTGCCGTGTTGCCTACCCTGAAGGAGCGTATTTCGTATAAAACGCTCACGCACACTCATATAATCCCTATCTCCCTGCCCACGCTTGCCTTCCCGTATCCCGGGCAATTTGCCAGGACTCAGGGCTACAACCGAGGTGTGGGTAGCAGCAGAGGGAAGGGCGAAGAGCAGTGAGAGAAATGGCTACAGAAGGACAGTTGGGGACTGATTCCTAAAGGAATTAGTCCTCGAGAGAAGCATTTGTAATGCCGGTGAAGCGACAAAAACTGGAGGACATTTTAATTTAAGGGTTGTTCAAAAAGTAGTTTTACAGAGTGTCTTCAGGGAGTTAATTTTATTTCATAGCTGTAACTTTATAATTATTTAAGCAATTAATGCGTTTGGACTATGGGCTATGTTTTCCTAAAATTTTGATGAATTTTGTTATTAATTGCTTTACTTATGTAAACAAACCCATTTAAATTATTAAAAAAACATGTAGAGAAACTTTACATCCTTACTAATTGTTAGGTCCTTTCACACCATTTCTTTTAATATTCCCGGAAGGTTGAAGTTTATCAATTTGGCTTTTAAAGCGGATTTTCTGCTTGAGTTATGTCCACAAAATTACACCTGATGCCATTAAGTTTAATCAAATTTTCTTTGTTGGAAAGCGGTGAAGAAGTTTGCATAGAAGTTTTTGTTCATAGCTTGTCAATATATATGTACGTGAAAGTATTACTTGGTTGTGGCAAATATATAAGGCTACATGTATACATACGAGTACATCTATATGTAAATTGTTCTCGTACTGTTGTGGCTTTATACATTTTTTGTTATCAACTAATTTATTCGTATTTTCTTATTGATATTATGAGTAATTGTATTAACCCTATCGTGGAAAAAATTCATTTACTTGATCGGTGAAATCGGAGTAGGTATAATAATAATTCATTTTATATAAATATGGCCTTAAATTAGACAGTTCGTTAGAGAAATCATAAAATCAGGTCTGTATTTTTTCTACATTTCTTAAGGTTGTGATCTACGTAGGTTAATTAAAGGTATGTAATTCATATAGTGGTTTGTTAAGCAATTAATAATGTATGTAATCATCCTATATGATACTAATATGCATATACTCAGACTTATAACGCTCGTATGTTAGCGATGCTTAACTTCTTTGTGTTATCTTGCAATTTAAAATTCTAAAATATTGATCTTACCTTTTTCTAACTATTAAACACACTTACACGGGTGCCTAAATCTTGAAAATAATCACTAACGTTTTTAAAGCATACATTTAATAATATACCATGCAGTTCCATTGGGGGTTGGTTATCAACGGTCAGGAAAATCACCCCGAACGCGTGTGAATGGAAAGCAAACGACTTACAACTCACCTTCCTTCCCACTTCTCCTCTACACCACCCACCCTTATTTATTCAAGACAAAATAATTACGATTTGGTCGGAATAACTTCAGAAGACGTTTAGGGGTCCCTTGCTCAGGATAAAGCTTTTCAGTCTCCCTTCTCCACCACCTCTCTCTCTCTCTCTCCTTCCACCCTTCATGGGTAGGGCAGATCCTTCTCGGCGCAGAGCCATACGTGGGTCCCAACGGAATGAATCACTGCTCCGGAGTGTGTGAGAGAGATAGAAAGCGAGACAGATAGAGAGAGAGAGAGAAAGAAAGAGAGAGAGAGAGAGAATGAAGTATAGAATGAGATTTCGCGAAAGGTGTTTTGGACCTCGTTACATTGCATTTACTCTACCGTCTCTCTCACTCTATCTTTCCCTCTTCTCGCCTACTCGCATGTTTCTTCTTCTGCCTCCAGTCTCAAGTTTTCCTCACTGCTCCTACCCATTCCACATCCGAGTTTTCAAAGAGAAAAACACTCCCCCTCAGTGCGGGAATAGTCTGGGGGCATGGACGGTGTTGGTAGGTGGGAGAGTATTTCTAAATGAGAGGGAGAGAGAGAGAATTATGAGGATTTAGTCCCTTATAGGGGAAGGAATAGGGGTGTGGGAGGACAAGAGGGTGGTACGCCAAGAAAATGGAAGGAAGATTGGGAGAGGGTGGAGGGTTATGTGAGAGGGGATTGGGCGGAAGCTGAATAGGGAAGGGGGTAAAAAGGAGCGAGGGACGGAGAGGAGATGGATGGAGGTTTGCAGTGAGGCCTTTCTGCATGTAGATGTAAGAGGTTTTCTATGGACAAGGAGGTGGAGGGAGGGGAGTGAGGGGAAGTTAAGGTTTTCTCGGTCTCTCGGAGCGAAGAGGGGGTGTAGGAGGACGAGGGTGAGCTGCTCGAGATTGCAGAAATTGAGAGAGGTGGGAGCGGGGGTTGAAAGGAGAAGGGAAAGACGTAGAGCGAGAGGGAACGGTTTTAGTAAGCAGTGGAGAGAAGTGAGGATCCCGTCTCAGCCTCCTCCTCATGAGGGGAGTGTTCCTGGAAGGAGGGCATCCGTCCTTAACTGCATGAAGGACGCAAGATACTGGAGATGGATGGGCAAAGTGGGATCTCCCGCATTTTCCCCCTCCCTTTGCGACCTCTTCTCTCACAGTCTTCCTCTCCTGTCCTCCCTCCTGTCCCTCTTATTGCTTTGTTGGAGGGCGGGAATTATAAGTGAGCATCTGGGGTTGGTGTAGGAGTAAGGTACGAGGGACGAGGGGTGTGGGGATAAGAAGAGGGACGTTGGAGAAGAGGGAGGGAGGAGAATATGAACGGGGGAGTGGTAGGGGCTGCATGTTAGCGGGACGGAAAAGAAAGGACGAGTGGAGTGGGGTTTAGAGGCTGGTTGTAAAGGTCTCGGGATGAGGGTGTGTGTGTGTGGAAGAGAGAGAGGGCAGGGTTTTGAATACGTAGGCGGAAGTTTGGGTACGAAACCTGAGGGGGGATGAGGGGTGGAACTCGAAGTTAGGGTTTTACCGACGTAAGAATGGAAGATGGCTGACACACCATACCTACTTCTACGGCCATATAACGAAAAGGTTATGTGAAGAGAGCAAGGGGTTGTTTTCGGGGGAGGGGGTGGAGAAGGGGTTGCGAGGTTTGCGGGAAGAAGTGAAGGGACGAGAGAGTTGTTGGGAGGAGAGAATATAGCAGTTGGGGGTGGGAGGTATGAGGAGTCGGAACGGGAAGGGAGAAGGAAGGAAGATGTCTTCTAGGAAGGGGATTCAGGAGGGGTTGGCAATGGGAAGGGTGAAGGGGCTTTGTGAATGGGCAGGCGGGGTGAGGTCGAGAGTGGGGATAATGAATATCCATATAATTAACATTTCGGGCGGGACGCTTCGTGGAGCACGGCGTGAGAGTGTGGGAGGGGCCGAAGTTTAAGGAGAGTGTGCGAGAGGAGGGTGAAAGGGGATCGAGTGGGAGGAAAAGTGGGAAGGGGATGGATGCAAGGAGTGGGCTTTAAGACCTTACTCAGTGAGGGAGGGAGTCCTTAAGGAGGAGGGAAGTGTTGAAGAGGCATTCGGAACGAAAGGAGAGAGTTTGAGAGCGAGCGGGTGGATAGTGTGGGGAGGGACCAAGGGGAAGGGTTTTATAGACGTCACAGCACAACTGTACTAACAAGGCGGTGCCTCCGCGTAATGGCATTGTTCAACCTTGTGGTCGCTCTCTCTCTCTCTCTCTCATTCTCTCGCTGACGCTCCGTCTCATGGCTCCTCATTCCGACTGCGAAGGTGAGGGGAGGGGGTTGAAATAGAGGGGGAGAGAGAGAATAAATGATGGGAACTGAAGGAGCGAAAGGGATTTCAGGGTAACCCCCACGCACGCAACTCCGAAAGGCCTAGAAAGAGAAATAAGCGATTGTGAGTGGGATATACAGACTTTTAAGTGAATATGAACCATAATAATGTAGCCAACATCATTCTCTTGTTTGTTGAAAATGCCTGAGATTTGATCATCTCACTCGACCCTGAATCCCGATTGGTTTCATGGAACTCTCCTATCTGTTGACCTTTCCATGTGTTCTTTGCTCTTCTTTTCATATATTCTCACTTGAATGGTTTCGATACCGTTTCATGCATCCGATCTGTGGGCTTTCTCGGTATTTCAGCCCACTACTTTTGTTTTCCGCTGTTATTACCAAAAACATGCAATGCCTAAAAATTCGAAACTGTAATATTTGTTTTTTTAATAGGTTTCTCTCTTTGTCATCTTCTCCAAATTCCTCGGTTACTTACTCATCTGTCCATTTGATCTCTGCTACTCTCCTGTGAAGTCATATTTACGTCGCTTCCCTTACATTTTTATGCTGTTGCCTCTGTCCATGTCCCATGCATATCTAGAGGGGAGATCAATATCTTGACATTTGTTTATTTTAGAGGTAATGCCATTAGTAGATTTTTTAAATGTCACATTGGCTTGTATTATTTTTCTAGCATATTAATGCCATCTTTTTTCTCCATTCTATGTTTATTTGTATTTTCCATCGATGGTCTCTTTCTTCCAATCAAAGAATTCCGTACCTTTTCCGTTTTTATATGACTAGATTCATGCTTTCATTTAAATTCTGCTGCAGACTTATAATAGTTTTGTTTTAATTTTTACTTTGATATTTTGGGAGTTGATAACCTTCCTCTTCTTTCTTTGCCGGTACAGAATTTTTGATTGGGAAGCCGCAGAATGTTGGTATTTCTCTCGTTGGATGCTCATATGAGCTGAATTTCTTTGAAATAATATTTTGGCAGATCTATTCAGACGTTGAAGGTAATAGGTGAAAGATGTGACCTTACTTTACGAATTAAATTAAAAATAGTTTTCCTCACTTTTAAGTCCAACTTCATTTTCAATGACATGACCTTTTCACAGAATATATTTCTTTGGTCATTATCAGACACTCATGTAGGTTATTGATGGTAGGAATAGTTAGCATTCTTTTATTGTCATCATTATCGAATCCTCTCTCCAAATCCATCCGCTGACGATTTCTTGGTCTTTTTTCCATCTTCCTTTCAGTGCAAAGCTGGTGAAAGTTCTCACTCAGCAAGAGAGATTTTCTTGCGCCCCACTCCTTTAGTAAATATTTGGTTTTTATTTTCCATTGATTTGGTCGTCGTTTAAGAATTCCTCTTCTTTGCACGGAATTCTTCACTTGATAGTCATTGTCGAGATCTTTGATGGATATGATGTCAGCTGGCTGCAATAACAACTTTCCATTTATTCATCTTCTTTGGAACTAGGCAACAGGAACATTAGAAAGATCACACTTCCTATATTGTTAACAGAGGCAGTTGCCATAGCACCATAAAATAATGTTTTTCCTGTCCAAGACACTATTTGAGTACACTAATGGACAAGAAGACGCATGGCAGCTGAGGTAACAATAAAATAAAATATTATTCTAATGATAATCACTTTGTATTCTTTTTGACTCTTTTATGATAAAAAAATAAGGTTTATGTTTTTTTTGAAGCTGAAAACAGGTGGCTTTTGATTTCCCGTGTTAAGCTTAGATGTACATTTTGCTAGATACCTCAAAATGTTTGAAATGAATGCCTTAGTTCTTATATTTTCCACAGAGCAGTCCTTGTCCTCATTACTCAGTACTTTTCAATTATCTAGTATGTGCTATGTTAATTTTCATTATAGATATTCCCCTAGAACGATTTTCACATATTCCATTACTCTTCATCTTCAATTGGAATTTCATGTGTCTCATATTTTTTCATATCAAATTTTATCCTTTGTTTCTCACTATTGTCTAATTATCTTCACGCTTTATATGTGCAGGACTGACTTACATGCAATAATTCCTCTTTCATCGTCTATTGCTTCCTTGCCTTACAGTTAATACCTTGGTTTAATCTTTTTACAATACTCCATGTTCCATTTCTCCAATTCTTATACCTGTATAATTAGTTCTATTCATTGAGTTTTAGTGTGTCCTTCGTAATCTAGGCCTCTCTTTACACAGGTTTTTTTCTTCTTACGGCATTACTGTATCATATTTTCCAATGACCTAATAATAGACCCATATTAATATGCCATTTCTCCTTTACGTGCTAATATTTTCACTCCAGTTTTCAGTGGAAGGAATTTTTTGGATGATTTTTTTCTTAATTTGTCAGATTTCCATAGCTTATTTTTGATTTTGATATTTTCTTGAATCTAAATTAGTACTTCATCATCTTTAGGTTGAGTTTATTATCAACTTGTGCAAAAACATATTTTTTTTGCGACTTTAGGCTTGATTACTACATCTCTCTTACTTAGTGGTGCATTGTAGTTTTCTCCGTCTTCTTTTGTCAAACATTTCCTATTTATCTTCATCGTGAGCTTCTTTCGCGCCGGCTACATGCCAATACAAATTTGTAATTATTATAATATATGATGTATTCTCTCTTTCCTTTTTTCCACTTCATATTTATAAATTTTTCTCTCTTGCGAATGCATTCAAGAATCCTAGAATTATTAGACCTTCCTATTCGTTTATTACTTCCTTCAAATCTTTTTCAATCCATTCTTTCACCATTTCAGTTGGTAAAAGACAAATTTTTGTCATAAGGTGTCTGTGGTCTTTGCCATTATATAAAGATCATTTATCTTGGGATTCTATTTGAGGTTTTTTACTTGTATCTTAACAATATTTTATCGGATTATTTTCTTTTCTCTTGGCGCATTTTCGTTCAAGAATTAAGTGTGCGTATGATTTTAGAGCTGCGCTCTGCAATAATTTCTTTGTACCGTTTCATTTTCCTAATTTATGTACCATCTAAGACATATTATCTACACATATAAATCTAAGACTTCGCAATATTTCAGATTCCCTATATTTCCGTCCAATCTAAACAATAGAAAGTTCCCATTCCATCTCACTTGACTCTTGTGCCATGATAGTCTTGTGGTCTGAAGACCTGAATAGGGTGCTGCCTTGCCTTGGGAAAACTTGTACACTTTACTCAGCATCACAGCATTGTCCTTTGTGAATAAAATGCAAAGAGAAGCGGTGAATTTTGATTTTTGAGGAACCTCTCTCGTCGCCATATTTTACACTTTAATTTTTACCAAATCTGCAGTGAAATTAGACACCGCTCATCAATTTTACCTCCGGTTAACTAGAATTAGACTATACTTCTCCATCTTCATTCAGATAGGGAATTACTGTTTCTTACTAAGGGTTATTATTTCCCGCTACTCAGTCATGACATCTGTGTATGATTTAGCCATATGTTTTGCCCAAAAAATGTTCATAGTTTATGTAAGAGTATCTACCCCCTCCGTTATTCGATATTTCAAGTCATCTTTGACGGATTTCATGCAAATAGTTTTGGTGATTAATTTAATAAATGTGTTTCAGTTTTTAGAATATTTTAAAACTTAGTGATATGAGATGACGTGGTGTGACATACGATGACATCAAATATGATGACAAAACTCTGGACGAGAGAATTGATGATGAATAATAAAAACGCCAATCTCTGGTTTCGCATTTTAATTTTAAATGATTTTTTTCATGAAAAAACAGTGGAGGTGAAACCATTATTATTTAATTTTCTCCATGAAAAAATTGACTTTCGTCAAAAATTTACCTGATAAATCATCACATTTACCGACTCTCAATTGACAGCCAAGCAAGTAGCTAAAGAAAATGTGATACAAGTTTGTTATTGACGACAAAGATAACATTCTGTTTTCTGTAGATGTAAGGAGAGTATAATCCTTACTTCTAAAATAAACTAGGACACGTAGATAATAGAAAACGGTAATAAGGTTTAGGAAGTGAGGATTAAAATACACCTTCGGAGGTTGGAGACGTTTTGTTTCATACTTTTAAAAATTTCTGGGTTACGGGTGAATATTGAAGATATTATAGTGGTCTATTAGGTCAAATATTCATTGCCGGAATCAAATGCATGTGATGATCCTCTGCCTACTGCTTGCCTTAACACTCAAATGTATCGCACAACGCGCCAATTTTCTTACTACGAAGTGAGTTATGCCTTCACCTGTCTTAAGTAAACTAACAGTTAAATTACTTAAATGTTTGGTTAATTTTTATAGTAAATTGTAGAAAAATAACATGCTATAAATTTCAGAATTATTTATCCTTCACTTTAATTTAAAACTTTTTTTTGGTATAAGATAAAAAATACGCAATTGCCTACTAAAGAAAGTCCTTGAATGGTTCATATCGGGAGAGTGGAGGCATGAACAGTAGACGAGTTAATCTAGAGCACATGCCACATATGCTTGGGTATACATATTTATTGTGAAAATACTACTATAGTTTAGAGATAGCTTTTACTTAAGAAGATAGGTACCAATAAATGGCTATATATTTCAGTATACTGAATTTAATCGTGAATTTTATTATAAATTTCAAGCGAATTAAAATTTATAGGGGTGCGTATTAGAGTATTGCGTATTATTTCCACTTAGTATCCGTTAGCGTTTCTTACAACTATGTTCTCTTACCTATCTTTGAGAGAAACATACGAATGTACCTTCTGGCACTAGAACCCACAAAAGGATAAAGGAAACTATGCCGACTCTCTGCACTGGTTTTCGCCCTGCAAAATTATGTGTACTAGCTCGAATCCGTCCCTTACGCAGTTGACAGGTATGGGGGAGAACGCTCTTTCCCTATCTCTTTCGCCTGAAGCTCCAGTTCCCTCCAAAGTACTGAAGGGAGAGGGGGATATCGACGGTGGGATAGCAAAAGGAAATTAAGATGGGCTGCAGAGGAATGAGGAAAGAGGGCGAGAGAGGGCTAGGCGAGTGAGACGAAAGGAGGGCGGTGAGGAAGGGAGGAGGTCTCTCGGAGGCAGGAAGGAGCTGTGTACGCGAGGTAAAGGGGGGTAGGCTGGTGTAAGAGGATGTTGCAGCAAAGAGACGGCCCCCGCAATTCCAGGCCGACCCCATCTACCTCTTCCTCTCAGCAGTCCTTTGCCTTTCCATATCCCGTTTACCTTCTCATCTTCACCCACATTCTCTTTCGCATCAGTTGGCCCCTCTTCCCTTCCCATGTTTCCGCTAAGACATTCACTCCGCTCCTCTTTTCCATGTCTTGTCTTGTCTATCTCCCCTTCTGTCCTGGAGTATTTCAATCTTCCAGAATTTTCTCTCTTTTCTCATTATACTTGTCCATTGTAATTTACCTTCTTTTCCTTTTCTCCTTCTTTCAATCAATTCGGTTATTTGGATCACCCTCTTTCCTAAATTTGTTATTCAAAAGTCTGATTTTAAATTTCTCTGGTGTCGTGCTCATATCGATTTTATCATGATGAGTCTATAGTTGCTATTAAATCTTATGTGGGTACAATTCTCCTTGGTAAGTGGTAGGCGAAATAGGTTATTTAACTTTCTTGTCTTACGGCTCTTCAGTATTTTAGATGAATAAATATCATAACTTTAAAAGTTCCGAAATCCTCTGACTTCTTCATATTGCTCAACTTTTTTTTTCTAGTGGCATCCTTTAAGATAATGTCAGCTTTTATTGCCAAGTATTCTTACGCCAACACTTCTTTGAGAAGTAAAATTCTTGTTTGCCAAAATCATTATTTCATGTATGTTGCTTCAGTCCTTTTTCGTCTTTCAAAAGGGTTGGATTCTAGAAAATATGAGTTACAATAATCTCATATTGACTAAATGTTCCAGCAGTACCTGTGATTAACTAATTAAAAATACAGAGGAGACAATATGATGTAAACGGTTGTTAGGTTATGGAAGGTATTGCTGCATTTCAAACTGGAATAAAGATAAAATAAGGGATATCCTCTCTGGAATAGGGGCAGGAGGTATCAAAGTAATAAAATAAGCAGCATCTATAATAGGATTTTAGTATTTGGGAAACATGTTCACCAGCGATAGGAAAACAAGGACACTAGGAAATCAGGGGGTTCGCAAGATGATTTTCTAAAAGAAGAAAATGCATTCAATTATTGTATTCGCAGTTGGAAAACACACAAAAAAGTGACATATATAATATATTTCACACTTAAGAAGCGAAATGGGAGACCACACCACTTTTCCATGAAAACAGAATGCGAGGTGAAATGAGCATGACGAATACTGGCAATAACGGGACTCGGCCCTCTGGTGCGTGTTTCATATCCGGCAGCGGGATAGGCAAAACCCACGCGGTCGTCATTTTACGAAATCCTTGCACAGCTGTCGAAAGGAAGAAAGAAAAGAAACAATACTACCCATTGAGACTAAAAATGTTTGAATAACCTTGGGGACTTTGAAGCTAGAAAACTTAAAGCAGGGAAATAAGGTGAGCAGAGGAAATGTAGGTGTATTAGGGCTGTGCGAAATGAGACTGAAAAAGAAGATTATTGGAGCGATAGTGGCAGAATTAAAGGGCATTGCAGCGGAAAGAGCGTACAGTGAGTACAAATTGAAAAAGAAACGATCAAAAATTCAAACCTTTGTTAATACTGTTGAGGGAAATGGAACTGCTTCGAATGAGCAGTTTTCGAGACTATCAGTTAAACTGCATATTTTTCTAACTGAATCTCTTTTAGAAAGGTATTTAACCAAAATGTAGTCACTTAGGTAATCAAAAGTGTGGAATGGCCATGTTTCTGTGTCGTTCAAAACCATGCTCCACAGGTTTTAACGATTCTTTTCTTTACATATTCACTCAACGCACCTGTCCTCAATGCTCTACATCGTTTAAAAGCCACTTTTCCTATCGCCATTTTTCTTCTTAGCAACCTTCTACTTTGACCATCTCGGGCCAAAAAACACTTTCAAGATCGATAAACTTCTCGACTTGATATCGTTTTTCTCTCTAATTTTAATGTTCAACTTAGCCTTCCTCTTTCTCGAAAACTTCATCAAATTTGTTCTATTTGTAATAATCCCCATCCCACATCTGTCACACTGATGCAATCATAACAAATTGCGGACCGTTAGGTGAATAACTAGCTAGAATTTTATCATCTGCAAACCTACACGATTTTTTTGAACTTTCTGTGGATTTTCATTCTCATCTTCGGGTCTTCCTATGCCTCTTTTATCATTTTCTCCGCATACATTGAGAAGCACATGTGACAATGGACATCCATGCCACATCCGCCACACGAACCTGAGAAATCTAACATATAAGCAGTTTGAGGATTAGTCGTCTCTCTCTCCAATCTACTCCTATCTCTGCAATACGTTTATTAATTTTACGCTATTCAATCTATTAAACGCGTTCTCGAAATCTACGAAATAAATAAATATATCCTGGTTGTATTCCATGTTCATATTAATTAGTGACTTCATTACTGCACCTAAGGAACAATGCGTGCCTCTTCCACTCTTAAATCCAAACTGTTCACCCCAAAGTAATCATTTTCCATACTCTCCTTTTCATGGCTACATATGTTAGTACCAAATTAAACGATTGCAAAATAAAATGTTCTGTAGTCCTCACA
This sequence comes from Hetaerina titia, assembly GCA_037158775.1. Lineage (NCBI taxonomy): Eukaryota > Metazoa > Arthropoda > Insecta > Odonata > Calopterygidae > Hetaerina > Hetaerina titia. Next base: position 116,011,746 of record CM073770.1, on the reverse strand, counting down.
TATGGCTCGGTTCCCTTTTTTGGAATGGAACCTAAAATCAATTTGACGAAACCTTTTGGCCAAATTCCTCCCTTATGAATGCTATAAATTAGTCCTGGAAAATCTGATTTCCACTTTTTCGTAAACCCTTAAGTAATGGCAGGGGGTTTGTTATCTACCTCCATGGTCTCATTTGATCTCATTTTCCTTAGTGACTTTTTTATCAAGTACGTAAGGATGGACCTAAGCTATTCGCATTTACGCCATATTCTTTTTCTATGAGCAAGTGTTGGCCCAATATCTTTGCACTATAGTTCCTCTATGTATTCTTTCCTACTTTCTCAAATCTTTCCTAGTTCAATTAATAATGTTCTTTACGTATCTTCAATATTTTTTACGGATCTTTACTTCTAGCTTACTGACTGTTTTCTTTTCTTTCTTCTTTCCTTCGACCGTACGATTTTCAGGCTTCTTTTTGTGAACTTTCCATATCCTTGCATTGCGTCTTCCATCACGCTTCTTTTTCTCTATTCGTTTATTTGTATCGATTCATTATTACTCAATAATTTACACTCCCATTACTCTTTACTTTTACCTAACTCGGGGTTTAAATTCTTCGATTTCAATATTTCCTGTATCTTCCAAATTATCTTGTCCGTAATCCATGGTTTTCTTGCTCTTTTCTTATTTACTGTTACTATAGTTCAATCTTTAACTACGCCAAATTTTGAGGTAAATTGAAACAATTTCGTTTAAACGCTTGGTTTATATCCTGCCACTCAAATAATGTTAATATAAATGGAAAATATACATTTTTAGACACATTTTTATCCAAGTTCACTGTTTTATTTTGCCTTACAATAAAAAAAACGTTTATCAAATTTTTTCATTGAAAGTTATGTTTTTTTGGTTTGGACAAAATCTTTTTTGTGCTTGTGCTTGCTTTTTGTGCATTAGGTTCCTACTGATGAAATTTGAAGCTTAACTAACTTCATTTATCGCATCCAAAAACGAAAATAAATCCTGTTAAACCGTTAGATACGTTGAAATGAAAAAATTGAAAGCACAGCCAAATATGTATGCTTTCAAATTTTGTAGCAAATTTTGTAAAATTCATTTCCCTGAGTCCCCACGTAGAGTAGTAGCAAAGACTGTGGAAGTGCTGACTTTCCAATTTTTAATGGTACGATAATTGCAAAGGCACTATGAATCTTATGTACTATTGAAGAAGGGCTATTTGTAAAATGAAAGAGTGAATGTCTATTCAGAAATGTAGTCATATCTCAAAACTTTACAGTATCGTATGACACGTGCTATTATTATATACAATAATAATGCTTAATAATTTAGCATCCCTTGCCGAAAATATTCTCTAGACATTCCCGAAAAACATTTGAGTCTAAGTATTGTCTATGTTTGCATTGGTAAATATAAGATGCGTAGTGAATGAGTTACATTGATACGCGTAGCTTTTTCAACATATATATATTGTAACCAATACACCATTATTATCAATGCACATTGTAGTAGTCAGAGTGGTATACACCCTCTTCATTGAGAATACACTTGGGCTTACCAATTTTCTATAGCTGAAAGAAATAGAGAATGGGAAATTCTTAAATTACTGTGTTAAACTGTGATCTATTAATAAAAATTATTCTGGACTCCGTTTTAATAATCAAAAATGTATTCAACTTTTCGGAGTGTACCCTGTGATCGTGAAAAAATTCTATGCGGTCGACATGTTGTGCGAAGAATCTTAATGGCTGTCTTAGTATTATCTGCAAATAGAATGTAGCTTTTATTAATTGCAATAGAATTAGTATGTTGATAAAATTTTTACGGAGTGTAAAAGCAAAACTGTTAGTGAAAAATTGTTAATGTTAAATATATTGTAGAACTAAAAATATTATTTCATATTGGTGATGTACTTCAAAGTTCTGAAAATTTTGGGTAATGAAATGCGCGGCAATTAATCGACCATTTAAGATGGAAAATATAGTTAGAAATTGAGAGAAAAAATATTATTCTTATTTTTTACACAAAATTGATACACGTACGTAATACAAAAGTTAATTATTGGGAAAACGAGGAACGTACTGATAGTATCCAAAAGAATTTCAGTGACTCGTAGTAAATATAAACTGCATGCTTTAAAGTTCAAAATGAATGGATTAAAATATACTCAAGGGTTCAGATACTTTACTTTTGCTAATTTCCAAATATTTTTCGTCTTTTCTTATAAACAAGTGAAGAGCGGAATTCCTTTCTGCCAGGACTTCTTGAGACTGGAATTTGAGAACGAAAGAAATATTATGAAACAAGTAATTGAATTTGTGTCATGTTTACCTTGGATGGATAGATGTTCAAATGGCGAGATGAGAATGGGAAAATGTAGGCAGCAGTTGCAGAGTAAATTTATAGGGCGTCGGGATTAAGAATGTTATTATTCATTTTGATCATAGACCTGAATATGATAAGGAAATATTTTCGTCTCCATAAAATAAAAATCGATATATATATATATATATATATATATATATATATATATATATATATATATATATACTCACGCTTGAACGCCTATTACTGATAATCCTGCTTAATACTATTCCCTCCTCTGTAAAAATATTCGAGGTGCTTGTGTAAAACTAAAAATCTTGATGATCATATGAACGGAGGTTCATGACCATGTCCTCACGGTATCTCTTAAAATCTGTTTTCTTCCTTGTTCTGGTTGGCTTATATAAATTACCTAATATATTTACATGCTCACGATTTATTGAAAGCATACTCTTCCTTGATAGTTCTCTATTATGTCCATTTTTTGTTTTTGCTGACCCTATAGGTTTGCTAAATAAGATTCCAATATCAAAATTATCTATATAATATTATACTTCAAGAAAGATTTATTGAATTAGCGATTCTTATGCATGTCTGTGTCATAATTTGGCGAACCTTTGTAATATCTTTCTGTCTGTAGTTGCCACAAGTGCTGCTTGCGAAAACACTTCGTTAGTATGAGAGTTTTTGTGAGAAAAAATATGACGTAAAATCTTGCTTCCAAATGCTTTGGATGGAACTCAATACATCTGGCTCTCCTGAAATTCCATCCAGATGAATGATTCCTCCCTCTCCTTAACGACCAGCTTCTTCTCTCAAACCAACATGCGCACCTTAAGTTTTTTCTAGGGCGTTCAGAGAGAAAACCTAGCACATCACCTTGCTGTGAGGGTCTCTTCCTAACCGACACATGACACAGAAGGGATCATCTCTTTGCCATCCCCGTCTCTCCCTCATTACATTTTCCCGTCCGCTTTTGTTCCCTCTTATTCTCCCACCGACTATCACTCTGTCCCAATTGTCTGTACTCGCACCGACGCCGCGTCCCCTTTTATCTTTCAGAGGGTAGGAAGGCTAATAAGTGTCCCCTTCTACTCCTCTCCTATGCCACGAGCAACCCCTATTTGCCCTCCTATCCCTCCGCCAACACCCCTCCCTCGAATCCCCTATGTCTTTTTCTCTTGTGCCTTGAGGGGCCACGACATTGCCGCATCTTCCGTCCCACCGCTTCTGCTTCCTCCTTTTAGCGGGGCGGACGAAAGAGTGATCGTGGAAGCACCGGGAGGAGAGGGGTTGTTGGCAGGGAGGGAGAGGTGGATGTGTGCGGGCGCAATGGAGTGGAGGATGGGGGGCAGGTAGTTGGCGTGCCCGGAGAGGTGGGGTGAGATAGCGGGGAACTTCCACGACCGTTCCCACTTCACCATTAACTTCCTCCCCCTTCGCTCTCCTTCCCTGTGTCCTCACACTCACCGCACTTGCTAGCACCCGCTCCTTTTTCTTTCCATCTCACCCTCTCTGTGCATAAGACCTTCTGAGCTTTTCAAAGGATATAGAGAGAGAAGGAGGATGAGTGTTGGCGGGAGGCAGGAAAAACTGGTAGGTATAAGTTGAAGTAGACAAGAAATAAGGTCGGTAATATATATATATATATATATATATATATATATATATATATATATATATATATACATTACATCATGTAATTTTATGTATACATTTTCAATATGTGTAGGAATGCATATTTACTACTCGCAAACACACAAACACATATTTGTAGAGGTAACTTGAAGTGCATTATGGGACGTGAAGGGCAACGGGAAAGAGAAAGAGGAAGAGAGCAGGAAAGACCGAGGTACTGGGTAAGGGTAAGAGGGACGGAAAAGTTGATGTGTGTGAAAAGGGGAAGTTGGAGGAGAGAATGGAAGGAGTGAGGGAGGAAAAGAGAGAGAGAGAGAGTAAGATAGATGTGCTGCTGTTACGGATGGAAGGTTGCCTGTCGGGCGGAGGAGAAGGGAAGAGAACACACTCACAGCGACCAGCTCACACAAGGGAGGGGACGTTGAAGGATGAACGGAAGAGACAGGCACCGCAGCAGAGGAGAGGGAGCGGCGTGAAAGCCTCAGGAGATGAAGAGGAGAGAGGGAGATTTCGGTTGGGTGGGGGACGGGGTGGCCCAAAAAAGGAGACAGGAGTCGGAGAGGGAGGAAGAAATGAGTGAAGGGACAGGAGGGGTGGAAGAGCCTTGAGTTAGCGAAGGAGGAGGATGTACCCTTTAGGTACAAGATAGCGTAAATGTCGGGAGTTTTCAGTCGGAATTGGGTAGGGGGGAATGGTAAGGGGTGGCTCAAGAGGAAGAGGGCGGTGGATATTTTTCCACCCCCGCTGCCACAGGGAGGAGTTCCAAGGAAGCAGCGGCGTGGGAGGATGTCCCTTGCGGGTTGAAGGCAAGGGATCGGTTCCCGCCTCGGGATGAGTTTTTCTGTGGAGTCCAGGGAGAGCGTGAGGAGAGAGAGGCAAGAAAGGGCGAGAGATGGAGTGATGGATCTTCCCGAGGTTGAAAGTGTTGCGGTATGGGGAGAAGAGGATGAGAGGAAGGGAGAGAGTAGAGAGTATAGGTGAAGGATGCTTTGTTTTATTTTTGCCGAAAAGCTTTCTTTCTTTGATTCCCTACTTACCCTTCACTCCGTTCCTCTTCTTTCCTCAAACACTTGCGCTGATGCTTCCCTCCGCTATCTTTTACCATCGGTAAATGCATAAAAGTAATTATGTGTTCTTGTAAATTCTTCTCCATCTATAGATGTAAAAATTGACTTAGGGTTGAGGTGTCTGTGATTGTGATAGAATTACATTTAATCGATAGCAAAGAGTATTTTTGCTAATGAAGCACAGCGAACGAATATTAGCAAGATGCTACATTCGCTGAATATCACTAATATAGACTATTTCTAATATTTTATATATTTCACATATTTAATGGTGAAGTCAAACGAGCCTTTAGATCATATTTTTTGGTTTTATATGTAAGGATAGTACGTATTAGTAGACTTACTACAACGGTTCCATTAAAGAAAAGAAAATTTATTTTTTTACTAGGTGAATGTCGATTGCTGCTTGAAAATAATGGTGCACAAGAGTAGAGTGGAAGTATAAATCGAGATCTGATTGTCTTGGATTCTTATGGCAGTTGAATACACGTACTATATGTATAAATATTTGCTTAAGTACATCATCGTATATAATCAAAAGAAAAAATACTGCTGTACTAACCACGAAATCGCGTCTCAACTTAACTTAACTTAAAATAACTTAACAGTTGTAATATTACGTTCCTTTTCGAAAAGTATTGTACCTTGTTTTTGTTGTCTCCGGCATATGTGTGCAATGCATGTGTGTGTAACATAAATGTATATATATACACACATTTATGTTACACATATATGAAAATCCATCTGCAATTTCATTACTAACCACATGAGGTACGATTAATATTTTGGAAGTTATTGTTGTCTAATAGACCAAATACTTATGAACGTATTCATTGTAAACATTGTTGAATTAATCTTGATTTAACGTGCTCAGTACATTAGGAGTAGATCCATTCTTAGGTGCATAAATTTAATTTGTTTTTACTTTTTTAAGTTTATATGTTTTAAATAAGGTTTTTTGGTCTATAGGTTTTGTTTGTTCTTAATTTAATTCACTTGTTTTTACGTTTATTTTTTTATTTTACTATTTGTTTTCATTTATTTGCTCGTTCAATACTACAACTTCATTTTTTTGTTAGTTTCTTGTTCATACTTGTTTTTAAATTTTCGCTCTTGTCAAAAATGTTTTTGTGAAATGATCTCTGCAACAGTAATGGTTATTTTTTTGTAATTTTAATGTTAGTGGTCAAATTTGCTTGTATAAATGTTCAAATTAATATTTTTTGTGTGCATAAATTATGTTTGACTGCATGGTAAAAATTTAGTAGTCTACAAAAGGCCTATTTTCATTCTTAATGACTAAGAACGCACATATAAATAAGTTCTGCTCGGTAATGAGTGATCGTATATTTTGAATCTCATAATTAAATGTGGATAAATTGAATATTATTGTATACATTTTGCATAACGTATATTTTATATTCAGTACTGATTTTCTTTATTTTAATCCAGTATTGCGTCAGTGGCAGCCGTTGAAAGCTGAAGCCTATGAGAATGATGGAAAAACGACGTTGCATTGACATTTTTTTCTTTCACGCGAACGAATCGTCAGACGTGGCCTATTTAATTCTCTAACGGAGTTTAGGAAGAGCGTTCTTTCTGCTCTACGCCTAAAATATGGTTGAAAATATTTAAAGACGGGGTACAGTACATTTCGAAGCTCACCCGATGATTTCTTACGCAATTAAGCATAAACGTCGCTGCTGCTATTGCTAAAGAAGATAGAATAACGTTAACAAAGCTGTCAGAAATAATGTAAGTTTTACTGGATGTTATTCACCCGTTGGGGAGAGGAAAATTGAGCATGAGGCGAGTTTGTCCGCAGTAGTTTCCGCCGATTCCGCGAAATCGTGATTACCTTATGAAAATGTTAAGATTGCTCCTCTCTTCGGTGTAAACCCTGCCCTATTTGACTATTCCTCGTTCCCCAATGTGAGGGAACACCTTCGCATACGGCGTGTTTCGTTATCAGAAGCAGGCATAGGTGAACTGGAAATGTTTTAACTTGCAACGGCTACCGCTGACGCAAGACTGAAGTCAAATATAAGAAATTTGTGACATATATACATAACATATTAAGCTAACAATTGAACATAAATTATAAAAATTGTACTCTAAATTTTGCGAATAAAATATGAGTAGCCTGACTGAAAAGTTCTTATAAAATAGAGTTAAATCATTAAAAATCAAATTTTGCAGTAGGATCTTCAAACTGGGAATGCAATTATTACTGAACTGATGAAATGTGTATTTTTGATCTGAAATTGGTTCTTCAGGTCAGTAGTATCAATGAACTTTTTGTTTGCGGTTTCATAAAGATATTAAAATTTTTACACTTATAGTTCACGTACACTGTTTCTTTAGAATTCAATTTGTTGTTTAAACTTGCTTAAGATATTCTTGAGAGTAATTGTATGATAGTAATACCGACCAAAAGTAACACATTAGCTAGCTTCACCCCCATATTTAAAGGCAAAAACCAAGAATAACAGGGTAGCCTATGACCCCTTTTTCCCCAACTCACATACAAGTACTTGTAAATCCTTTGAACACCACAAATACCATGAATAGTTGTGATACTAAAAGTCTTCACCTAATTGTATTTTTGTATTTCTGAATTTTAAAAGTTCAGGCATTTTCTTTACAGTTTACTTATTAATTGTGCTTGATATCGAAAGGGCTCAAACAAGAGCATTTTTTGAAGTAACCGTTGACCTATAACTCTGGAAAATTTTCATCTCGTGAGGCGAGAGAAAATAACGAAGAAACTTTTCGGAATACTTTATTAATGAATACATATCATTTCTCCCGTCAAGTCGTCACTTATAGCAGATGCCCAGGAAAAGCAAGATATACTGGATTATTCAGAATGTTCCTCCCAAAGCACCGTTAAAGTTAATTTAAAATAGTGATGCATAGTTAAATACAAATCTACTCAAGCTCATGACATCCGTCATATCAAGTTATGTAATGCATACGTATTAAATATTGGTTATTCTTATTTTGTCATTAAGATTTTGTTGCAATTTTTTTAACAGCAATTGAGTATTGTATTAGTAACATTCGAATTATATGTTTTTGGAGGACTAAATCATTTATACCGTATGGTAGGTAGCATATTAAACCAGGCTGAGCGTTTAGACTGCAAATAGATAAGATTAATTGTTAATGGTAACTTTCATAATTAGTACCGTGGACTTAATTTCAATTCGAAGACAATACAAGAAACTTAAATTTTGGAATAGCGTTTGAATTCAGAAAGTGGATTAGGAGTAAAGTTATTTACCCTGAAAATGTTTGTATATTTTCCCGTTACTCCAGATCTTTTCGAGATTTTACTTAGCAATAATGATGTCATATTTGGCCATTTTCCAGATTCCACCATGTATTTATAGATAGCATAGTAATTTTATTCCAATATCGAAGACAACCCAAAGGCTCACAATATGCTTATTTGCCAAAACCAATATTTACTGCTTAACGATTAGGTTTATATGGGAAATATTTTATTGGGATAATATTGAACGTAAACTGGAATGGAATATGAAAGCGGTTGAAGAATGCCTTAATAAAAAATGGGGTTGGTTGCTTCATAGACTAATATTTGTCTTTAAAGTAAATAGATTACTTGGATAGTAATAGTGGAAATATATTTGATTAGTTATACTACAAAAAATTCTAAGGGATTTGGCAGGACTATTTTTCTCTGCATTCGAGACTAAACCCTCTAACTTGCGCCATAATCGTATACAATCATAAACTGAACTATGTCATGCCACATTACACGCCAAAGTTGGTCATGACAATGAAATGAGAACAACAATCCAAAACTTTAATACCCTGATTAACAGGGGAAATGAGATGCTATCGTGTCATTTTGGCCACCAAAAGTTTCCATAATTATTTGCCATTAGGGTTTTATTTATTTATTATATTTGCCAGCAACAATATAGCCCAGCAAAAAATAACGTGGCTAAAAGAGAATATTGTTTGGCTTACTGAAACCAGGTCTGCTACTTTTTCTGGAAATTAATCCCAGTTTTGGAAAATTAATGTTTTACACACCACATATGTGACCATATTGAAAGATTTTGTATTTTCTGCAAAATTTATTTTAAGGTAAAACGCGTTTCAACGACTTGCGGCATCATCTGGCACAATATGCACCTGATGATGATGCAAGTCGCGAATTAATATCATCCCGTAATTTAAATGTAAATTGACAATTTTACTCACATTTAATTATCATTTTAGTCTATAATCTCTTAAATATTGGACATTTAGTTATTTTTGGTTATTGATGATTCAACCTTTAATTCAAAGGTTTAATAAAGCGACATCATTATATTTTTCCTTAAAGTCAGTTGGAAATCCTCAGGAAACGCTTTGACCATCTTTTTCGCTTACCTTAAGTAGTCATGACCTGGGTAAATCGTAAATATAGAGAATCTAAGAAAGTATTAATGCATAATAAGTAGCCACTGACTTATTTTTTATAATTCTTTCTTTGGAAATTGAATTTTATTTCAAATTCACTTTGCTACATACTTGCAGAACCTGTGGAAATCTACAATTTGAAGCACTGGGATTTAAAAAACCGTCATCAATGGAGACAGGCAGTCTTCGAGCGGAGCGTATCATCAAGCCGTGTTTGATCGATGGGCTGTCAGAGTTCATTCTTTAGATCTTTATTATCAGGTTAGTGAATTCTTTCTTACAATTTGAGTTTTGGTTCACTTGCGGGAAGAACATTCATAAAAATGTGTAATTATATGCATCTCTATGTAAAGGCGTATTTAGTGATGTTACCCTCTGTGAGAAGTGAAAGCTCTCTACACGAGTTACCCCAGAGATCATACACATGCAGAAGGCCCATCACGGGACGAAAAACGCTGACCAACGAGGAAAGTTTTGAGTTTTGGGAGAGGTGGAAGTTCAAGGGAGCCAAATCTGGGGAATAGGGTAGATGTTCCAGTAATACAAAGCACTCATTTTTCCCATCGCCGAGATAATTTAGTGGGTAGGTGCATTCTCCTGATGGAAAATGTTTTTTTCTACAAGCCTACCAATTTTTGCGTTCAGTTTCGTTTGAAGGCTAGAGTAGTAATCCCCAGGTATAGCTTTGTCTTTTTCAAGATATCCGGTCAACAGAATTACTTTCGCATCCCATAAAGACGACGCTATGATCTTTCCCGCCTTTTTTGACTTCTTCGGAGCCTTACGCAAAGCGCGCCAAGCACTCTTTGGAAAATGTCGTCCGATTGAGTTTTTGATCCATAGTGAGCACGTGCGTAACCCATCTTGCCCAAAGCTTAGCAATGTGCGATTCCTCGAGTAAAAGAAAGTCAAAACGTTGTTTTAATATCCCCAAAGTACTTGAAATATCACGCACCTTCGTACGCCGATCTTTCAAAATCATATCGTGCAATATTTCGAATTAAAGGAGACGTTGAAGGAATTTCGACATTGAAGGAGACATTTTCTTTACATATTTTTAATGAATTGAATGGATTTTGTCGACATAAAAACTTCTTTTACAAATAATTTTATCGCTGCACGATACTCGATTTTATTCCATTTCTGACAATAAACGCACCACGACTGAGTCAAACGTCCGCCTACATCAAACTGCTGGACTTGCAATTACAAAAGGCATCTATTCACAGTTGCGATAATAAGAGAAAAAAAGCATGATTGTAGTAATGCCATCAATGGGTGAGGCCGAGAAATTTTCATATCACCCTGTCACTTTTTCAACCACATCGCTAAAGAGATATGGCTGCAATGATACAAGAGATGCAATGCAATAGATTAAATGTGTAATTTAACCTCCGCTTCGTGAGTGATTCCCAACCTTGTTCCTCTAATAATTTTGATGCGCTACTCAGTTTATCATAAAAAGTTTTACAAATCTACATATATCTCCTCTACGTTACTCAGGTTCTAATTCGGCAATCAGTCCAACTTCATGCTATTTTAAAATTATATTCTAAATCAGGTCTAACTAGCGAAATATGAGTGTTTCTTAACATTTTTGCTTTAATCGTGAAGCGATTAAAAATGCCAAGAACAATTAATAACATGGTCAAGTACTTATTGGGCTAGGTTTCCAATGTTGGTGGCTATTTTACGAAACACCTTAGAGAGAGGTCTCTACTTTTGTTATGAGATAAATTTCGAGAAAGGCTCTTATATCAGAAGAAACATTAGCATTACCACTTTTTATGCCTCCGCATCATATTAGACCGGAGCAAAAATTATTCAATTTAAGACTGTTTCAATTTTAAGCAACAATTGACAAGTTTCTTAATCGTAAGTAAAATGTCACCAGTTTTAGCTTAGAGTAAATATTTTATGCCAATCTTCTTTCAGTAATGATTTTACACTTTCTTAATCTCAGAAAGACATATTTATTGACACTAGCAAACTTTGTAATAGTGACCGACAAGGTCACATTTTAAAACTCTTAATGATTTCTCTCTCATAAGTTCTCTATCTTTTTAACAGTCTATGTAAATATACGTATCCTCTTATTGAATATTTTTGCATGTAAGTACTTTTATTCGTGTCATTAAAATTTATTGAGTTCATGATTAAACGAATACTTGTGTAGAGGTAACATGATTGGGTTTTGCATGCAATTTTGTTCTATTTTACGGGTGGTGACCTAACACCTTCCGCCACACGCCCCCGTAGTGGCTTGTGGGTATTATGTAGATTTAGATGATTTAAAATGGCAAAAGTATATCGGTGCTCTACCTGGTCACCAATTCTAAGCATAATTATTTAGTTGCTACCGAAATATATTAGGAGAAACATGTCCTAGAATTTTTGTTGGTCGACTTGAAGATTCTGAAGTAACAGTGACACTTCAAAAATCTGAATGACGTGCCGGAAAATATCTGAAGAGACATTGCCGAATAATGGATGCTTACGTCTATTCGAAGCAGGAAACATTTTATAACTTGACGGATGAAGATTTTCCCGAAAATAGTCCAAACGTCGAATTGTTAAATTTTGGGAAATGTTGGCCATTCACTTCGCCTGTATACTTTGTACTAATTAATAGAGATGCATGCTTTCAGGAGGCAATATTGGCATTCATCAACTTCCGCCTAGTATTATAACCAATAAGTAATATGTATGTACATATGTAATGTAATAAACTACCATAATTAAAACAAATGTATAGTTAATAAAGGTAAACAGAAATATATTATTTTTAATGAATGATGTGGCTGAATGAAATAGATTCAACATAGTTCACAAATAGTTGTTGAAGAGCACGGACTGAAGTGTGCTATTGGACTTAAACATGACTTTTTTTTAGACTCTTACTCTTGTGAAGAACACTATCTAGATTTCCGATTAAGGTATTCGAAATCTCCGCCCTCAGATGTCAGTACATTTCTACTCCACGTTTTTGAACTACCCGAATCACTGCAAAACCAATTATCTTAATTCTATTACTAGATTTAGCGATATCTAGATTTTATGGTGAGGTTATCAGAAGCGTTATATTCAAAGAGTGATATGAAAATTGTTGCTGAGTTCATAAATTAATGCCCTCACACTAATGGTTATACTTGGATCCGTCATTAATGAATGATGAAGTAGCTGATTTTTACTGGATTCTCATTTCACTTAGCATTTCAGCGTAATATAACCAGAGAATGGTTGTTTCATTAGGAAAGAATTATGATTACTGCTTGATTGGGCCATGTTTTCATTTAATTTCAACATTAAGATCTCTTACTGGATCGGGTTTGCGACTCTCTAAAGCCAATGCGTAGTACAGAATTTTTAATCGGTGACTGAACAACAGAACGTCTGCCTTTTTATATTTTAAGAACTTTAAAGGCATGGAAACAAGGAAGTAAGTTTCTGCAGTCATAGGTTACTGGAAATTCTTCAACATCATAAAAGTTGTGGTATAAGGAGCTTTTCTTATTAATTAGCGGCTACTGGTCGAGAAACATTCATACGAAATGCCGATGAAATAAACTGACTTAATTACTGACTTTTAATAATCAAACCACTTTAATTTTCCTCATAAACTTAAAAACATAAAAGTAAAGTGGTTTGATTATTAAAAGTCAGTATGAAGATTTTCCACCAAGTTACGCCAGAAACTGTTTTATCTGACTTAATTAGGTTAACAAAAGTCTAATGCGCTTGCAGAATGCGTATATTTTAATTTTGTTTTGTCATTATATCGTGTGAATTACCCTTAATGTATTATTTGCTGTCACAAAGTAAAACTTGTAAACTCACAAAAAAATCCACAGTCTCTGAATTCAACATGAGATGAGTCTGCGAAGCTTTTCATTGATATTACGCTGCGGAGAATTCTTGGAAGTTAAATGTAATCGGGTTTTCTCAGTAAAGCAGGTAGGAAGTCAATCTCATAAAAGAAATTACATTTGTGACTGCGAGGCTCATGTATATAATTGGAAAGTGACCTATCGAAGGCATGAGTCTGGATGAAACTTATCGGTGAGGTCTGTGAAATAGGATCAAAAGGTGGTCGACCGCTTCCGAATGAACCAGATTCATATTTAACGGCCCATTTTGAGTCAAATATTAGATTAGCACTACAACTACTGGTAGATTGGGAGTCATTTCCTTCTAATAGAAAGCAATGACTCTTGCTGTGTTGAATTATAAAACGTAATATCTTTAAAATTGCCATTGAAAGGCTTACCAATATCTTGGGGAGATACCTTTTTTTCACCGAACTCGAATCTTAACTTTCCAACGGCATAGACGACTTCGATTCGCATAGGTACGAGTAAAATTGATTTTGGTGAGTTTTAATGAATAATATTTGGAAGTCTTCCATCGGAGTTAGGTTATAGGAGGACGAGGTCCTTTGCTCGTCTACAATACCGTCTCAACCTTGTCTAGTACTTATTTGTTTTATTTCATGTCAAATTAACATTTTATATCCTTCTCTCTAATCCTATGGAGGCAAGAAAAATGGATGAAAGGCGTATTGAGCGGTAGTGGAATGTTGAAGAAGGTAATAGAGGGGAGAATGTTGGGCAAGCGAGGAAAGGGTAGGAACAGGATAGGGATGTTGGATGGGATGAAGGGAGGAAAGAAGTACACAGAGATGAAGAGGGACCTGATGTAGTTTAGGTTGCTGGATTGGGTTTTGTTTGGAGTAGTCACAAAATATTTATTTGATAGTTGTGTCCATCCAAAAACCTACCTTAACCGGTAGATTACGTAATAATAATCCTTCTCTCTACCCACGTTTTAAAAACCTCCAATCTACGCCTGTAATCTTCCTTCAGTGGCCGTTTCCGCACCATACAAAACCATACTCCATATCAAGGTCTTTTCCTAAAATCCTTACTCAACGTATCTGCCCTCAATTGTCTCCTTCTAAAAACTGCTTTTCCTAACTCAAAATTCTTCGTAGGTCCGTACCACTTTGACCGTTTCGGTCCAAAACACTGCCAAAATACGTAAACTTACCGCCCTGTCTCGTTTCCGTCCCCCAATTTTAACTTTTAACTTGCCCCTCCTCTTTTTCAAAAACCTCATCACCTTTATTCGTTTCCATTTTTTCTCAAGCCATGCATATCACTCTGATTTCATACTATTTTTTTATAGTTTTCCAATGGCCACCCCTGTCTCTTCTTTACACAACTCATCCCGACTCTTTCCATTCGCCACAGGTGCCTGAGCAGTCTGAGACAAGCACCGGTTGTGGAGTCGCCTAACCCTCTGATTTGCTCATATTTTATGCCATACCTTCCTTAATTCTACTCAGTTTACCCTATCCAACGCCTCTTCGAAATTTACGAAAAAAACAAAAAATTACTGATTATATTGTATGTTCTTCTCTATTAGTGATCTCAACCAACACGCCCATTCCAGAAACCGAGCTGATCATCGCTTGTAATTTTCCACTAAGCCTGTGGAAAATTACAAACTCGTCTTTTCCCTTTCATGGGATTGGAAATAGTACTAATCAGGCAACATTATTTCCTACCGTTGGCTCATAAAAACTCTTGCTCCAACATTGTTCTAACACTTTAACTAGTTCAGCGAGAATGATATCCATACCAACGGCCTTATTTGATTTAAAATAGTTTAATGCACTTTCGATTATGCTATAAAATACATCTAGTCCTTAGCTATTTCCTTATACGCCGTATTATCTAACTGTGCTTATTGCGCTTACTGCGCATATTGTTTTATTCTATAAAATTGTTACCAGTGCTATTCTTTTTATATTTTCTGAATCTTTTCTGGTTTAAATATTTATTTACCTTGCCTACTTTTATTAGTTTGCCACTCTGATTTCCCTTTCTTACTTCCTGAGAATTTTTTCTTGTTTATGTGCAGTGCATCAATGCTCCGTTCCTTTGTAAACGTTTCATATTCTCGCACTATATCTTCCACCACACTTCTGTCACCCTATTGGTGTCTCTTCTAAGTTTAATTTTTAAATCCTCTTTGCACTTTCTTCTCCCTAATTCCATGATGACATTCTTTATTTTATGTCTATTATTTGTCTTGTCTATCTTCCTAATCCTCTCGTCTGTGATCCAAGGTTTCCATTTTTTTTTACGTCAAATTGTCGAAATCGATATCCTTTTTATGACATTTTCCCATTTTTTTCTACTATCTCGCTTTGTACTCAACATCCTTGCCTTACACATGATGATTTCTACTTCCGCTTTATTTTTTTCCCGTTTGACATTTCCACATTCCATTTTCTCAACGGTCTTCTCTGTTTCATCCCCTTGGATCTGACTTGAATCTTCATTAGCATTAAATTATGATCTGAATCCGCATCTGTTCTAGAGAAGCTCTACGTATTAATCATACTATTCTTTAGTCTGTGCCACTATAACTAATATCTATTTGAATTTCCAGGAATTTGACCCAGTATATCTAAGCCTTTTGTGGTATTTAAACGAAGTGTTCCTTAGGATCAAACCCTGTTTCCTACATAAGTCTATTGGTTTTTCTCTGCTTCCATTCCTTGTTCCTAAACCACTGTTTCCTAATTCGCTTTCATCTCTCCCTTCATCTATTGTTGTGTTTCAATCGCAAATCACTATCAAATCCTTCCTCCCAGGGACACACGCAATTATATCGTACAAGTGATCGTACACCCTGACGACTTTTTTCTCCTGTTAAACCATTAAAATATTAATTAATATTAAACCATCCATTATTGAAAATAAAAACAACACTGTAATTAATCTAAAAGTAGTTTTGTTACTTTTTATTTTGCAAAGCAATAGTTTAGTCATAGAAAAAATAATCAAACAGCGACAGCTATGCAACCGTCCGTAGAGAACCAACTTCAATTGACAAACTGGTGGTAGACATTTAGCTGAAGTGTCTTTACATTTACACCAATTATTTTAAAAAAGTGTCTTTGAAATGTTTGTTAAAATTTCAATGTTACATAAACACATTAAAAGTGTAATACTTTCTGATCCTCCAAAGCTGGAAAGCTAATTTCGAAGCGTCAAAGTACTGGTTAATTCTTTATGATCGAAAATTAATATTGTCATATCTTGAAGCTGAATTTCAGCGGATTTCTCAAGGGAAAGTTTTTCGGATGTCAGCGTGGTTGGTTTATCTTGTAAAAATTATAATATGAAGTACTACCCATCAGGAATTCTTCTTTCTTGAGGAAAATTGATCTCCTCAAACTCCACATTTCTTTTCTTTTTGACTTTCATCATTTCGCCCCTCCTCATTTATATACATATAGCTACAATATTACATAGTTATGACTATTATCTACATTCCATTTGCAACTTTTAGCATGCTATAGTCTCTAGATTATGGCAACCAGCCATGAATTTTGCCAGTCAGCTCTCATTTCTGGTGTACGTTTCAACATTGTATCATGATTGTTGGATAGCCGGCTGTAATTTATATTGATCAGACTTGTTTTCTACAACCACCCAACTTCTCATTTGTAAGTTTGGCTTTTATGTGACCTACCGTTTTCGCTGGAAGCCTGCGTGAATGATCCTTTTCGAGCCAAACGCTATTTCTGGCCATCTTATAGATATGAAGTATTTCAACTTAAAAACGGTCTGAAAGAAGACTTGAAAAGTCTGAGGTATTTGATTTTCACTATTAATAATGAAGGGATTTGATCAGAAGACTGTTTGATAGTATCACAATAAAAAGGAAAGAAGCAAAAATGTGAAGTCTAGAAGTCCAACATATTTAGCAGAGTTTTTTTAGCGTTTTAAGAACTTTTTGTTGAGTCTTGCATTTGAGTTGATCTATAACATGAAACAGAGAAAATGCATATTGATACAAATATGTGAGATATCGAACAAAATGGGACCATAAAAAATATAAAAATCATAATTCGAAATAAAAACTTATATTTTAGTGTTGAATTAGCAAAAATTCATAAATTTGCATTAACAATAGTCTTATGTATGAAAATACAAAAGATCATATTCATTTAAAACTTTCGTTTGAGGTCTCAGTGGCGTCAGTATAGTGAAATGCGTCCACAATTATCACGAAGAAAGAAATAAATACAAACGTTTGCACTTAATATGATCTCATTATTTTCTGTTTGTGAGGAAAAAATAAAAATACAGTGGCTTTTAACTGCTGAGTGATAGTCTTGTTTTCACGAAAAGACTTGTATTTCTTGTCTCACACAAACGACACCCACGGATTACCAGCAAAAAATCTGCCTTGAGGGACGTGAATGGGAAGGAAGAAAGAAGTTTGAACTTGAATAAGTTTCCCCTAAGTCTTAAGGAGAAGAGAGAACCCTAATAAATTATTTCACTCCACTCTCGCTTTTTGCACTCACTTCAAAAGCCATTTCAATTTTCGCGCCCTTTTTCTTCTCCCGACTAGCAATTTGCCGCGCGATTTCTCGAGCAACTTAATTACAACGAAAGAACGACTTTTCCGCGGAAGAAGGCGCGGGAGAAAACTCCTCTCTTTAAATCCCAATCTGCATAAATATTTCCCCTCTTCTTCTTTTTTCATCTTTTTTTTCTTGGCCACCTCCCCGCCACTCTCCTTAAATGACGACTCAACCCCCACCTTCTCGTTCTTCCCCCCATTCACCCTCACTCAACCTCCACCACCGCCGCGGCACCGCACTCAATAGCTCTTTCCATTTAAACTCCCTCCCAGTGGATAGATGGCTCTCACTATTAGTTTCTTCACTTTTCGCTAACTACACATCCATTCTCCTATTTTCATCTCTCATCTTACCAGAGGAGTCAGTTCTATTCCTCCCCAACCCTTGCTCACCTTTTCGCTCCTCAGGGCTCCCTTCCCCCGTCCTACCCACCCTCCTCCTCCTTTCTCCGCCCAACCACCACCACCACCTTACTCTCCCCTTTCCTCCGCCCACCCCGTTTTCTCCCCCACCACGGGTCTCTCCCATAATGGCCGTCACGTTTCCCTCTGAGCATGCGCACTGGCTCCCCCGTTGCCGTGGGTCAGTGTTTTTGGCACACACTTTCACACACACATACACACACCTACACATACACCCGCTCGCACACACAAGAGGGAAGGCGGCTTTTCCCCTCTTACCCTCTGCAGCTTCGCCTCTCCCTCCCGTCTCCCCTGCCTCCCTCCACCCTGCACACACCGTAGAGGTTTGCCCGCCGCCTCCACCTCTTTCCTCCCGCCCTCCCCTCTCCAAAAATTCCTCCTCCTCCCGCCTCGCCCCCACCGGCCCCCTCCTCATCCTCCCCCATCCCGCGGCGCCCTCTGCCTCGAATTTTTACCCCCACAATGGACCACTAGGATTCAGAACATGTCCGCCGCTCTCCCAGTAGTCTCCGCCCCTGCGTGCCCCTCTCCGTCCCCCCACATTCCCCTTCTCCTGGTTACCTCCCCCTTTCCCTCTTTCTATCTCTCCCTCTGCGTCTCCTTAGATGCGTCCCTCGCCACTCGCCTGCAGAGGCGGAGAGACGCTTTGCAAAGAGAACTACGAACAGAGGAGGGAATAGAGTAAGTGGTACTCCTCTTTTATTGTGTGTACCATGTTCTACTGATATTCTTAGGGGCTCTTTAGTAAGTACAAACCCCTCAAGATATCTATCTTCCTTCCACCTTCCCCTTGCATTCATCTTCATCTCCTCTCCTCATCTCCTGCCTTCGCACCACTTCATTCAGCGCTCTCATATATTTAATTGAAAGAGCAAAATGAGGGAAAGTCTCTTCCTTTTTTTGTCCAGAATTCAATTACGGATTCTTTAGAGAGACGTCTTACTTTTCGTTTTTTCTTTCTTTGCCATCAAATCTCTTACTTCCGATTCGTCCCCAGTTCCTCAGAATTTCAGTTTGGCATTGTTGGGAAGAGTTTTGAGAACAAGTCAAAGTTACTAATTGTACTTATTTTTTCCTTGTTTTCTCGTGAAATTCTCATTCATTTTTTATATTTTGGCGCACAGTATGGGGATTATATAGATGAAATTCGAAATAATAAAATTTGAGGTGATTTTTTTGTCGCTATGTTTTGATTTCCTGTGTCTTGTGACCCAATGCTGTTTCAAGTGGCATTATATTCCAGTTCAATGAACGTATTAAAATTTCAAATGTTTTAGTCATAAATTTCGTTTAAATGTAAGGTGATACTTACTTATGAACTACCTCAATATTTAAGAAGATCGCTATGGTACACTGAAAATGAAAGGAAAATATATTATATAAAATCAAACACAATTATTTACATCTTAAAAAAGCTTTAATTGCGTACATCTGGCAATTAAATGAATATGAATTTAATTTTCACCATATTTAATTAAACAATTGGTTGAATTGCAAATATTTTATATTTTTATCATAGTAAACCGTATAAGAGAGTGTTAGATACTAAATCAAGCAAAATTTTTCTGCTGCCTCGAAATGGTTACACTGATCATTTACTACTATAAGATAAAGTTTTCTACAAATATACTGCAAAGTAAAATACCATTGGTTCCACTAGAAGAATATTTATTTTTAATTAAGTTGGTCTGCAACCCCTAATTTACCTAATCGAATTCAGAATATAGGCCGCAGTCTTATACATGTACAAGTATTGCTGTTTTGGAACTGATGGGATTTCATTTTTGAATCTGGTTTGTTTTCATAATTAATTTCATATTCCACGTAGATTGAAATACATATATGAATTTAATCAGAGGAAACTGGTCATGTAGGTGTAATACTTGGTAGTCGTATGTTGTGCCTTGCAATCGGTGAAGGGTTTCAAATTCTTACTGTTTAGTCATTTCAGTGACGATTGCGATTCGCATTTTCAGCAGAAGCTTCCGGAGGACTACGCCTTACTCGCCATTCGTTCAACTTATGTATATCTCATTATATATTTTTTATTCACTCAAACTCTCGCACTACCCATGCACCTGTGCGCAATTTTAAACTGCGGCCAATTTTCTCAGATCCATCCAATATCTCGTACTCTTCCTCTCAGTTTTCCATAAAATTTTTCATCCTTTCCAACTCCCCTACTACAGCCAATCTGCTCATATTCTTTGTCCGCTGTCTTTACATGCTTACTTGTCCTCATTATTCTCATATTTTGTGTTTCTATAGTTTTTATTGAGTTCATTGCACCCTTCCAGATTTTGCGGTAACAGTTGAAACTTGATTAAAAATAGGTCCTTCTAAGAAGAAAACTGGTAGTGGAAGTAAGTCTTTCGTCATAGAAAGAGTCGATTAGAGATACTTTTGATTAATATTTTGTAAATGGTTTAGATAGTAACTGATTCTTGTTAATATTATCAAAAACTTGGCTCATATTTGCATCATTTTTCGTAGTGTTAACATCGGCTAGGAGACTTGAGCTGTGAAAAATTGGACGGAGGCAGATAACTTTATTTTCATCTCCATCCAATCCTTTATTTGTAACTGCATAGAATATCCTTGAAGACGATTAATTTATGAGTCATAATGTCAAGTGGATGTTGGACGGGATGAAGGGAGGAAAGAAGTACACGGAGATAAAGAGGGACCTGATGTAGATTAGGTTGCTGGAGTGGGTTTTGTTTGGAGTTACAAAATGTTTATTTGATAGCTGTGTCCATCCAAAAACCTACCTTAATCGGTAGATTACCTAATAATAATAATAATGTCAAGTGAAGCTTAGAGCATACATACGAAACATTGTAAGCTCATGCAAATATATGATAACTTAGTAATTTCCGAAGAGTTGACAATAATACGAGATATAATAATATATCTAAATGTTTTACTCTCTAATATGCAAATGCACGCTCAGTTTTAATTAGTCAAATATGGACGTTTGAGTGCAAACTATTCATAATTACTCCATATTACTTTAACCTCTTCCTTGACTTCATATTGCTAGGGAACGGATGTAAATATATAGATGCAGATGTCTTCAGTAAGAGGCCATACTTTGCTGTCGCTCCTTTATTAAGTTTACCTGGACGAATGGGAAAGGCATATAACAGTTGATACTAATTAATATAAATAATAAATGAAAATTTTTTAATGAAATAATTCAAAAAAGCATTTTATTCTTTAGTATATGTGTTGTAAAGGCAGGAAATGTACATCTGTGAGATTACCCATTGGAACGTTAAATTTTGATTTAAATACTGATAAATATGATTGGAGATGCATGCTAGTGTTTCTGCATATTCCTATAATGTTATAAGTTTAAAAATCTCAAAATATACGAATATTGAATCTATTAGCGATACAATGATTTATCTGGTGTGATCGAAGCTGTTCCAACCTTTAATATTTGGGGAGCCCTTGAAGCTTCATTTATTTGGCTTGCTATTACCCAAAGCCTAATTTAATGCCGCGTTAGAATTATTTATGCATGTGGATTAGAGATTGTATAGAGTCCTCCAAGATATCTAGATGTTGAGAGATTTAAGAGAGAGATTTTTACGGCGGTTATGCTTTGTCTTTGAGAATTTATTACTTGCTTTAAATGGACTATGGAATCTTTTAGCAGTTGAAAAATTCCTTCCGCATGAAAATCGCATATGTCACCTCTTCCAATTTAAATAATGTGGGAAAAGTAGTAATAATTTGTATTAAGTGTTACAAGGTGGAGTTGGAAAAGGATACACTCATAGTTCCTGTCTCAGATGTCAATAGGAGCCCGAGTTGGTGGCTTCTTGATGACTAACGATTTAGATCAATCTAAAAAAATAGTTTCCTCCCTTCAAAGGGAGCATGATTGGGAAAATTAGGCTCCGGAAATGTCTGTTTCATGTGTATCGATCTTCAAAAAGGGCATACTTCAAAATCTATGTGCTCTAGATGCACTACTTAGTTCGTATAACACCTTGGTCAAAGAATTATCATTTAGTGAATGGTCTCCATGCACGAATATATGCGCATCAATCGTGCCCAATCGTTTTCTACGCTTATCCTTATTTGCGGGTACTGGCTTCCTTGACTTCTTAGCTTTCAGGGTTCACATACGATAGTGCCTTCTCCTTCCCTCCCGTTTTGTCTTCATCCTGGGTCCCCCGACGCTCTACCACTATCATCACTCCTCTTTCCCTCCATCTCTGTCGTCGCTCTCATCCTCTTCCCATCTTCCCACCTCTGTGCCGTCCCAATCTCCCTCTCCCTTCCGCACATTTAGGCAACATGCCGAACATATCTGCACAAATATTGCATTTCTCCTCACGTACGGATTCCCCCTTTACACAAAAAGCTCTTTCTCCCTCCGAGAACCAGCCCCACTCCATTTCTTTTAGAAAAACCTCTCCATCCTTCCTCCTCCCGTGCCCGTCCTCTTTATGCCTACCAACACCACTACCATCGACAACCCCTCTCTCCACTCCCGCTCTTCTGCCATTCAGATGGTGGCCTTCCCATTTCTTCAAGAAAAACCCTCGCCCCTCCTGCCCTCCCTCCCGGCTCACTCACTTATCTCTTTCCGTTGCTTCGCACCGTTTTCCCCTTTTTATTCTTCTCCATCTACTGCTCTCGCAACCCTTCTCACCATCCGCTTTCTATTCCTCCTTACATATGTTCCCATTTTTTGCACATTTTTTCCTCCCCTCCCACTATTTTAGCCCTCGGCCCTTTGCCCCATCAACGCCCCAAAGAAACTCTTTATTCCCAGCCGTCGGTTTAATATTTTCCTTACCCAGTCCCCAGTCGCACTCTCCCCTCCCTATTCTTTTATTTCTTTTTCGAGTTCTGTTTGCGACGATTTGAATGTTGCGCGGTGCCAGCTCAATCGCACGTGTCGACGCAGAATTTGTTCTTTATCTCAACCTCGTATGTGCATTTTCCAAGTGTTTAGAAATCCGCAGGAATCGGGGATTTCGATCGATTTACGTGATTTACGGACGCGAAGGTGGATATTCTGCCAAATTAAATTGAAAATAATCTATAATAAATTACCTGAGAGGATTCTAAATGGATGTTACTCAGCATGAGTTGTAAGTTGTAATTGTCGACATTACACGATTGAAGAAACGATGTACCCTCAGAAGATAATAAAAAAATGAATGTATAACTAGTTCTTAGTGCCGGACAATAGTATTTTACTATTCATGTAAACAACGGTTAGCCTATTTGTATGTTTAGTTAACAGTTCGTAGAAGAATTGTTAGGGAGATGTTATAATTCATTTAATTTCAAGTTAGCATCAAATATCCGTGCTTCTCTCAACTTAAATTTCACATTTTAATCTTGATTTAAATTTCAATTTAACGTATGATTTGAACCGTCCTTGCACCGTATTTTATTTCATTTCCCTCTGTGATAAATAAGTAATTTCATTGCTCGCATTATGAACTTAATTTATTTTCTGTCATGAGTTTATATTTTATAGATGTATGATAGAAACATCAAAATTCAGTTAAGGAACTCAAAATTGACACATAATTCAGATTAAGAAAACACATTTTGAACAATATTGTCTCGTAAAGAATGGAAATAGGACTCAGGAGTTTAAATTAAATAATTATTGTATAAAGGATACCATTTAGGGATCATTTAGTATGCTCACAATACAAGCATCTAGCAGCGGTTAGGCTGGCTTTCTGTACCAGCCTCAAATCTTTATGCATGCTCTTGGACACACTCCAGATGTTTGTTACCATCATAGAGCTAACGTACTTATAAATATTGGGATTTAACCATTCGTATTAAGCCATCATTCAATTTATAGGAATATTTTATTGTTATTGTTAAATTCTAATTATGATAGTTTTCGTTGAGTTAGTTGTTTGGTTACTTTAATATTTGTTTGCGTTTTATCACATAGACTCTTTTCTTTCCATTTTGACGGGAGAATAATTGTATTTCACTGCATATACTTATGTTTTAATTTGTAATAATTTTGTACTTACTTTTCATGGTATTATTAACAATTAATTTTTGCATTTAAAAGTGCTGTGCAATGCAATTAGTGAAAGTTCGACTGTTTGAGCTGTATCAGGTAAACTTCTAACTAGCTATTATCAAGTCAGTAGCAGTACTTTGCACTTGTCGGCGCATTGTTTTACCAAGCTTGTTCAAAGCGGCGTAGTAATATGAAGTGATCCTTTTGTTTCGATGTACCGTGAATAACTGATGTGTTTTGAGTGATAATCATATTTTAATCAGTTTTAGGGTAAAAAAGGAAGTGAAAAAGAATGTCACATTTTTATTAGCTTATGAACACTACAATTTGTGACAGATCTTTATAAGTAATAAAATCAGTTTTTTCAGGTTATCTGTATATTTAATAGGAAATTAATTGCAAATTAAGAGCGATAAATAATTAAGCGGAAGCTTTTATCTGATACTCGAGTATTTCTCAAATTACTGTTCAAATGAACATAGTAGAACTTAAGAAGACTGTCCGCGAAGTTTAATATCACAAAATGTGACTAATAAGGATAATTTGGCTAAACTATTACACACAGTAGACCTCTCTATGAATGATTAGTTTTGCTGTGTGTGTGAGAGTGATAAATTATCTTTTACAAAATTATACCTATTCTCCATTTTCATACCTTAGCTCATACTATTTCCAATTTCCATTAGAGTTATTAAATAATTGCAAATGTAGTTATTTGTTTGGGACTGGTTTCAAAAGTTTAACAAATTTGCTTTGTTGGGGAAAAATCTTTCAATACCCTTAAATTGAAAATTTCTTTTCAGATAACTAAGACAACTTTATTTTTTTGAAACATGATACTTTTAAAGCTTGTTTATGTTAGTTCATGATAATATTCTGGTTTTCGTATTTAAGATCTCAGGGTATTGGCATCATAAATAGAATGATACATCATAGTCCGACTCATCTTGATACTTTATCCACCAAATTATGCCTGTAAATATCAGTGGGAATAGATGTAATCACCTTCGCAGACGCGGCCAATGAAATTTCCATGGAAATTAAGGCAGCGACCTTGAAGACTCTTTAATTCGGAAGGAAACCTGAACTTTAAGAATAAAATGAAAAGAAGTGAAGGACGATCGTTGCACTCTTCTCTCGTCTTCTCGTAAACTTCCATTCCCGCCCCTTCTTTTCTTTTTTAATCCTCCACTGAGGTCTACCCTCCTCATCATCAACCCCTCTCTCTCACTTCTCTCCCCCTATCACCACCCTAACTCCGTCCCCCGACTACTCCCACTCCCGCTCTCAACTCTTTCCCCGTCATTTCATTTTCCGATTCCTCCCGCGCCCCCCGTCGCCTTGGAAAAATCCCTTCCCAACTCCAACGCTCTTTTCTCGTTTCCTCCCGCGTCTTTTCCACCCTTTAACCGTTCTCATCATTTAAAACAACGCCGGATCAGAGAGAAGATGAAGGGAAGGAGAGAGAGAGGAGGTAGGGTTTTAAGAAGGGGAAGAGGGCGAAAAAGGTGGAAGGAATGAGGAAGTGGAAAGGTGTTGGATGTGGGGAAGAGAACACCGAAACGATTAGCAGGGTAGGGTGGGGCACGGGAGCGGGGAGAGGAGATGCGGCTAATTAAAAATTATTCCTCCCAGATGAGAAATAATGGTGGGCGAGATTGTAGAGACTGGTGACTGAAGCGGAAAAGGGTTTCTTCCCTTTCTTTCTTCCCCCATCTCTCTATCCGCGTGTAAGGAAGGCATCGAAAGCAAGAAATGAGGAAATGTAATCGAATTCGTCGTGGAGATAAGACTTTTAAGTGAGCCAGGAGTCTCACATCGGATTGCTATGTCTTTTAATGAATGAGTTTATCTTTTTGCCAGCGATTCCTTCGCCATTAACTGGATCCGTGCGGGCGAAGATTCCCGCTGGTCGCCGCACGTCACTCGCTCTCTGCGCCGGTAAGACGCCGGGGCGCCTTTCGTAGTCTCCGCGTCAGAACTGAGACTGCTCGCGGAAAAGTAATGCGCTCTGTTAACATCTGTTGAAATCTTTCTACATTTGGTTGTTTTGGAAATTTGTCTGGAGTTTTATGGTAGAATAGTCATTGTTGTGTTAAACAAGGCAGAATCGATTTAACACAAAATAAAGAGGTCGGAATGTTGATTTAGCCGCTGTAACTTCTTATTTTTTCGAACTAAATCGTTTCTTTAATAAATGTAAGTGATTTCAACAAATGAAAGACAAAAATTTCTACAGGTTGTAGACCTGGATAGAATTTTATTCATATGTTAAATTTACGCTTATAATGTTGTGTGCCGTTTCTGATAGAAATGCATCGTATGGAGTGACGAAGGTAGGAAACTCCTCAATAAAACTTGCCAAATAATTTTATTTCTCTTGATGTTAATGGATTGTATGAGAGAATGATTAACCCCACTCTTGAAAATTATATCCTATGTCAGCCAATATTTTTATAATTTTAAGTTGATTTGTTGACATTGCTATCATAAAACTTCACCAGCTAACGATCCTAAGAGCTATCATAAAACTTCACCAGCTAACGATCCTAAGAAATATGAAGTGAAGCACATGGGTCAAGGACAAAGGCAAAAGAAAAGAGCGAAAACATTTTTGAAGTGTATTTTATTATTTTGTCAATTTCCTTTTATTTCTAAAAATGAAATTTATGAGAACAGCAGGCATTTTAATTCTTGTAGTATGCATTCCACCGACGGCACAACATACACACATTTAAGTCCATGCTTCTTGATAAATTGACGTTACCACTTCATATAGAACATAAATATCAGCTTATTATGACCGCCGTATAGCAATCTAATGCGAAATGTGTTGACAGACTTTGTACCATACAAAAATTATTTCAACGGGAATAGAAATCGAAAATATTACGCCGTTCAGTTTCTCGATTCAAAGGATTCTGAATTGAGTTATGATTATCGCGTTAATTTTATTTTTTAAGATTGATATTGTCGCTTTGTCACAACATAATTATTACCTTCGTGCAATTTGTTTTAATTACAATGTAAATGGATAATTTTTATATTACTGATAGATTGCTCCATTTTGAATTAAGATTATGAAAAAGCATCGTGTCCGGGGTCTAATCTTTGGGAAATTTTGGTTTTCGGACATTCTGTTTTTTAATTAATTCGGTATTATAGTTCATGGAG